>NW_021028626.1:410145-420208 GCF_004153795.1 Camellia sinensis
GAAAACTCGATCGAGCGAGGAACTCAAATCCTCAGGTCTGTAATCAGACTCACGCTCGAGAGAAGAAACTATGGCTCGAGCGAAGAACAACCTAACTCGCTCGAGCGAAGAAAAGCTCGCTCGAGCCAAGAATGCAAAGCTACAGGTCCAACCCAGACGCAAACTCTCGCTCGAGCTACCAAACCCCCGGCTTGAGCGAAGAACCAAAACAACATCTCGCTCGAGCGACAAACTCCTCGCTCGAGCGAATAACCAAAATTCTGGACAACAACACTTGGTTCCTAAACCCAACCAACCTGAACAAACCTGCCCAACACATCCTATAATTCCAAATGAGAAAATAAGGAATAACAACAACAACCATTATACAATGACAGAATCTACGGAACAGTCCGGATACAATAATTAAATGGGAAAAGACCGGGGTCGCTATACAACTGAACGCGGCATTGAACAAATCTGTGGTTCCCAGAAATCGGCATAAACATGTTATCTTCTTGCCGCAAAGACACCAAGAGAGCTAGAAGTGAATTCTATTGAGATGCCGGATCGAGAGAGCCTCGACGATGTTGGGCGGCTCCCAAGTGAAAAGGCAACTGAGGCCCTGGATCAAGTTGAAATTGACGAGAATCTTGACAAGTTCTTCATGGTCGGCGCTACCCTGAATAAAGTCGACAGGCAGCAACTAATTTCCTTCTTACTCGGCAACCTGGATGTATTTGCGTGGTCACCATATGAAATGCCAGGGGTGGATCCATCTGTTTCTCAGCACCGTTTAAACGTTGACCCCAAATGTAAACCGATTATTTAGAAAAGCCGGCGGTCAGCCGCAGAACACACTGCTGCCGTTGTTAAAGAAGTTGACCGGTTGCTTGATGCCGGGGTGATTCGGGAAGTGACCTATCCCACATGGCTGTCGAATATTATGGTTGTAAAGAAAAAAATGGGACTTGGCATGTTTGTGTGGATTTCACGGACTTAAACAAAGCTTGTCCCAGGGATTGCTTTCCCCTCCCCAGAATATACTAACCCGTAGATGCCACGGCACATCATCAATGTATGAGCTTCCTGGAAGCCTACAGGGGCTACCATCAAATTGTCATGCACCCGAAGGACCAAGACAAAACTGTATTCTTCACCCCAAGAGGAACTTATTGCTATAAGGTTATGCCTTTTGGGCTGAAGAATGCGGGGGCAACTTACCAAAGACTAGTCACTGTCATGTTTAAGGAGCAGCTCGGCCATATTATGGAAGTGTATATTGACAATATGGTGGTCAAGTCCAAAGAAGAGAAAACTCACCTAGTCGATCTGAAAGAGACATTCGGCATTCTACGCAAGTACAAAATGAGACTGAACGCCTCCAAATGTGCATTTAGGATCGGATCCGGCAAATTTCTTGGCTTCATTGTTAACCACCGCGGAATTGAAGCCAACCCGAGGCAAATCACAGCAATCCTAGAACTTGGCTCTCCTCGGTCTCTCAAAGAGGTTCAAAAGCTGATAGAGATGGCCGCCACACTCAACAGGTTCATCAGTCGTTCCACAAATCGCTGCCGACAATTATTTCATACCCTTTGGCAGGGTAAAGCCTTTGAATGGACCTCCGAGTGCGAAGCCGCTTTGAACGGTTTGAAGACTTACCTCCGATCAGTTCCACTCTTGACAACACCTTTGGTAGGTGATCCGCTCATTTTATATCTGGCAGTTTCCGACCGGGTTGTCAGCGCCGTACTGATAAAGGAAGAACTTGGGGAGCAGCGGCTAGTTTATTATGTGAGCAAAGCAATGGTTGATGCCGAAACCCGTTACCTTTCGTTGGAAAAACTCGTCCTTGCTCTCGTCATGGCAGCAAGAAAATTGATGCATTACTTTCAGGGGCATACCATTCGGGTACTAACAGACTACCCCCTCTGGTTAGTACTTCGTAGTGGGGAAGCATCAGGGCGCGTTTCAAAGTGGGTTCTCGAACTCGGCCAGTACGATATTCAATTTCTGCCTAGGACCTCAATCAAGGGGTAAGTGTTCGTCGACTTTGTGGCCGAATTCACTGGAGGCCTCGCCCACTTTAAGTCTGATCAAATTAAACCTAAGTCGAATTGGAGAATTTATGTTGGGGACATTTGGCAGTTGTATTGTGACGGGTCGTCCAACGAACGTGGCAGTGGGGCGGGCATAGTGATCATGGCTTCTGACAGGGCAATAATCGAGCAGGCTGTCAAACTGGGCTTCGAAGCATCAAACAATGAGGCCGAATACGAAGCATTGTTAACCGGCTTACGGAATGCTCTTCTTCTTGGTGCTCGGCGATTGCTTGTTTTCTGTGACTCAAAACTGGTCATCAACCAATTGAAAGGGGAATACGCAACTAAAAATGACCGTATGGCAGCTTACATGAAAACGACAAATTCTTTGCTGGCAAAATTCGACCATCATGAACTAAATCAAATAACCCAGGATCAGAACACACACGCTGACACCCTGGCTTGCCTAGCCTCCGCCATTAACTCAGAAATTAAACGGACAATTGAGGTAGGATTCATCCCTGAGCCGAGCATTGCCTCCTCAGAGTCAAGTCAGATCAATATCATAGAATCAGGTCCAAGTTGGATGGACCCTATCACTGCATTTCTATTTTCCAAACAGCTCCCGACGGACAAGAAAGAAGCGCACAAACTGCGAAACAAAGCCCTGCGGTATTACCTAGATCCGCAGGGAAAGCTCTACAAAAAATCCCCTTTTGGTCCATCCCTAGAATGCGTTCATCCAGATAAAGTCGAAGAACTCTTGATTGAAATACATGAACGTAGTTGCGGTGCCCATTCTGGTGGGCGTTCTCTGGCTCATCGAGCCGTAACTCAGGGGTACTACTGGCCGACCATGACAGCTGATGCCTAGTGTTACATCAAAAAATGTGAACAATGGCAGAAGTTTTCCCCTTTAACACACTTGCATGCTGAGGAGTTGAGCTCAATCATCAGCCCTTGGCCGTTTGCTCAATGGGGGCTTGATATCATCGGGCCATTGCCACGGGCCCCAGGGAACAGGCGATTCTTGATAGTCGCGACGGATTACTTCACAAAATGGATTGAAGCGGAGGCACTAACACACATTCGAGATACTGAAGTTAGGCGTTTTGTATGGAAGAATATCATAACACGATTCGGCATTCCAAGAGCACTCATTTCAGACAATGGCACCCAGTTTGATTGTGGAGTCTACAGAGAATTATGCAGCACGTATGGTATTCGGCCCTATTTGTCCACCTCGGCTTACCCACAGAGCAATGGTCAAGCTGAAGCCTCCAACAAAGTCATCTTGGACGACATCAAGAAGAGACTGGAGAAAGCTAAAGGCAGATGGGTCGAAGAATTGCCGAGTGTATTATGGGCTCATCGCACTACTCCGAGGCAATCCACTGGAGAAACGCCGTTTGCTTTATGTTTCGGAACCCAGGCAATCATCCCCCTGGAGATCGGCCTCCCAACCTTGAAATCGAAAGTTTTTGATATGGGCCGAAATGATATGATGTTGGCCTTGGATTTGACTCTGATTAAAGAACGACGAGACCGTGCCCTTGCATCCATGGCACGGTATCAGCAACAACTTGCTAAGTTGTATAATCAATGTGTTCATCTACGCCGTTATACACCAGGAGAATTGGTCCTCAAGAAAGTACTCCCAGCTGCCAGCAATCCGATTGACGAAAAACTGGGTCCTAACTAGGACGGCCCCTATCAAATTGATTCCATCGCGGGAATAGGGGCATATCGGCTCAAAGACATGTCCGGGAGGAGTCTGGCGCGTCCTTGGAATTCCACACATTTGCGTAAATTCTATCATTAACCCGACTTGTGGGGCATGATAACTTCTTTTGAATGTTTGCCGTGTACAAACTTTCACTTTTATAATGTAAGATTACTTATCTCATTATACGAAATTTTAGTTTGAAGTTAAAAGCCTTTGGATTCAGAGCCCCATCCGTGCAAGACATGTTTGGGCTGGATAAGCCTCCGGATTCGGAGTGCCCTTCGTGGAAATCACGATTGGCTAAGTTTAAAGCCTCCAGTTCGGAGCCCCATCCGTGCAAGACACGTTTGGACCGAATAAGCCTCCGGATTTGGAGCACCCTTCGTGGAAATCACGATTGGCCAAGTTAAAAGCCTCCGAATTTGGAGCCCCATTCGTGCAAGACACGTTTGGGCCGAGTAAGCCTCCGGATTCGGAGTGCCCTTCGTGGAAATCACGATTGGCCGAGTTAAAAGCCTCCGGATTTGGAGCCCCATCCGTGCAAGACACATTTGGGCCGAGTAAGCCTCCGGATTCGGAGCGCCCTTCGTGGAAATCACGATTGGCCAAGTTAAAAGCCTCTAGATTCGGTGCCCCATCCGTGCAAGACACGTTTGGGCCGAGTAAGCCTCCGGATTCGAAGCGCCCTTCATGGAAATCACGATTGGCCAAGTTAAAAGCCTCCGAATTCGGAGCTCCATCCGTGCAAGACAGGTTTGGGCCCAGTAAGCCTCCGGATTCGGAGCACCCTTCGTGGAAATCACGATTGGCCAAGTTAAAAGCCTCTGAATTCGGAGCCCCATCGGAGCAAGGCACGTTTGGGCTGAGTAAGCCTCCAGATTCGGAGCGCCATTCGTGGAATTCATGATTGGCCAAGTTAAAAGCCTCTGAATTCAGAGCCCCATCCGTGTAAGACACATTTAGGCCAAGTAAGTCTCCGGATTCGGAGCGCCCTCGTGGAAATCACGATTAGCCAAGTTAAAAGCCTTTAAATTTGGAGCCCTATCCGTGCAAGACACGTTTGGGCCAAGTAAGCCTCCGGATTCGGAGCACCCCTCGTGGAATTCACGATTGGCCAAATTAAAAGCCTCCGAATTCAGAGCCCCATCCGTGCAAGACACGTTTGGGCCGAGTAAGCCTCCGGATTTGGTGCGCCTTTCGTGGAATTCACGATTGGCCAAGTTAAAAGCCTCCGAATTCGGAGCCCCATCCGTGAAAGACACATTTGGGCCGAGTAAGCCTCTGGATTCGGAGCGCCCCTCGTGGAATTCACGATCGGCCAAGCTAGAAGCCTCCGAATTCGGGTCCTCTTAAGTTAGCACGCTTTTCATATATTATGACTAACAAGCATAAACGCAGTTGACAAAAAATGGAAGATTATCGATAATATGTTTAGGCATAAATTAAAACAACATGCAAACATTTAAAATAATATGTTTTTATTGAATTTACTGAATTAATCGATAATACAAAATTCGCTCCCAATCTACGTTGGAACGGTACAATATCTTAGGTTTTATTCGGCATCCCCCTCGTCATCTCGACTTCAAAAGCTGCAAAGGGAAAATGATGATTCTAATATAATGGCGACGCCGAATCAATGCCTGCTACCCGAAGAGCCTCTGCGGCCTGAAGAGCCTTGATCCACCTGTGCTTAAATCCACGGTTCTCACATCAGCAGACCTCCTCGACGAGCTTTTCCTTAGTCTTCTGTATCTTGACTTTCCGGCCATCGTGGAAGCCTTGTTCATAAGATCTGGCCTTTGCGGCCTCTATTGCAAACATACTCGCTGTATCACGATCGGTAATCATATTACTTATAAGCTGTTGGGTCACCCTTTCATCCATAATCGGGTTAGCTTGGCCGGCCGACTGAGTCTTCACGGTCTTGACTTTTCTTAACTCACGTTCGGCTCTCTCCGCGTAAGCCTCTAAATTACAAATGCGTTAATCCTTCTGTTCGATCTCCTGCCACACGGCACAAAGGTGCATGCCGATCTCATAGGCGGTGTACAGTCCTTTCACTGCTCCGTGAACGCCCTCTCAAAACACTTCAAAGTCTGGTCGACCAACCATCGACTGCTGGACTTCTGGAGGGAAAATCTGTCGTGCAAATTCAACTGCCACGTTTGGGTCGCACACAATTGAATCCGCTTCCGTCATCGGTTTGTTCCCCACAAAAACTGCAAAACTCAACGGACGCGGAGTCGCATTGGTTTCTCCTCTCCAGCGTGGTTGAGGGGAGCTGCCTCGTTGTTGTTTTTCCCTTTTGGGTGATCTACTTCGGTGACACGGAGACTGGCATTTTTCACGATCCCTCGACGTCCTGCTCCCCGTGCGCGTTGGCTCGCCACCCTAGTTCATCTCTACGTCCAACTCCGCGAGTGTCCTCCCTTCTCCTATGTTGTTGAAGAATAATCTTCTTGCCATCCACAAATTGTCCACACTGCTCTTTCCTTCCCTAAATTTATTGACTCTGAACGCAACAATGACCCCTCCGCGCACTCACCACCCGACCCATTTATACCTTACAAGTGCAGCACTCATGAGGCGACATCATCAATGCTAAATTTCAAAACCTGGTGTCGATAATATCCTATGCCCCAACCCCGCCATAAGCTAATATTGTTTGGCGTTCAAGTTCATGCACCAGCTGGGGCAAGGGCAGATTCATTAATCTAATCGGCCATAGGGCAAGCCCTCGCGCCGATCGGGTTGAGTGCCCCGCCGCTCCATGAGCTAATGTCATTCGGCATTCAAGTTCATGTACCAGCTGAGGCAAGATTCATTAATCTAATCGACCATAAGGCAAGCCCTTGCGCTGATCGGGTTGAGTGCCCCAGCCGCTCCATGAGCTAATGTTATTTGGTGTTCAAGTTCATGCACCAGCTGGGGCAAGGCAGATTCATTAATCTAATCGGCCATAGGGCAAGCCCTTGCGCTGATCGGGTTGAGTGCCCAGCCGTTCCATAAGCTAATGTCATTCAGCATCCCAATTCATGCACCAGCTAAGGCAAGGGCAGATTCAGTAATATAATTGGCCAGACGTTGAAGCCTTGAGCCATTTTACTTGTTAGTTTATCGAATTTTCATGCATCTTTCCAAATTGTTAACTGTTGATTCTTTTAGTTATTTGGCTAAATAGCAAAGAGGCAGAGGATGTTTAATTGATTCGGTTAACTTAACGGATATACTATTTACTCATAGCAAACAGAAAAGCATAAGGAATTGTCATTAACGCATTAAAGACAAGTAGTATATGCAGTAAATTTGAGAGGATAGAAAATTTTCATTAATAAATTGAGTGCTAATAGCAGTCATTTTACACATGAAAATTAGCTTACATTTAAAGAAATGAAAATCTACTAACAAAAACCTACAAAAACTATGCATCTAAGATGCCTACCATAAACCAAAATATGCCTTAATCAATCTTCAAGGTCAGACGCCAGCGACTCAACGTCTACCTGCTCGTATGGAATTGGTTGCGCCAATGTCACATTCGCAGCAGTGAGGGCTTTGACCCAGCCGTGTTTGAAGCCCCGATTCTCGAACTTCGGCACTTCTTCTACGTAGTTTTCCAAGGCGACATCCTTCCCAGCTTGGAACGCTTTGGAAATCTCAAAATCGGCTACTTCTTTTGCCTTCTTCGATTCTTCCAAGTCAGCTTCCAGCTTGGGGATCACCTCCTTGGCTAACTTAAGTGCATCTTCGCTCGCCTTTGCCCTCTCTTTGGCGGCAAGCCTTAATTGGTTGGAATTCCTCGCTCGTTTGGCCTCAGAATCGACCCTCGCTCTTTCCTCCGTCGCTTGCGCTGCCTCATAATTGGCCCTTTGAAAGGCTACCACAACCTTGTCCTTTTCATTGTCAATTTCGGCTTTCAAGGAGCCGATTTGTTCTATGGCGTCATGTTGACGGCGGTCGATCTCGGCTATCTTGCCCACCGTCTACAAAACAAGGAAATAGAGTTGCAAAAACAAATAATAAGAAAAATATTTATATATATATATGTATTTAGAAGGAAGACTGCAGATAAGGCAAGTAATGTACCAATAAGGCCGACTGAGCGGCTAAAGCAATTAGCATTAGATCTGGCTCCGCGCGAAATGTGGCTCTGTCAGCTGGCAGGGATATTGAGGAGGCCATACTCAAGGCTATAGTTGGGTCCTTCAAAGCCGACGCATCAGAGGCAATCGGCATATTCCTTATCCTTGACTGAACAGTGAATGGAACAACCAAGTTCGATTCCTCAATGCGCGGCCGTTTGTCGCTTTGGTCCTCATCGTGCACGGCTTCTTTCTCGGCGGGGAACTTTTCTTCCCTTTGCTTAGCCTCATCCGCCCGTTCTACCTGCTTCATCTCGGCCGTTTCGGTCTGAGCCGTTTCTTCCGTAATAACAGGCAGAGAAGACTCAGCGACTGTGGCGGGTGGAGTTTCTGATCGGACGGCCTCGGCTCTCCTCCTGGCGGCCATACTTTCGGCGTTTTGCTTCCTGGCAAGTTGCGTGAGCGATTCCCCAGCCATATCCTTAGGATAAGGGCTGGGAAGGTCTCTTAAGTTCGTAAAAATGTCTTCGAAGGAGACGTCCCCTCGGCCTGATGTCGATGGAGGGTCGAACGAATTGAGTCCGGCTTCCTCAAAGGCCAAGTTAAGAGCATCGTCGACCTCGGCTTCCAACTGGTTCGGGTCCTCGGCGATCGGTTCGGCTGCTTGTTCTTCCACGTGTTCCGAATCGGAGGCTTCTAAACCAATCTGGCTTAGGTTTTTGAAACTGGAGAAGATAAGGGCTGTAAGATGATCTTCGCCTCTCGGAATTGAAATGTGGTCTACCACCGAAAATATTGTGTAAGTCGGCTCGTATCACAAGAGAATGTGGGCCGCCCTCCCTTGTTTCTAAAGGTTTGGACGGCCAACGAACTGTAGGGCGATTTTAATTTCCGCAAGTACAGCGTCGTCGGCTGAAACCAACACTTTCTTCAAATTGTTGCCTGCATAAACAAAATGGTAAGTACATGGAAGGAGAGCCGAATACATATACGGTAATAAAAGAAACAAAAGTGAGCTATACGGCCACCTGGTTCGCCTTTTCGCCTCGGCACGGGATTTAGGTGATCTTCACCCTTGCCGAATTTTCAGTTGCCTCGAACAACGACAATCACGTCGTCAACACGCTTGCCAGAGCTGGCAAGCATAGTCACTAAGTGATGATCAGTATCCTTGGCCTTGAGAAAATAGTGTCCCAGCCGGCCAGTAGACTTGGCTAAGGCATAACAATGCCGAATTGCAGGTATACCTAGGTTAATCCTAAGACGGCGGTTCAACTCTATAATCCCCATTATGCTGCAGAAAAAATTTACATTAGGCTGGGAAGGAATTAGACCCCAATGTTAAAGGACGGCCCTTAAAAATGGGTGAAGGGGAAAATGGACTCCGCCCTCAGCAATCGATAGGAGAGGAAAAATGATTGTACTCTCATCGGTCCTCTCCATATTAGTGGTGCTGTCTACCACAACTGACAGATGGACGTCGTCGGGGATGGAATAATGACGTCGAAAGCCGAAAATTCGATTTGCATAAAGGAGCTCTTTCAAATTTTTTGCCATCATGGCCAGCCTAAGGGTTATGCAAAACTGAAAGTAAACAAGGAAACGGCGTTGAGAGTAAAGGAGAAGAAAACTTACAGGAAGCAGAAGGTATAATGGGAGATAGGAGGAAATTGCAGACGTCGCGAAGTGAAGAAGTTGAACTAGAAGGCAAGCCAAAAACTTTGAATATTCAGAATATACATTCGAAGAGACAGAGTTTTAAATCACATTAAATACAGGACGCGTACGAAGAGGCTGGAATTTGTAATGATGACCAAAAAACATGTGCGTTCTGACACACGTTGGAATGAAGTTAACCGCCGAATTTTTGACTTTTCAAGTTCGAAACCAAACACGCCAACTAACTAGTATTAGTGGGGTGTTTGGGAGGCAATTGTGGGAGTCGGATAAAAGTGGACGCAGATAGGCCAAATAGACATTTAGAAAATTGGTACATGTTATGCTCGCCCCCGTCTTGTACGTTCTAGATGCCGAATATATTAGTCGGCTAGCTGAACGAGGGGCCGATTGGAAGTTGGAATACGACGAAAGAAGGGCCGAGTGAGCAATCACACAACGGATTAGTAGTGGGCCCCATCCTGAGGACTAGGAGCGTATATAAATAGAAGAGCAACAACCAACGAGAGGTATGTGAGAACTAGTACACTTAACTTAAGATACAAGCAACC
>NW_021028626.1:420490-431588 GCF_004153795.1 Camellia sinensis
TATGCAATGGTGTCTACCCGACCAGGTATTGCTCATGCTGTTGAAGTAGTAAGCAAATTCCTTTCCAATCCAGGAAAAGAGCATTGGGAAGCAGTCAAGTGGATTCTAAGGTACCTCAAGGGTACGACAAAAATGTGTTTGTGCTTTAGAGATGCTAAACCAGTCTTGGAAGGCTATATAGATTCAGATATGGCAGGAGATCCTGATGGTAGAAAATTTACATCAGGATTTCTGTTCGCTTTCGTAGGGGGAGCTGTGTCTTGGCAGTCCAAGTTACAGAAGTGTGTTGCTTTATCCACAATTGAGGCAGAATATATTGTCGCAGCGAAAACTGGGAAAGAGATGTTGTGGTTGCAGCAGTTTCTCCAAGAGTTGGGATTAAAGCAAGAAAAGTTCACGGTACATTGTGATAGCTAAAGTGCCATCGACCTAAGCAAGAATTCGATGTACCATTCTCGCACAAAGCACATTGATATTCGGTATCATTGGATACGCGAAGTGATGGAAAAGCAGTTATTGGAATTGATCAAGATCCATACAGATAAGAATCCAGCTGACATGCTTACAAAGGCGGTCTCGAGAGACAAACTCGAAATTTGCAGAGACATTGCTGGGATGGACTTCAACTGAGAAGTCAGTTATCCATATGGGCGTGGAGGGGGAGAATTGTTAGTCCACTGCCCAAATGGAGAAACCACTATGGATGGTAGAAGAAGATAGGTAAGGTGGCTCTCTTACTCTTCCACTCCACCAACCCCACTAGCTAGTGGAAGGGGTAGGTGGTGGCCAATCAAAGCCTCCCTCATTTGTGTATAAATAAGGTAAAGAGGAAGAGCTAGTTAGATATATAGATTGCAGTGTGTAATATGAGAGAGATTGTGAGCAAAAAACACAGAGTGTATGTGTAAGTGAGAGTGCTATAGTGAGTGAGTGAGGTGTGAGTGGTATAAACTCCCACCGGGAAATTCTATAGTGGATAACTCTCCGTGGACGTTGGCAATTGCCGAACCACGTAAATATTCTTGTTTTATTGTGTGTGATTGATTTCTGGTGTCTCACAGTCCTAACAAGTGGTATCAGAGCCGAATCAGTTGCGTTTCAGAAAAATAAAGTGCGTTTCTTCGAAACTGTCAGAAATCAAGTTGCTCAAAATCAGGTTTTGAGCATACTAGGAGGAAGCCCTCGACGAGAGGAGTTTGGCAGTGCAAAGAAGAACCCAAGAGGATTATCCACGCACCCACACGCGTGGTTTGAAGCATGCGAGTGAATCTCACTCGCGACACGCGCTCCACGCGTCGTCCAAATCGCCGGCGTGTCATCCTAGTCGTAGCACGCGCGTGACGCACGGCGGAACGAGGAAGACGAGCCACGTCAGTGACACGCCAGAGCCACGTCAACACCACGTGTCCACCACGTCAGCGCCACGTGTTTGACAAGACTGGCCACGTAAGTGACACATGTTAGTGTATCAGCCACATGGCAGCCACGTCATCACATCCCCAATGACCAGTCAACTGCCGAAGAAATGATCCAGTGATTTGTGGCTAAGAAGCACCCGCAAATCTGAACTGTCCAAACAGTTTTGGCTTGATCTGTGCCATTCGAAATCTATTTCCGATAATCCAATAGTGTTTTCCAACTATTTGGAATATTTCGGACACATCTATACGATTAGATTTTGCAAATCAAATTTCAAAAATTTACAGTTTTTATTTGGACAATCTGAAGTGTTTTTCCGACTAATTTAACTAGTCTGGACTCAACAGTGAAGCCTATTTTTCAAATAGAGACAAAACCCATCCCCGCCTCACTTCCTCGATTGGGTAGGAAAACCCATGAGTGGCGGGGGATGCGGATGTGGGGCGAAGCGGGAGAAAATGCTCATCCCTAGGTGGAAGCATTCTTAATGAGATTCAAAACCTTATTAACCTAAATATACTAGGGATGGAGTATAATTTGTTGACCAGTATCATCCATACTTCAATGGGGAAACTTTTAAACTTGAAATGCCTGTATTTAAGAAGATACCATCTGATGGGGGAAATCCCCTCTAACATCGGTAACATGACTCAACTTTTTCATCTTCTTTTGAATAATAATAGCTTACAAGGAAACATGCCTTCAACTTTGAAGAATTGTAGAAAACTACAATTGTTGGTCCTCTCTCAAAATAAACTCAATGGCACCATACTTGAACTTCTCATGAATCTCTTATCACTTTCTGTAGCCCCTAACGTATTATACAATTCTTGAATAGGCACATTGCCTGTAGAAATTAGAAACCTGAAAGAACTTCTTATCCTAGATGTTTCATACAATAAATTGTCTGGCGAGATTCCTAGAGCACTAGGGAGATGTTTGGCCTTGGTGCAATTGTATATGCAACAAAACCACTTCCATGGGACTATTCCTTTAATTGGTCAGTTGGCGAGCCTTCAATATTTAGATCTCTCTAGCAATAAATTTTCAGGCCAAATTCCAATACATGGTGAATCTTTCCTTTCTTCTAAATTTGAATTTGTCCAACAACAATCTTGAAAGTGTGGTACCCACACAAGGAGTTTTCAGTAATGCAAGTGCTGTTCAAATCTACAACAACGTTAAGCTTTGTGGGGGAATCCCAAAGCTGCACTTACACCGATGCCCTACTCAAGAACGTCAAAAACCAGGGAAGCATACTACTCTAAAGTTAGTACTGGTGATTATGCTTCCTATTTTTTTAATAGGCTTGACGTTGTCTCTGCTTTCATTTTACCCGATAAGAAAATTAAAGCAAAAATCTCTACAAACATATTCATTTGTGTTAGTGTCCAGTACCATTTCTCCACTGCCCAAATAGAGAACCCACTTGAAGAGAAGTGGGGTGGTAAGTGGGGGTGGCACCTCCCCACTAATTATTTGTGGCTCTCCTCTCCCTCAATTATATATAAATTGAGGTAAGGAGGAGAGGTTCAGAACACACAGAGATATAGAGATTATGAGAGTTCAAATATAGTGAGAGTGCTATAGTGAGTGAGTGAGGTTTGAGTGGTGTAAACTCCCTCCGGGAAAATTCTATAGTGAATAGCTCTCCGTGAACGTAAGCAATTGCCGAACCACGTAAATATTCTTGTTTTATTGTGTGTGATTGATTTCTGGTGTCTCACAGTCCTAACAAGTGGTATCAGAGCCGAATCAGTTGCGTTTCAGAAAAATAAAGTGCGTTTCTTCGAAACTGTCAGAAATCAAGTTGCTCAAAATCAGGTTTTGAGCATACTAGGAGGAAGCCCTCGACGAGAGGAGTTTGGCAGTGCAAAGAAGAACCCAAGAGGATTATCCACGCACCCACACGCGTGGTTTGAAGCATGCGAGTGAATCTCACTCGCGACACGCGCTCCACGCGTCGTCCAAATCGCCGGCGTGTCATCCTAGTCGTAGCACGCGCGTGACGCACGGCGGAACGAGGAAGACGAGCCACGTCAGTGACACGCCAGAGCCACGTCAACACCACGTGTCCACCACGTCAGCGCCACGTGTTTGACACGTCATGCCACGTAAGTGACACATGTTAGTGTATCAGCCACATGGCAGCCACGTCATCACATCCCCAATGACCAGTCAACTGCCGAAGAAATGATCCAGTGATTTGTGGCTAAGGTGCACCCGCAAATCTGAACTGTCCAAACAGTTTTGGCTTGATCTGTGCCATTCGAAATCTATTTCCGATAATCCAATAGTGTTTTCCAACTATTTGGAATATTTCGGACACATCTATACGATTAGATTTTGCAAATCAAATTTCAAAAATTTACAGTTTTTATTTGGACAATCTGAAGTGTTTTTCCGACTAATTTAACTAGTCTGGACTCAACAGTGAAGCCTATTTTTCAAATAGAGATCATTTTCTGTATAGACAAATGTTGATGGAGGAGTCAACGTCTACTTCGGGATCTATGTTCAAGTGGACTCCTTCCAATTATGCATTTTGGAAGTCACGGATGGAAGACACCTTGTATTATAAAGACCTATTTAACCCTATTTTTATAAAAAGGGTTAAACCAGAAGCAGTGAAGGATGATGACTGGATAAAGATGAACCGCAAGACTATTGGTTATATCAGACAATGGATAGACCACGGTGTGTACCATCATGTCACCGAGGAGACATACCTATGCTCTATGGACAATGTTAGACGACATGTACCGGTCAAAGACCGCTCGGAACAAAGCCTTGGTGATGAGAAGGCTTGTCAATTTGAAATTGAAGAATGGTATGTCTGTTGTCGAGCACACCAGTGAATTCAAAAGTCTGGTGAATCAGCTTGCAACCATCAAGATGCGCTTAGACGATGAAATGCAAGCCGTTCTACTGCTCAGTTCTTTACCGGATAGCTGGGAGACGTTGGTGGTTTCTCTCAGCAACTCTGCACCAGAAGGGAAACTGACCATGAGCATGGTCACTGACGCTATGTACAATGAAGAGACAAGGCGAAAAGACTTGGATGGAGATCAATCACATGCCCTCGTCACAGAAAATAAAGGTAGAGGCAGAGATAGAGGAAGAAGCAAAAGCAGAGGACTCAGCAAAAGAAGATTTCAAGACAGAGGGAAATCCAAAGAAGGTACGAGCCGGTCAAAGTTCAAGTGTTACCATTGTGGCCAAGAAGGCCACATAAAGAAATATTACTATGCCTTGAAGGGAGAACAAAAACAAGGCAATAGACAGCCAAAGACTGAAGATGGGAACACTGCAGTTACTATCTCAGAGGATATTGCATTATTTTCTGTTGAAGAAGAAGAATGCCTCCATATGTCAGGCAACGACACCGAGTGGGTGGTAGATACAACAGCTTCCTACCACGCCACACCCCGGAAGGAGTTCTTCAGTACATACCAAGCTGGAGAATTTGGTACAGTGAAGATGGGCAACTCCAGTTTTTCAAAGATTGTGAGAGTCGGTGATGTTCACATCCAAACCAAAGTTTGGTGCACGATGGTGTTGAAAGATGTCAGGCATGTTCCCGATTTATGCCTGAATCTTATCTTAGGGATAGCCTTAGATCGACAAGGCTATGAGAACTACTTCGACAAAGGCATGTGGAAGTTGAAAAAGGGATCTCTGGTGGTAGCCAGAGGACAGGCAAATGGCACGTTAAGACTCGTGTGGAGGTTTATTCAGATAGCCTCAACGCAGCAGAAGATGAGGCATCACCAAATTTGTGACACAAAAGGCTAGGTTACATGAGTGAGAAAAGGTTGCAAATTCTGGCAAAGAAGTCACTTATTTCCTTTGCCAAAGATGCGAAATTGAACTCTTGTGACAACTGCTTGTTTGGGAAGCAACATAGAGTCGCTTTCCATTCATCATCCAGAAGACAATCAGAGTTGTTGAGCAGAGCATACTTTGATGTATGCGGTCCCATAGAAGTGAAATCTTTGGGTGGTAGAAAATATTTCCTAACGTTTATTGATGACGGATCACGGAAGGTATGGGTTTATGTCCTAAGAACCAAAGTTAAGGTGTTCTAGCATTTTCAAACATTTCATGCTATGGTGGAAAGGGAGACCGGAAAGAAGCTGAAGTATCTCCGAACAGACAATGGAGGCGAGTACACGTCAAAGAAGTTTGAAGCCTACTGTGCTACTCGCGGCATCTGACATGAGAAGACTGTTCCTGGAACCCCACAACACAATGTTGTAGCCGAAAGAATGAACCGGACCATTGTGGAGAAGGTTAGATATATGCTAAAAATGACAAAGCTGCCAAAGCCATTTTGGGGAGAAGTTGTTCGTGTTACATGCTATTTGATCAACAGATCGCCATCAGTTCCATTGAATTTTGAAATTCCAGAGAAAGTAGGGTCTGGAAGGGAGATTTCTTACTCTCACTTGAGAGTGTTTGGGTGCAAAGCATTTGCACATGTATCCAAGGAGCACAGACAGAAGCTGGATGATAAAGCTACTCCATGCATCTTTGTTGGCTATGGAGATGAAGAATTTGGATACAGATTATGGGATCCGAAAAACAAAAAAGGTCGTTCGAAACCGAGATGTGGTATTTCAAGAAGGCCAGACCTTAGAAGACTTTGGGCAACCAGCCAAACCCAAAGTTAATGATGTTTTAGAAATTGTTCCCAATCCTGCACCATCACAGCATGCCACTAATAAAGAAGAGCTACCGCAGCATGCAGCCAATGATGTAGAGTTGCAGGATGAATTGCCAGAAGAAGAAGATCCAGAAAAAGAGGGTGTGGAGCAGGGAGAGCCACAACCCCTTCCGCCAGAGACTGTTAGTCCACAGTTGCGAAGATCAACAAGAGAGTCTAAGCCGTCGTCAAAATACCCTACTTCTAATTATATTTTGCTTACTGATGAGGGGGAGCCAGAAAGTTTTCAAGAAGCTCAGAATCATAAGGAGAAGAGTAACTGGTATCAAGCTATGCAAGAAGAGATGCAGTCCTTGCAGAAGAATTAGACTTATGATTTGGTAAAACCTCCCCAAGGTCGAAAACCATTGCAGAACAAATGGGTGTTCAAGTTAAAGAAAGATGGTAGAGGAAAGCTAGTCAAGTATAAGGCTCGATTAGTTGTCAAAGGTTTCGGGCAGAAGAAATGTATTGATTTTGATGAAATCTTCTTACCAGTTATGAAAATGACATCCATTCAAGTAGTTTTGGGACTAGCAGCCGGTTTGAATTTGGAACTTGAACAGATGGATGTTGTGGACACCCCATTTTTGACCGTCTTCAAGACTTGGACGTCATCGTTTGAACACTCGATAATCATCCATGTTCGTGTTCGTTTTGAGTTCCCGAAGGTCTCGGTCGCGTGCCTTGCCTCAGGATCTCTTAACTTGCCTATTCTATGTTTGGTTGTAGACCAAGAACTTGTTTGTTTTTGCTTCTGAGGGTAGAGAATGGCTTGTTGGTCATCCCCACACCTCACTGGCCTTGGCTTGAGGCCACCGGCCCTGTTTTGTTGCTACCGGCCATTGGTGTTGGCCGGTCGGCATTGTTTTTGGTCGGTCGGCCATTTTTTTGGTCAATCGGCCATATTTTCTGGCCGGGACTTCTTTTTTGCCTTTTTTAGGCATTGTGCATGCCAGCTGTGCCAGCTGGAGCACACATACCTGTCCTCCATACACGTGTATGGAAGATTTGCACCCTTTGCACCCTTTTGCTCTAGCTTCTTGAGGAAGCTTGAACCCTTTGCTCTAGCTTCCTTAAGAAGCTTGAACCTTTGTCTTAGCTTCCCCAAGAAACTTGAACCTTTGTTCTAGCTTCTTGAGGAAGCTTGACCCCTTTGTCTTAGCTTCTCCAAGAAGCTTAGGCCCTTGTTTTGTTCTATAAAAGAGGGCCTCTCTTCTCCTTTAGAGGGGTTGAGCAAATCAAAGATATATATCAGACATATATATCACGTATATATCACTCCCTCTCTATATCTTTCTCTCTCTCTCTCCATTTGTGTGTGGAATAGTGTTCAAAAGGTGCTTTTGTTCTTAGTTTTGCACTAAAATACCTAGTGTTACACTATACTTCGGTTACTAAGGTGTTGAGGGACTGGTTTCAGAGTTTTTTAAGTTGGTTTTGATCAGAAGAAGGGACTGGGGTTGGTGTTCTTGAAGTGTTCTTAAAGGGTGAGCACTATTGCTTTATATTCCCCATTTTTGTACAAACTTTTAACCTATCTTGCATGCTATTTTGAGATTTATGTATAGCTGATAAAAGTTCTAATTTTTCATGTTTAGGATGTTTCATTAAGGTCTCTTTTGTGTTTGGGGTTGTCCACCCCCTCTTAGGCCTTGTTTGGTCTTTTTTTTGTGCCTTTCTCTTTGAGCTTTGGGCCCCCTTTATTTCGACCTTGTCACCACTGAAATCCAGAGGATTTTCAGTGGTGGAGAAGTGGTTTTGAGGTCATGTATAGGGGAGGGACACCCATCTCCCTTTGTGTTTTCTTTGCTTGTGTTTTTGGCTCATAAAGGTAGCATGCATGCTTAGTTGATTTTGGCTCCATCCCAGTGGGTATTTAGTGATATTTTGTCATGTTATACCTCTATTTTAAGTTGGTTTAATGGCCTCTTGCATGCATCATATGCTTGTCTTGTAATCTCATGTTTTGGCCTAATATGCATCACGTTTTAAGGTGGCATTTTAGCATGATTTTGGTTTGGTTCCAAGAACATTTTAGCTCTGTTTTGCCATGCTTAAGGTCTGTTTGGTGTCCTTTTGGTCATGCTTACATCGCTTTGTATAGTCACTATGCATTCTAGTTTGTTAGCCTCGGGTGTGTGAGTCATTAGCATGCATTACTTTGACCTTTTTCATGATTTGGCATCACTTGAGATCATATTTCAGTCCATAATCCATGCTTGTATACTTGCATTTACCATTCTTGCAATGCTTTGAAGAGTTGATCTTTGGTGCCTTAAAATGGGTCATTGTGCATGCCTATCTGTTTATGCCATATCAGTGGGTTTTGGGGGTCCTTTTATCATATTATAGCTCTGTTTTTCTTTGAATAATCCATGCCATGTGTGGTTGGGGTAGTTGTAGTTCAAGTGCTCTCTTTACGGCCTAGAATGCCCTTTGTTTTGCCTCTTTTCTTAGCATATTTTGGCCATGATCCATACATGCTCTAGCCTTGTTTTGGTCTGCCCGGGGACTGTTTTAAGTCATTTTGACCCTTTGAAGCTTGGTTGGTACGGCCATGGTTCGAACCCCTTTGTTAGTTTTGGGATTTAGGCTTTGTTGCATGCCTTACTTGCATGGTTAGGTTGATTTGGCATCATCCTTCATACAGTTTCAGAGCTTGTCATGCTTGTGATTTGTCCATGTTTGCCTCTTCTTAATGTGTTTAAGAGTCGACTCTTTTTTATGCCTAAGCGTTGGATCTTTGCATGTGCATGTTTGAAGGTGTTTTGTCCATCATTTCCATGCACTTTGGCCACTATTTTGGGACATGGCTGAGGCCTATCCATCCTTAGTATAAGTCCATGGATCATGTATTAGTGTATCGTTGTAGGCGTACCGCATTGTATGTTGTCGCATCCTTGTGGCTAATGTCGTTATTGCATGCCTATACCTTGATATACTTGCATACTTAGGTCAC
Organism: Camellia sinensis; assembly: GCF_004153795.1. NCBI lineage: Eukaryota > Viridiplantae > Streptophyta > Magnoliopsida > Ericales > Theaceae > Camellia > Camellia sinensis. Next base: position 429,577 of record NW_021028626.1, read on the forward strand.
ATTATAATATTGCATACTCATTGCATTGCCATGATGTTTGCATGTTAGGTTGCATTACATTGTAGTTGACATACTCATGTTACATTGTCTTACACTCCCATGTTGCATTGTGTTGGTTATATGCTTTGCATTGTATTTGGCATACACACATTGCATTACGTTTGGTTTGGGGTGTCAAACCAAACACGAGGGGCGAGGGACGTTCGTACTTAAAGTGACGAAACGTCCCTCAAATCCTTAGTCGCCGACGTTCCTTAGTCGCCGACGCTCTGGGTGAGACCTTTCCAATATTCTCTATATTCTCTCATTCTTTCTTGATCAACCATGATAGAGGTTGGGGCCCCTTATGTGTTGTGTGCATTTCATTTGATATAAATTGCACACTTGGCACCTTTGGCCATCATGCATTGAAATGCGTGATTGGTGGCCCGAGGGTCGAGAACCATACTCCCTTGAGTTCATAACATGATAGGAAGGGTGGTCGTGCATACATTTGGCTTGCAAATTCTATACCATGCACTGTTTGTCCTTTGTTGCAGCAAAACCAGTGTTCTGCAGGAAGTAATGGCCGGTCGGCCACTTTCAGTGTCGGCCGGCTACCAAAGTCTAGCCGGTGGTTCCACTTTTGGTCGATAACTGTATTCCAGTGGCCGGTGGACTTATATGATGGCCGATGACATCCCACGGTGCTATAGGAGTGTTCCAAAAGCATCACAAGTATTTTCACAGTTCTCAAAGGTGCAGAACAGTGCTAACAGAGGCAACATTGGCATGGCGACGGGTTTCCGAGCGAGGCGAATCGAGCATGCATCATCCAAGCATTCCGAGACGGGGCTACAGCGGCCTCCCTTTATAACTAATTTGTTAATTAATTTAGGGTTTTGTAATATTTAATTAGCTAGAGTAGTTAATTATTTATTTGGTTTGTATTATTCTTTCGGACCCTCCGTCGAGAGGGCGAAGTTGTAATAAGTGTGTATGCGTGTGATGTATGTCTTCCAACCCCACGTCTTTCTCCCTTTTATTTACTAGCTTATGATGGTTAGTTTAGGGCATGTTTTAATTAGCATACTTATGTTCGCATGTTTGCATTCATTCATCTGTCTTGCATGCACCAAGCTCGGCGCATCATACTAACTGCATTGTATTTCAATTCCAAGTTGAATACATGTATCGATTGTTGCATCTCATATGCCATCTTAGAATAGCCGAGCCTATCTTAGTTGCATTCTCGCATGTGTTGCATTAGGCATTTCAGTATAGTCACTACAAGAAATTACATTTTTTGCAACGCAACAAAATATGTTGCTAAAAGTGAAAATTCGTCGGCAAAGAGTTTTGCCGACACACAAAGCTACGTTGACAACCCGTAGGCAAAAGTGAGTCGGCAAAAGTTTTTGCCGACGAAATTATCATTGCGTTGGTAAAAGTAATGCCTTTAGCGACGAACATAGTCGTCGTTAAAAGCCTTCATCCATCGTCGACAATTTACCTTGCGTCGGTAAAAGTCATTCAAATATGATTATTGTGTGTCACTTTTCGCGACACAAATTTGCATGGGCAAAAAATATACTTTTAGCAACAAAATATGCGTCGGCAAAAGTAAACTTTTGGCGACAATAAAGCTTCACTTTTGGCAACGACAAATTAGCATTGACAAAAAATACACTTTTAGCAACACAATATGAGTGGGCAAAAATAAACTTTTGACAACACATTTATGTCGGGAAATATTGTCATTTGCCGACGATTTGTTTGTCGATAAAAGTTTACTTTTGGCAACGACAAATTGACATTGGCTAAAAATACACTTCTAACAACACAATATGAGTTGGCAAAAATAAACTTTTGGCGACACATTTACCAACAAAGATAATTGAAAATAATTTATATATTTTTATAAGACTTACAGATTTACAAGAGGCATCCCTCAGGAACCACTATAACAAACTAATAACATGGATATGAAATCACACAAAATACCCCCTCCATACCCCCTCCATACCCTTCCA
>NW_021028626.1:436089-541040 GCF_004153795.1 Camellia sinensis
GTTTCTCTTATACATATATGAACAAGGATTGTTTTTAAATTTACAGATTCATGTTTTAGAAGAGACCAAACCCACAGATTCATGTCAGACATCAATTTTAGTATCTGAACAAGGATTGTTTTTTTAGAAGGGATTGTCTGAATAAACCCACAGATTCATGTATGAAGTTGTACATGAACGAATTGATGCTCTTTACAGATTCAGACATCAATTTTAGTATCTGAACAAGGATTGTTTTTTTAGAAGGGATTGTCTGAATAAACCCACAGATTCATGTATGAAGTTGTACATGAACGAATTGATGCTCTTTACAGATTCAGACATCAATTTTAGTATCTGAACAAGGATTGTTTTTTTAGAAGGGATTGTCTGAATAAACCCACAGATTCATGTATGAAGTTGTACATGAACGAATTGATGCTCTTTACAGATTCAGACATCAATTTTAGTATCTGAACAAGGATTGTTTTTTTAGAAGGGATTGTCTGAATAAACCCACAGATTCATGTATGAAGTTGTACATGAACGAATTGATGCTCTTTACAGATTCAGACATCAATTTTAGTATCTGAACAAGGATTGTTTTTTTAGAAGGGATTGTCTGAATAAACCCACAGATTCATGTATGAAGTTGTACATGAACGAATTGATGCTCTTTACAGATTCAGACATCAATTTTAGTATCTGAACAAGGATTGTTTTTTTAGAAGGGATTGTCTGAATAAACCCACAGATTCATGTATGAAGTTGTACATGAACGAATTGATGCTCTTTACAGATTCAGACATCAATTTTAGTATCTGAACAAGGATTGTTTTTTTAGAAGGGATTGTCTGAATAAACCCACAGATTCATGTATGAAGTTGTACATGAACGAATTGATGCTCTTTACAGATTCAGACATCAATTTTAGTATCTGAACAAGGATTGTTTTTTTAGAAGGGATTGTCTGAATAAACCCACAGATTCATGTATGAAGTTGTACATGAACGAATTGATGCTCTTTACAGATTCAGACATCAATTTTAGTATCTGAACAAGGATTGTTTTTTTAGAAGGGATTGTCTGAATAAACCCACAGATTCATGTATGAAGTTGTACATGAACGAATTGATGCTCTTTACAGATTCAGACATCAATTTTAGTATCTGAACAAGGATTGTTTTTTTAGAAGGGATTGTCTGAATAAACCCACAGATTCATGTATGAAGTTGTACATGAACGAATTGATGCTCTTTACAGATTCAGACATCAATTTTAGTATCTGAACAAGGATTGTTTTTTTAGAAGGGATTGTCTGAATAAACCCACAGATTCATGTATGAAGTTGTACATGAACGAATTGATGCTCTTTACAGATTCAGACATCAATTTTAGTATCTGAACAAGGATTGTTTTTTTAGAAGGGATTGTCTGAATAAACCCACAGATTCATGTATGAAGTTGTACATGAACGAATTGATGCTCTTTACAGATTCAGACATCAATTTTAGTATCTGAACAAGGATTGTTTTTTTAGAAGGGATTGTCTGAATAAACCCACAGATTCATGTATGAAGTTGTACATGAACGAATTGATGCTCTTTACAGATTCAGACATCAATTTTAGTATCTGAACAAGGATTGTTTTTTTAGAAGGGATTGTCTGAATCGAAGTTTCTCTTAGGCTAGAATTCATGTCTGTAAATTTAACAATCAATTCCATGTTTGATAATTGAACCCTGAAAGAATCATTAGTATATGGAACTTAAACTTTGAAGCCCAAAACAAACACAACTGAACTCTCAAACTTATTTTAATAAGAGGCACACTCAGAATTTTATTGAAAGTATTAGTGAAGTAGTTATAAAAAAAAAAGGGGGGGGAACAAAACGGGGAATGATGCATTGGCCGCATTTCAGTGATTATTTGGGCATATTTTGGCATGTTTTATTCACTGTTTTTGGCTGGTTTGATGAGTTCTCATTTGCTTCATATATATGCCATGTAAACCATGCTTGCTAGCCAATGTTGCATGCTATTTTTGTCCATCATGTTAGCATCTTTTGGCCATGCTTTAAACTAGAAATGTGCATGTTTTGGGATTTCCTTGGCTCTGTCTTTTGACTTCATGATCAAATAATGCTTGCTTTGTATACTTGTGGTTCAATGCATGTGCCTAGCTTTGGGTTTCGGGTTTTGTTTCATGCATCGGGTGCCATATTTCCATGTTTCGAGACCATTTAGCATCATGTTTCAGTGTTGGAAATTACATGTTTGTATGCCATCTTTCATGCCTTGCCATGCCTTGTTAGAGTTGCATGTTGTGCCTTAGGTCTGGTCCTCGGTTTGCGTGCATGTTTGCACGCATTTCGGTTGTCTCATTTTCATCTAATGGCTACTGATGCGAGTGTGGCTGAGGTCCACCCATGTTGGTGTAAGTCTATTATGCATTGTGTATGCCATTTCATAGCATTGCGTATGGTAGGTTGTATGTTAGAGCATTGTGTATGTCATGTTACATCGTGCATTGTGTATGCCATTTCATAGCATTGCGTATGCTAGGTTGTATGTTAGTCGCATTGTGTATGCCATCTCATTTGCATTGTGTTTGGGATAGGAGTTAGCCCAAGCACGGGAAACGAGGGACGTTTCGTACTCCGAGTGACGGAACGTGTCTCAATTCCCGGTCGCCGGCACTCCGGATTACCCATGATGGAGTTTAGGTCTTTTGGTTTTCATGTGCATTTCATGTCACATCGCAGTCATGCAATTCGGACCCCTCGGCCATCATGCATCGAGATGCGTGATTGGTGGCACGAGAATCGAGGACTACACTCCCTGAAGAGTAGTCATGCATACATATGTGAAAATACCTTGCCATGCCCCTTTGTTGCTCTCTGTTGCAGTAAATCAGAAATCAGCGGCCTTTTGGAGTATTGCGCGATATTCCAATAACAATTGCAAACAGAGACAAACCAGGGCATCGCAATGGATTTCCGCGCCAGGCAACTCAAGCATGCATCATTCCATCATTCGGAACAGAGCTGGGGCAGTCTATAGGCTTGCATGCTAGTTTACTGCTTTCCTAGTTAAATTGATTAATTAATTAGGGTTTTGTAATATGTAATTATTCATTTGGACTGTAACTATTTATTCGGACTGTATATTATTTATTCGGACCCTCTGCGCGAGGGCAATGCTGTAATAAGTGTGCGTGTGTGTGATGTATGTCTTCCAATCCCACGTCTTTCTCCCTTTTATTTACCAGCTTATGATGGTTAGATTAGGGCATGTTTCAATTAGCATACTTATGGTCGCATGTTTGCATCATTCATCTGTCTTGCATGCACTGGGTTCGGCGCATCATACTAACTGCATTGTATTTCAAATTCCAAATTGAATACGTGTTAGCTGTAGCATCTCATATGTCATTCTCAGAATAGCCGAACTTATTGTAGTTACATTTTTGCGTGTGTTGCATTAGGCATTTCTGTATAGTTAGGATCATGTATGGATTTCTAACATAGCTTCTATTTTTGGCTTGGAGTACTCGGTAAGTACTTATGCTTTAGCAACCTTGCATGCGTGTGTGTGACTGCCCTGATAGCATGCTTACCATGAGGCTACGTGTTTATGTGATATATCTGCCTGAATGCCTATGGGTGAAGGTTGGTTTATTTAGATTGGAACAATTCAATAAATATGAGTTTTAAGCCTACTAGATAGTGGCAAAATCATGTTTTCTAAGCCCACCCGAGGGTGGCAAAATCTGCATTTTAAGCCTACTTGGGAGTAGTAAACCGCTTTCAAAAACAAACATGAGATGTTTTGTTCCAATTCAGGAGATCCAGTCTATATTTGTATGTTGTGCGCATCACATAGTAATTCTAGGCTAATAACCGGAATAAGAACGCATAATGTTTTCAAAACTAGATATCATGGTTAGTAGAGGCCGATCTTTGATCGGGCGAGCGGGGGTGCTCACGAAGTGACCTTCCCCAATCGTGCCCAATTTCCCGAGCCGAGGCAACTTTGGTGATGACGGACACGTGGCCTTAGGCAACGAGTCACGGTTTCTTAAATTCCCCCAAAATAAATATTTAGGTGGCGACTCTGTATCTGACAAAGCAGTCCATGTTTGGCACTTCTTTCTAAAAAATCTGTTTTCCAAAACGATTTGCCGGATTTGGACTCTTTGATGAGTCATCGGTCTTGCATTGCACTCTGCGAGATTAGATACAGGACCGTGACACAAATTGAGTCCGAACTGTAGCGAGGCCCGAGGGCGCGTCTACAGTTTCTAGCGACTCTGCTGGGGAGTTTGGAGAACTTGACTCGAGCTCATGATATCTTGTTTTGACTACACTTATGTGTTTCTTTGCATTGCATTTTGCATTGGTGTGCCTAGGACACTGTGTTTGCCGTATGTTATTCCTGAACGGTTTGCCGGAGGCTTGCTTTGAGAAGCGTGCCATAAGGCTGATCGGTTGCGGGCTCTGCCACGACGAGAACACAAACCCCGGTTTTACCGCGGCACCCTTTTTGACCATTCGACCTAGTGCATATTCGGAATCCGTAGTGACCATTCCAAGCTAGGACAGGTTGCTTACCTGATTGTAGGTTGTTTGAAACCGCTGTGTGGGTAGTGAAACCCTAGCTCCTGACAAAATAGGACAGGGAAGCCCTACCCCTCCATAGGGGTGTTTTGGCTCTTACTTGCTTGATACGTGTTGTTAAAGTGTGTCTCTACAGGTTGTATGTGTCAGTTTGCAAGTCTGGGTATCAGGCCTGCGGGCATCAGTATTTGGAAGAATCAGTTTTACCTGAAGGTATCAGTTTACTGGCAGAATTTTGGGCAGAATTCAGTAGAGAGCACACTCATTCAACTATGCTCATATCTGTTCAGGTGAAATCAGGCTGAGATGCTGTCTGTTTTCTCTTTTGCTAGGTAGTCTTGGAACCATAGCTTCTGAAGGCTCCAATATTCCCCGGGTACACCGAACTTGTGTTGATAGACTTTGTCGGGTCAGAGATTCAGTTCAAGGGCAATCAGTGTTCCTTTACTAGAGGCAGGGTGAAAAGGTCGGTCAGGCACAGACCACCAATACAGCAGCTACCAGCTCAGTGGTCTTTGAACAGCCAGGTTGAGGTTTCCGAGTCTACTGCAGAGATAGATATACTGGTGGTTCAATCAGATCAGGACAGTATGTCAGGCTTAGAAGAGATGGTGCACTAGCTCTAGGATAGTATGAAAGCCATGCAGCAAGATGTTGTCCGTCAAGCGGAATTCGCCAAGCAACAGGCCGTGGTCATAGCCCAACAGGCAGAGACAATTGCCAGGTTAGAGCAGCAAACTGGAGTATCTACTTCACACCAGGCTCCTCCCCCACCAAGAGTCCCCATACTCGGGGAGGCAACCCACGTCCAGGATGATGCGGACATTCCAGGCGGGCCAGCTCCGCCCCCGGTTCTACCCCAGCTATCTAAAACACCTACCAACCTACTAGACTCCCCCTTTGAGTTCGAGACGGACCCCACAGCATTGAAAGTGAGCAAGCTTGAGAAATTGTTCAAAAAGTCTCAGGGGGCCCACTCTATTCCTGATATAGAGGATGGTTATACTGACTTAGTGGTGACATTACCAGATCGGTTCAAGATGCCACATATCGGTCGATTCGATGGCTCTGAAGACCCAATGGTGCACCTCCAACTATTTTATGATATCTTGAGGCCAATGGGTTTGACCACAGCCCAGAAATTGTCACTATTCGGCCGAACCCTGTCTGGGATAGCCGTAATCTGGTATGCAAAATTGGAGAACTCTGTGAAACAGAACTGGGAAGAGCTGGCTGAGGCCTTCATTACTCAATACTCCTACAACACACAGATTGAGGTCACAACTCGTGATCTTGAAGTCACCCGCCAAGAGCCAAAGGAGGGTTTCTCAGAGTTCGTGATGAGATGGAGAGCAAAGGCCTCAATGATGACTACAAAACCTTCCGAAAAAGATCAGATCAGGATGATTGTTTGGAATCTGCATGGTAAGTTAATGCAAAAGATGGTCGTTCTACCTCTGTTTACCTTTCCAGCCCTTCATGAAATGGGGGTTCAAATTGAGGATGCCATCAGATAAGGGATCTTTGCAGAAGATAATGAGCCTTTGAAGAGGAATGTTGCTCGCAGTTCCAATGCTACTACTGATGGTAGCACAGTTGCGAAATGCTCAGAAGTAGACACTATCACCACTTCCCTCAATGGCCAAAAACCAACCACTTCAACTCGGACCCAAGCCCGAAAATTCCATCCTCTTTACATGAGTCTCTCTCAAGCTTTGAAAAAGCTGCAAAAAGGACACCTAGAACTTCTAGAACCCCAACCCCTTCCAAACCCTCTTTCACCAAAATATGACCCAGCTAAATACTGTGCTTATCATCAACAGTACGGTCATGATACAAATCGTTGCATCCGCCTCCGTCATAAGATTCAGGATCTTATTGACGAAGAGACCCTAGCTCCACCAAAAGGACCTCAGGTTAGTACTGACCCGTCACCTCTACATCTCAACCTCATCCATATACTGCCGTCCACCTACGACCCCAGCGTATACATCACCTCGGCCCATCTACCCAAGCCTGAGGTGTTTATCCCGGAAAGCATGGACTTATGCATGATGGGTGCATTTGAACCCTAATCATCCCAAACCCATGAACCCACTACTTCTGAGCTGATGAGGATGATCAAAGATCTTCAGAGAACTGTGGCAGATCTGGCCTTTGGAGTTTTGGCTCCGTCATCAACTACATCACATACCAGGGAGTTCATGTCAAAAAGCTCCCCAACCTTGGGACGGGCTACATTGGAAGAAGGCCGATCCCTTGGCAAAATGGAGGCAAGTGGTAAGAGAAAGGTAGGGGCAAGCATTAGTCCCCATGAACATCTTTTGTGGACTGTTGAGGCTTTGAAAGCCGAAGGGTTGAACAAATAGCAAATGCTTGCAGTGGTTGCAAAAACTGTGGATGATACTTTCGCTACTCAAGTTGAGAGCAGTTTAAGCCAAGGGGAAAATCGGGAGAAGGGCCATCGTACCAGAAATGATCCTATTAGCTCTAATCCTCCACTCAGAAGAGATCAGCAAACCAGGCCAACACCTGCCAATCCCTTTGCTGGTGCGTTCAGCAAAAATCCACAAACCTTGAAGTACCAACCCCGAGGCCGGAGGGTCTTCCATGCCCTCTATATGCCTTTGTCCAAAGCTCTCCAAATCCTTGTTGGACAAGGCCATCTCAAACCCTTTGAGCCTCGGCCTCTCCCAAATCCTCTTCCGACTACGCATGATGCTGCCCAATACTGTGCCTTCCATCAACAAACCGGTCATGGTACTGACAATTGCTCTCGTCTTCACCACGAAGTGCAAGATCTGATTGACAACAAGGTCATCGCCGCACCAGTCCAGCAAAGTCTATCGGCACTGGATCAGTGAACTTGTGGGGGATAATGTGATTATGTGATCGGGGGATGAACCACCTGCGGGCGACGCTCAGTTTACTCCGGATGTGGCGTATGGCACGCACTGTTTTGAGCATTTTGCAAATGCTAGTTTTTGTGCTTTCTGACTTGGGTATTGGGTCAGTCTTGTCGTTTTGTATTGAGTCAGTTTTTTTTTCATACTGAGTCAGTTGGGTCTGTCTTGTTGTATCGAGTCAGTCCTGTTTTGTTAGAGTCGGGTGATTTCGGGGGTGTTACCTTGGACATCACTTGCTTGTTTTGTGTTTGTCTTTTCATTTTCTTTTGAGTCTGTTTCTGCCTTGGAGCCAGTAATGCCAACAGATCTGAATAAACAGCAGTGGTTTTTCATGCTTTTGTGCTTGCTTCTGCCTTGTGCCAGAACGTTTGAATGAAACGGCAGTACTTTTCGCCTACTTTTCTGTGCCTCGAACTCATTATATTGACCTAAGTTTTTTAAAACTTTTTGAACATTGTGATGAAAACGAAGAGGAAGGAATTCCTCGGGATTTGCAAAATTTGATCAACTGAGAAAAAGAGAGGCATGCTAAGCCCTTAATGAATGAAATCATGTTTGTTAATGTGAGTACTGGGAAGGATCCTGGCTTGATCCAGATTGGTTCTACATTGTCCTCCGCGCTAGCGATTAGTCGCTTTCTTAAAAGGTTTCAAAAAAATATTTTGCGTAGTCCTACGAAGACCTGTGTAGAATCGCTCTTGAGATTGTACAGCTTAGGATCGCTCTCAGTCTCGAGACTCGTCCCCCCCTTGCTTTCAAACCTTGAACCTTAACTCAGAACGTTCAACGGTCAACCGCAATGTGAGGCCTGTGTGGCCAGATTTGAAGCAGTCCTCGAACTAGGGGCAAGAAAGTCAGATTAAGAAGATCAAGTGTTTTCAAAGGAAGCTTGCGAAGCTAGATCAAAAGCCCTCAAACTAGGGGCAAAACTGTCAGATGTGCTCGAAGAGTCAAAAAAATTGGGATGTTTCTCAAGCTAACAAAGATCGGCAAGAATGCCAAATCCCAGAAGGGAAGAAAGAAGAAAGTATTGCTGAAGGATAACCGAGTTCCTATCCACAACACTAGGGGCAAATTCAGCCCCCATGGGATGGACTCCTGCATCGTCAGCGAACAGCAGCCGTTCTCCTGGATTCAGATGGCTTCGAGATCTTAAACCGATCAACGTGGACAAAGGTACACTTTTACCCTTGAGAGACTCGCTGGGCCGAAAACCCGGAAGGGCGGCCCAGGCAAAAGTTAGAGCAAGAAAAGAAGAAAAAGAACAAAAAAAAAGAAAAATGCAAAGAAAAGAACAAAAAAAGAAAATCAAAAAAAGAAATGAAAAGAAAAGAAAGGAAAAACAGAGCTTGCAAGGTTGAAAACCCGGAAGGGCGGCCTTGGCAAAAGTTAGAGCACAAAAGGAGAGGTTAAATACCCGAGTGTACCTTAACCCCGAACTACGTAAGGCTTGATTCCCATGTTTGGGATACGTAGGCAACTTTATTCTGAAGTCCAACCATAAACACTTCCAAATCGACTGTGTCCATTTAATGGTTTTGATCATCTTCGCTTTCTCTGAATTTGAGAATTTGGTTGTGTTTGTCACTCTGAGGATTGACTACAATACGCTGCGGTGCCATGCAAACAAGGGGCAACTTTCCGTTGCCATTCAATGCGCTGCGGTGCCGTTCAAACAAAGGGCAACTCTCCGTTGCCATGCATCTCTCTTCGTGTAAGGGGCAATTTTCCTTCGGATCTGAGGTTGTGCATCTCAAGAGTAGGTTCCGTGCTCGTTGAGCAGTCGCCGTTTGCAAAAACAATTTTTGAGAATTTTTACGGAGGTCGACTAATTTTCTCTCAAAAAGTATTCCATCTTTTCCAAAACTGGACCATTTCTTGGACCCGAAAAAGAAAAATTTTCAGTGCTCATAACCTGACTTGCATGATTTCAAATCAGAAAATCGAACAAGCGTGTTAATCTAACTCTCATTTTGGTTAAAATTGTTTTAGCAGAAGCAAAAAAACAAAAAATGGTCAAAATGATGAACTAGGGGCACAGTTGAGTCAGGCTTCCTGTCTTTTCCCTGTTGACAATGCATTTGCCAGAAAGGGCACCATACTTGCCAAGAAGGGCATCATACCTGCCGAAAAAGGGCACCACTGAAGCTAACTGCAAAAGGGCTGAAAGCTCTATCACCCTCCAAGCAGCGAGGTATCAAGCTAAGTGTGAAGCACGAATTGGAATGGATCAAGATATTCCACTTCCTCATCTGGATAGATCTGATCGCATCCAAACTCCCCAGCAAAGCATCATCAACCGATGTCAGCTGCAGATTTGCTACACACCCAGTTGTAGCGCAACCCTCTGTGGAAGAAACTCACTGTTGTGAACAAGAATAAGAATCTGGTAGAATGCCAGGGGCAAGAGCCCACAACTTCCTGCTTACCCATCAACCACCGAGGGGAGGGATTTAAAATGAGAGATTGAAGAATAGAGAGGTGTGCGCTGAGAGAAAAAGTGAGGAAAAGGGCTTTTTCAGAAAAAACAGAGCCTGACGGCCGAGTGATGTGAGAATCACAAATGAGAATGGGTGGGAAACAATGCCCGGAGAAACTAGCTCCTCGCGAACTGAGAGGTCTCTCGTCTTTGTAACACGTCTGGGTGTCGTGTCTTTTGTGTTGTTTGTCTCGATTCTTGCTTTAAGTCATTCCGAGTGTGTCTCGATGCGTTTAGGTTGTTTACCTTTTGTTTTCTGTTGTTCAGTCTTTTTCGCTGTGTTTAGTTGTAGGCTCAATACCTGGTTAAGAATTCATTTCTCAATTTCAAAATGATTCGTTTTGTGCTCAGGAGTGCCGTGCCGTTCTCCACATTTGTGCAAAACAAGATTTGTTCTTTCACAAAACCGCAGGGTTCAACCCAGATCGTGTGAAAATAGTAAAACCAGGACCTATTTGAGGCTATGAAAGTTCCGGGCTGCAAAGCAAAAGAAAAGAGGGAAAATGTCAGGCATCTGAGATTGTTGCAACTTCTGCAAGTTCCGTCATTGCCTCTTGTATGTTCAGAATGAGCAGTGTCTTGTATGAGCTGTGTGCCAAATAAACCAAATACTATGTTATAAGCTCCATGTTCAGAATAAGCAGTATGCTGATACGAGCTGTGTGTTCAAAGTGAACAGAATACTGTGTTGACTGTTTCACTATTTCAAGCCAGAATGGCGATCAGAAGTGCTCTCCCTGAGTACCATTCCCCGTCAAAGTAAAGCGATTTACCGCCACTCACTCCATGAGGTACTTTCTAGAGTTCCGCTTTGTCTATTTATTGCATTCCCTAAACATCATGCTCTACATTGCTTGTAACATGTGTTGTATCATCGCACTTGTTATGTTTATTTGCATCTTGTGTTATCTTATATCCTTTTGCGCCGTGTTGCGTTTAGAATCGTTGTCCTCCGGGACTTTCCCAGGATGCATTGTAGACGTGCTGGGCGGATTGTTTGGACCTCCTCTCACGATTTCAGCATGGTTTAAGTGTCCCCTTTCCTCACACGATTTCAGCGTGTTTGGAATTCATTTCAGGTTGCGTTGTGTACGAACCTGGGCAGTTGTTTTCAGGCCTCCTCTCACGATTTCAGCGTGGTTTGAGCGTCCCCTTTCCTCACACGATTTCAGCGTGTTTGGAATTTATCTCAGGTTACGTTGTGTACGAACCTGGGCGGTTGTTTTCAGGCCTCCTCTCACGATTTCAGCGTGGTTTGAGTGTCCCCTTTCCTCACACGATTTCAGCGTGTTTGGAATTCATCTCAGGTTGCGTTGTGTACGCACCTGGGCGGTTGTTTTCAGGCCTCCTCTCACAATTTCAGCGTGGTTTGAGTATCCCCTTTCCTCACACGATTTCAGCGTGTTTGGAATTTATCTCAGGTTGCGTTGTGTATGCACCTGGGCGGTTGTTTTCAGGCCTCCTCTCACGATTTCAGCGTGGTTTGAGTGTCCCTTTTCCTCACACGATTTCAGCGTGTTTGGAATTCATCTCAGGTTGCGTTGTGTACGCACCTGGGCGGTTGTTTTCAGGCCTCCTCTCACGATTTTAGCGTGGTTTGAGTGTCCCGTTCCTTACGCGATTTCAGCATGTTTGGAATTTATCTCAGGTTGCGTTGTGTACGAACATGGGCTGTTGTTTTCAGGCCTCCTCTCACGATTTCAGCGTGGTTTGAGTGTCCCGTTCCTTACGCGATTTCAGCGTGTTTGGAATTTATCTCGGGTTACGTTGTGCGCGCACCTAGGCGGTTGTTGTTTGGACCTCCTCTCACGACTTCAGCGTGGTTTGAGTGTCCCGTTCCTTACGCGATTTCAGCGTGTTTGGAATTTATCTCAGGTTACGTTGTGCGCGCACTTGGGCGGTTGTTGTTGGACCTCCTCTCACGATTTCAGCGTGGTTTGAGTGTCCCTTTCCTCACATGCTTTCAACGTATTTGGGATTCATCTCAGTTTGTGTTTGGTACACGCGCTGGGCGGGTTGTTTTGGACCTCCTTTCACGATTTCAGCGTGGTTTGAGTGCCCATTTCCTCACACGATTTCAGCGTGTTTGGAATTTGACTTAGGTTACGTCGTGTGCGTGCTTGATTGTTTGATTTTCCTCCTCTCATGATCCCAGCATGGTTGGAGTATTTTCCCCATTGCATTGTTCGCACTTTCGTGCGCATCTTACCTGCACTCATTTGTGCATTACATCGCACTGTTTTATGCACTTTGTTTTTTTGTATCATTTGTACTGTCTTGTGCACTCACCTGGTCTAGAACACCTTAAATCCTCTGGTCTGGGAGACCTTAAATCATGCATCTTCATTCGCACTGTCTTGTGCATTCGCCGGTCTAGGAGACCTTAAATCCTCTAAAGGTACAATCCCTTTGGTGTTTGTCGTACCCGAACGACTTCTGGTGGTCTGGTATAGCCACCTGCCTGTGTTTGCGGTGAGTTCCTAGGAGACCAACTGAGACGGTGGAAACTAGAGTTCGAATGGCTCATGCCTAGAACGCAAAGGTTTGGGATTTCCGAGACTAAAGTTTGGTTTAAATACCCAGGGGTATATCCTCGGCTTGAAATCTGTATGGCAGCCCCATAGATTGAGATAGCATATGTATGCGCCTCAATTCTGGATATTGAATCAACCTAGTCTGTCACCCTGTTGGAGAATAGGGAAAGTTGCGACCATAGTCAGGGAGAAAAGTAGTACCTGCGGTTCAACCGAAAAGAAGGGGAAGGTCCCCGGCAACATGGGGCACGATATTGTATGTACGGTTCATTTGAAGCTAGCGCGACCAGACGAACCAGGTAGGTATTGTGTGTACTCTGCGTGAGATGCAGCGAGAATTGGATAATTCTCTTACATCCTTTCTGCATGTAATATAGTTTGTTTTGCATTCACCTGCTTAAAACTGTTGCATCTATTGTGAATATTTGCTTCATTACAGCTTGTTGTTTTGCATGATTATGAGTTACGCCCGGCTTTGTGCATATAATTTTGCATCTTGCCCCCTGCCTGCGGGCACATCTTTGTTATCTTACCTGTTTGTCTAAGTCTTCGGCCTTGTCAAAAATGGTTCATCTTTGGGCTTTGACAATCACTCCCGTTAATTACGACTTTCGAGCTCTGTCAAAGAGGGACAACTGTAGACACTCCATTTTTAACCGACCTTAAGACTCAGATGTCACCGACTGAGCGCTCGGTGATGTTGCATATCATGCTCGTTCTGAGGTTGCAGAGTCTCGGCTGCGAGCCTTGCCTCCAGACTTCGGGGCTCTTTTGTGCTTTGCCTCGGTTTGCGAACCAGGCCCTATTTTCTCTGTTTTCTCTACCTGAAGGAAGGGAGAGGTCTCGTAGACCATCTCTCAGTGGCCGTAGGCTACATTTCGTGGTCGTAGGCCATTTTTTCCGTTTGGAGCCCAGTTTTCAGTTTTCGGAGCCGTCGGTCGTGTGCCTCGGTTCGGGACTGCTTAATTACCTCCGTTTGCTCCGATTTTTGGCACACACCTTGTTTCCTCCCTTTTGAGGGACACTGTGGCTCAGGAGACCACCTTCGTGGTCATGTGCCACTTCCGGTGCCTAACAGCCTGTTTTCGAGGCCCCAGACTGCGCGTTTTGGCCCCCGAACCTTCGTTTTGCATCCATCTTGGTCCATTTTTGGTAGGGACCCTATTTTCATTGTTAGAGAGGTGGTAGGATGGTGGCCAGCCATATTTTCCCCTGAAAAGCCAGTTTTCTCATTTTCTCTCTCCAAAAGCCGATTTTTCTGACAGAAAGCTGGTTTTTCTCACTTTTGAGCCACATTTTCTGGCTTTTCTTACCAGCATTGTGTTGTACTCACCTGGGAGGCCACCAATATGGGTAGGCTGACCAGTAATTCTTCTTGACCCTTTTGAACCCCTCTAAAAAGCTGGCTTTTCTCTCTGCTAGGTCACTTTTTCTAGTTTTTCTCCACAGGGTTGTGTTATGCTCATCTGGGAGGCCACCTTTCTGGGTAGGCCGACCAGCAATTTTGCTTGACCCTTTTGACCCCTGGTCGGCCGACCAGGGGGAGTGGCCGGCCGGCCACCTCAACTGGCCGGCCTGTTTCCTGCTTTTTGCTCTCTCTGAATGCATCATAGCTGTGCCAGCTGTGAGGCAATTGGACCATCCTCCATACATGTGTATGGAGGATACGTGAGGCCTCTTGGAGATATTTTAAGGCCTTTCCTCTATAAAGGAGAGGCTTGGCTTCATTTGCAAGGGTTAGACATTTGGCCAAGGCACATACACTCCACCCTCCATAGCCTTCTTCTCCAAAGCTCTAAACCCTAATATTCTTGCACCATTTGCACACCAACCCTTAGTATAACACCTCCATCATCCATTCCAACACTTTGGGACTGATTTGCAAGGGTTGAAGGTTCACCAACTTGGTCCAGAAGCTGCTGGAAACCTGCTCTTCAAGGGTAAGTCTCTATTTCCCCTTTTCTTTCCTTTTCTTGCTTTATCTATAAGCTATACTTGCAAGCATTTCTAGGTTTCGACCTGAACTGAAGATAGTTTTATTTTAAGCTCAACTTCATGTTTGATTAAGGACCTTTTTCTGTTTGAGGTCTTCTACTCCCTCTTTGTGCCTTATTTCTCTTTTAGGACTTATTTTGCATGATACATTAGCCTTATTTGTGAGCATTTCTGGGCTTCGAGCCAAACTGTAAAATATCTTATTTTGAGCCCTTCTTCAACTTTGTTGAAGGACTCTTTGCTGTTTGAGGCCATATACTACCCCTTGCCCTCTATCTCTCTTTTAGGGCCATGTTTGCATCATGTTTTAGCCTTACTTGTGAGCATTTTCGAGATTTGATATAAAATGAAAAAAGTCTTTTTTTGACATCCTATTCAAGTTTGGTTAAGGTCCCATTTATGTTTGGGGTCATCTTCTCCCTATGCATGCTTCATCTCTTCATGATTAGGGCCATGCATTAGAGCACTTGCATCGGCCATGGTTTGGACTCTTAGCCACTGAAATCCAGTGGATTTTCAGTGGCTTGGGTGTATTTGTGAGGGCCAAAATTAGAGGGGGGTGACCCCCTCTCTCCTTGTCTTGTTTGGTGGTCTTTTGGGCCTTCCAAAGGGACCCTATTTTGCATGCATCAAAGTCACTTTCCAGGCCTCATTCTGTGAGTTTTGAGGTCTACCTTGGTGCTATCCAAGGCCCTTTTGGCCATATCTCATGTCTACAATACATGTGTAGAGGAATCCTATTCAAGGCCTTTCAAAGAGGCCCTTCTTTTCATGTTTCCGGGACTGATTCCAGGGCCTATTTGGTGGGTTTTAGGGCTATCATAACCCATTTCCAGAGTTGGTTTGGTCTTCCTAAGTGTCCATCTTATATGTGCTTAATAATCCCTTGTATGGCCCTCTAAAGGAGCTCATCATTTTTGCATGCATTGGCCGCATTTCAGTGATTATTTGGGCATATTTTGGCATGTTTTATTCACTGTTTTTGGCTGGTTTGATGAGTTCTCATTTGCTTCATATATATGCCATGTAAACCATGCTTGCTAGCCAATGTTGCATGCTATTTTTGTCCATCATGTTAGCATCTTTTGGCCATGCTTTAAACTAGAAATGTGCATGTTTTGGGATTTCCTTGGCTCTGTCTTTTGACTTCATGATCAAATAATGCTTGCTTTGTATACTTGTGGTTCAATGCATGTGCCTAGCTTTGGGTTTCGGGTTTTGTTTCATGCATCGGGTGCCATATTTCCATGTTTCGAGACCATTTAGCATCATGTTTCAGTGCTAGAAATTACATGTTTGTATGCCATCTTTCATGCCTTGCCATGCCTTGTTAGAGTTACATGTTGTGCCTTAGGTCCGGTCCTCGGTTTGCATGCATGTGTGCACACATTTCGGTTGTCTCATTTTCATCTAATGGCTACTGATGCGAGTGTGGCTGAGGTCCACTCATGTTGGTGTAAGTCTATTATGCATTGTGTATGCCATTTCATAGCATTGCGTATGGTAGGTTGTATGTTAGAGCATTGTGTATGTCATGTTGCATCGTGCATTGTGTATGCCATTTCATAGCATTGTGTATGCTAGGTTGTATGTTAGTCGCATTGTGTATGCCATCTCATTTGCATTGTGTTTGGGATGGGAGTTAGCCCAAGCACGGGAAACGAGGGACGTTTCGTACTCCGAGTGACGGAACGTGTCTCAATTCCCGGTCGCCGGCACTCCGGATTACCCATGATGAAGTTTAGGTCTTTTTGTGTTTTCATGTGCATTCATTTCACATCGAGTCATGCAATTCGACCCCTCGGCCATCATGCATCGAGATGCGTGATTGGTGGCACGAGAATCGAGGACTACACTCCCTGAAGAGTAGTCATGCATACATATGTGAAAATACCTTGCCATGCCCCTTTGTTGCTCTCTGTTGCAGTAAATCAGAAATCAGCGGCCTTTTGGAGTATTGCGCGATATTCCAATAACAATTGCAAACAGAGACAAACCAGGGCATCGCAATGGATTTCCGCGCCAGGCAACTCAAGCATGCATCATTCCATCATTCGGAACAGAGCTGGGGCAGTCTATAGGCTTGCATGCTAGTTTACTGCTTTCCTAGTTAAATTGATTAATTAATTAGGGTTTTGTAATATTTAATTATTCATTTGGACTGTAACTATTTATTCAGACTGTATATTATTTATTCGGACCCTCTGCGCGAGGGTAATGCTGTAATAAATGTGCGTGTGTGTGATGTATGTCTTCCAACCCCACGTCTTTCTCCCTTTTATTTACCAGCTTATGATGGTTAGATTAGGGCATGTTTCAATTAGCATTCTTATGGTCGCATGTTTGCATTCATTCATCTGTCTTGCATGCACCGGGCTCAGCGCATCATACTAACTGCATTGTATTTCAAATTCCAAGTTGAATACGTGTTAGCTGTAGCATCTCATATGTCATTCTTAGAATAGCCGAGCTTATTGTAGTTACATTTTTGCATGTGTTGCATTAGGCATTTCTGTATAGTTAGGATCATGCATGGATTTCTAACATAGCTTCTATTTTTGGCTTGGAGTACTCGGTAAGTACTTATGTTTTAGCATCCTTGCATGCGTGTGAGTGACTGCCATGATAGCATGCTTACCATGAGGCTACGTGCTTATGTGATATATCTGCCTGAATGCCTGTGGGTGAAGGTTGGGTTATTTGGATTGGAACAATTCATTAAATGTGAGTTTTAAGCCTACTAGATAGTGGCAAAATCATGTTTTCTAAGCCCACCCGAGGGTGGCAAAATCTTCATTTTAAGCCTACTTGCGAGTAGCAAACCGCTTTCAAAAACAAACATGAGATGTTTTGTTCCAATTCAGGCGATCCAGTCTATATTTGTATGTTGTGCGCATCACATAGTAATTTTAGGCTAATAACCAGAATAAGAACGCATAATGTTTTCAAAACTAGATATCATGGTTAGTAGAGGCCGATCTTTGATCGGGCGAGCGAGGGTGCTCACGAATTGACCTTCCCCAATCGTACCCAAGTTCCCGAGCCGAGGCAACTTTGGTGATGACGGACACGTGGCCTTAGGCTACGAGTCAGGGTTTTCTAAATTTTTCCAAAATAAAATATTTAGATGGCGACTCTGTATCTGGCAAAACAGTCCATGTTTGGCACTTCTTTCAAAAAATCTGTTTTCAAAACCGATTTGTCAGATTTGGACTCTTTGATGATTCATCGGTCTTGCATTGCACTCTGCGAGATTAGATACAGGACTGTGACACAAATTGAGTCCGAACTGTAGTGAGGCCCGAGGGCGCGTCTACACCAACACCCTGGCTTGCCTAGCCTCCGCCATCAACTCATAAATTAAACAGACAATTGAGGTAGGATTCATCCCTGAGCCGAGCATTGCCTCCTCAGAGTCAAGTCAGATCAATATCATAGAATCAAGTCCAAGTTGGATGGACCCTATCACTGCATTTCTATCTTCTGAACAGCTCCCGACGGACAAGAAAGAAGCGCACAAACTGCGAAACAAAGCCCTGTGGTATTACCTAGATCCACAGGGAAAGCTCTACAAAAAATCCCCTTCTGGTCTATACCTAGAATGCGTTCATTTGGATAAAGTCGAAGAACTCTTGACTGAAATACATTAAGGTAGTTGCGGTGCCCATTCCAGTGGGCGTTCTTTGGCTTATCGAGCCATAACTCAGGGGTACTACTGGCTGACCATGAGAGCTGATGTCGAGTGTTACGTCAAAAAATGTGAACAGTGGCAGAAGTTTTCCTCTTTAACACATTTGCTTGCTGAGGAGTTGAGCTCAATCATCAGCCCTTGGCCGTTTGCTCAATGGGGGCTTGATATCATCGGGCCATTGCCACAGGCCCCAGGGAATAGGCGATTCTTGATAGTCGCGACAGATTAATTCACAAAATGGGTCGAAGCGGAGGCACTAACACACATTCGAGATACTGATGTTAGGCGTTTTGTATGGAAGAATATCATAACGCGATTCGGCATTATTCCAAGAGCACTTATCTCAGACAATGGCACCCAGTTTGATTGTGGAGTCTACAGAGAATTATGCAACACGTATGGTATTTGGCCCTATTTGTCCATCCCGGCTTACCCACAGAGCAATGGTCAAGCTGAAGCCTCCAACAAAGTCATCTTGGACAGTATCAAGAAGAGGCTGGAGAAAGCTAAAGGCAGATGGCTCAAAGAATTGCCAAGTGTATTGTGGGCTCATCGCACTACTCCGAGGCGATCCACTGGAGAAACGCCGTTTGCTTTATGCTTCGGAACCCAGGCAATCATTCCCCTGGAGATCGGCCTCCCAACCTTGAAATCGAAAGTTTTTTATATGGGCTGAAATGATATGATGTTGGCCTTGGATTTGACTCTGATTGAAGAACGACGAGATCGTGCCCTTGCATCCATGGCACGGTATCAACAACAGCTTGCTAAGTCGTATAATCAACGTGTTCATCTACGCCGTTATACATCAGGAGAATTGGTCCTCAAGAAAGTACTCCCAGTTGCCAGGAATCCGGCTGACACTAGGACGACCTTTATCAAATCGATTCCATCGCGAGAATAGGGGCATATCGGCTCAAAGACATGTCCGGGAGGAATCTGCCGCGTCCTTGGAATTCCACACATTTGCGTAAATTCTATCATTAACCTAACTTGTGGGGCATGATAACTTCTTTTGAATGTTCGCCGTGTACAAACTTTCACTTTTATAATGCAAGATTACTTATCTCACTATATGAAATTTTATTTTGAATTTAAAAGCCTCCGGATTCGGAGCCCCATCCGTGCAAGACACGTTTGGGCCGGATAAGCCTCCGAATTCGGAGCGCTTTCGTGGAAATCACGATTGGCCAAGTTTAAAGCCTCCAGATTCGGAGCCCCATCCGTGCAAGACACGTTTGGACCGAGTAAGCCTCCGGATTCGGAGCGCCCTTCGTGGAAATCACGATTGGCCAAGTTAAAAGCCTCTGAATTCGAAGCCCCATTCAAGCAAGACAGGTTTGGGCCGAGTAAGCCTCCGGATTCAGAGTGCCCTTCGTGGAAATCACGATTGGCCAAGTTAAAAGCCTCTGGATTCAGAGCCCCATCCGTGCAAGACACGTTTGGGCCGAGTAAGCCTCCGGATTCGGAGCGCCCTTCGTGGAAATCACGATTGGCCAAGTTAAAAGCCTTCAAATTTGGAGCCCCATCCGTGCAAGACATGTTTGGGCTGTGAAAGCCTCCGGATTCAGAGCGCCCTTCGTGGAAATCACGATTGGCCAAGTTAAAGCCTCTGGATTCGGAGCCCCATCCGTGCAAGACACGTTTGGGCCGAGTAAGCCTCTGGATTCGGAGCGCCCTTCGTGGAAATCACAATTAGCCAAGTTAAAAGCCTCTGAATTTAGAGCCCCATTCGTGCAAGACACGTTTGGGCCGAGTAAGCCTCCGAATTCAGAGCGCCCTTCATGGAAATCAGAGCCCCATTCAGAGCCCCATTCGTGCAAGACACGTTTGGGCCGAGTAAGCCTCCGGATTCAGAGCGCTCTTCATAGAAATCACGATTGGCCAAGTTAAAAGCCTCCGAATTCGGAACCCCATCGGAGCAAGACACGTTTGGGCCGAGTAAGCCTCCGAATTCAGAGCGCCATTCGTGGAATTCACGATTGGCCAGGTTAAAAGCCTCCGAATTCAGAGCCCCATCCGTGTAAGACATGTTTGGGCTGAGTAAGTCTCCGAATTCGGAGCGCCCTTCGTGGAAATCACAATTGGCCAAGTTAAAATCCTCCAAATTTGGAGCCCTATTCGTGCAAGACACATTTGGGCGGAGTAAGCCTCCGGATTCGGAGCGCCCCTTGTGGAATTCACGATTGGCCAAGTTAAAAGCCTCCGAATTCGGAGCGCCCCTTGTGGAATTCACGATTGGCCAAGTTAAAAGCCTCCGAATTCGGAGCCCCATCCGTGCATGACATGTTTGGGCCGAGTAAGCCTCCAGATTCGGTGCGCCCTTCGTAGAATTCACGATTGGCCAAGTTAAAAGCCTTCGAATTCGGAGCCCCATCTGTGAAAGACACGTTTGGGCCGAGTAAGCCTCCAGACTCAGAGCGCCCCTCGTGGAATTCACGATCAGCAAAGCTAGAAGCCTCCGAATTCGGGTCCTCCTCAGTCGGCATGCTTTTCATATATTATGACTAACAGACATAAACGCAGTTGACAAAAAATGGAAGATTATCGATAATATGTTTAGGCATAAATTGAAACAACATGCAAACATTTAAAATAATATGTTTTATTGAATTCACTGAATTAATCGATAATACAAAATTCGCTCCCAATCTACGTTGGAGCGGTACAATATCTTAGGTTTTATTCGGCTTCCCCCTCGTCATTGCTCTTCTTGACTTCGAAAGTCGCAAAGGGAAAATGATGATTCTGATATAACGGCAACACCGAATCAACGCCTGCTATCCGAAGAGCCTCTGCGGCCTGAAGAGCCTTGATCCACCTGTGCTTAAATCCACGGTTCTCACATCAGCAGACCTCCTCGGCGAGCTTTTCCTTAGTCTTCTGTATCCTGACTTTTCGGCCATTGTGGAAGCCTTGTTCATAAGATCTGGCCTTTGCGGCCTCTATTGCAAACATGCTCGCCGTATCACGATCGGCAATCGTATTACTTATAAGTCGTTGGGTCACCCTTTCATCCACAATCGGGTTAGCTTGGCTGGCCGATTGAGTCTCCACGGTCTTGACTTTTCTTAACTCACATTCGGCCCTCTCCGGGCGAGCCTCTAAATTACGAATGCGTTCATCCTTCTGTTCGATCTCCCGCTGCGCGGCACGAAGGCGCATGCCGATCTTATAGGCGGTGTGCAGTCCTTTCACCACTCCGTGAACGCCCTCTCGAAACACTTCGAAGTCTGATCAACCAACCATCGATTGCTGGACTTCTGAAGGGAAAATCTGTCGTGCAAATTCAACTGCCATATTTGGGTCGCACACAATTGAATCCGCTTCCGTCATCGGTTTGTTCCCCACAAAAACTGCAAAACTCAACAGACGCGGAGTCGCACTGGTTTCTCCTCTCCAGTGTGGTTGAGGGGAGCTGCCCCGTTGCTGTTTTTCCCTTCTGGGTGATCTACTTCGGTGACACGGGGACCGGCATTTTTCACAATCCCTCGACGTCCTGCTCCCCGTGTGCGTTGGCTCGCCACCCTAGTTCATCTCTACGTCCAACTCCGCGAGTGTCCTCTCTTCTCCCATGTTGTTGAAGAATAATCTTCTTGCCATCCACAAATTGTCCACACTGCTCTTTCTCCACGCATTTGCGTAAATTCTATCATTAACCCGACCTCTCTGTGCACTCACCACCCGACCCATTTATACCTTACAGGTGCAGCACCCCCGAGGCGACATCATCAATGCTAAATTTCAAAACCTAGTGCCAATAATATCCTGTGCCCCAACCCCGTCATGAGCTAATATTGTTCGGCGTTCAAGTTCATACACCAGTTGGGGCAAGGGCAAATTCATTAATCTAATCGGCCATAGGGCAAGCCCTTGCGCCGATCGGGTTGAGTGCCCCAGCCGCTCCATGAGCTAATATTATTCGGCGTCCAAGTTCATGCACCAACTGGGGCAAGGGCAGATTCATTAATCTAATTGGCCATAGGGTAAGCCCTCGCGCCGATCGGGTTGAGTGCCCCAGCCGCTCTATGAGCTAATGTCATTCGGCATTCAAGTTCATGCGCCAGCTGGGGCAAGGGCAGATTCATTAATCTAATCGGCCATAGGGCAAGCCCTTGCGCTGATCAGGTTGAGTGCCCCAGCTGCTCCATGAGCTAATGTCATTCAGCGTTCAAGTTCATGCACTGTAGACACCCCATTTTTGACCGTCCTCAAGACTTGGATGTCACCGTTTGAACACTCGGTGATCATCCATGTCCGTGTTTGTTTTGAGTTTCCCGGAGGTCTTGGCTACGCACCTTGCCTCAGGATCTCTGGACTTGCTTGCTCTGTGCTTGGTTTTACACCAAGGACTTGTTTGTTTTTGCACTTGAGGGTAGAGAGTAGCTTGTTAGCTACCCCTGGCACCCACCGGCCCTGGCTTGAGACCACCGGCCGTGTCTTCTTGCTACCAGCCATTAGTGAAATATACCATTGGCCGGTCGGCATTTGGTGTGGTCGGCCGACCATCTGTTTGGCCGATGGCCTCATTTTCTGGCCGATACCACCTTTTTGCCTTTTTTAGGCATAATGCATGCCAGCTGTGCCAGCTAGAATGCACGAACCCTGCCCCCCATGCACAAGTGTGGCTGTTTTGAACCTTTGCACCCTTTTGGTCCAAGCTCCCTAGAGAAGATTACACCTTTTGCTCAAGCTTCTTGAGGAAGCTTGACCCTTTGTCATAGCTTCCTCAAGAAGCTTGCACCCTTAGCTTAGCTTCCCTTGGAAGCCTTGACCCTTTTTGAATAGCTTCCCTTGGAAGCTTAGTCTTGGCATTGTCTATATAAGAGCCCCATCCTCCTCCTTTGGGGAGGCTTAGCAAAAATCAGACCTAGAACATATATTTTCTGATACATATATCTTCTCTCTATATCTCTCCCTCTCTCTCTTCATTTGTGTGTGTTTGAGGACCTAAAAGGGTGATTTGTTATTACTTTTGCACTAAAACACACAGCATTACACCATACCTTGACTTTGGGAGGTGTTGAGGGTTTATTCTTGAGGTTTTGAGCTGGTTTTGATAAGAAAAAGGTGGCTGGACTTGCTGTTCTTGAGGTGTTCTTCAAGGGTAACACTTTTGCTTTATATTCCCCAATCTTGCACTAGCTTTTGACCTGCTTTGCATACTAATTTGAGCTTCGTGTATAACTAAAAAAATTCTTGTATTTGCATTCTTAAGATACTTCATTAAGGTCATTTTGTTGTTTGGGGTCGATCCCCCTTCTTAGGCCTTGTTTGGCCCTTTTTTGTACTCTCTTTGTTAAGCCTTGGTTATCTTTGTGTATTGGCCTTCTCACTACTGAAATCCAGTGGATTTTTAGTGGTAAAGAAGAGGTTTTGAGGTCTTGCATAGGGGAGGGACACCCCTCTCCCTTTGTCTCTCTTTTGTCCTTGTTTTTGGCTCATAAAGGTAGCATGCATGATTAGTTGTTCTTGGCTTCATTTCAGAGTTTTTTTGGGTGTTGTTGGGTCATATTATGCCTCTGTTTTGGCCGGATTAATGGCCCCTTTCATGTTTAATATACTTGCTTTGCATTCCTCTCTTTGGCCTAAAAGTGCATCATGCATTTAACCTACCATGCTCTCATGTTTTGGCCTAACTTTGTGAAGTTCTTAGCCATATCTTACCATGCTTGAGACCTGTTGGGTGCTATTTTGATCATATTTTCCATGTTTGGTATAGCCTCTTTGCATTTTGGCTCGTGAGCCTTGAGGGTGTGAGCCATGAGCATGCTTGAGTTGGGTTGTTTCAGTGGTTTGGAGTCATTTCCCATGCTATTTCAGTCCATAACCCATGCTCGTATGATTGCATTTATCATCCCTTTCATGCCTTGAAGAGTTGTTTTGTTGTGCCTTGAAATGAGCATTGTGCATGCTTAAGGGTTTAAGTCTTTGGGGCTGCCATATCAGTGGGTTTTGGGGGCTCATTTTGCATGTTGAAACTTTGTTTTTGGTTGTTTAATTCGTACCATGTGTGGTCATGATAGTGGTGGTAGAATGCTCTTTTTTTGTGCCTTAGTCTTAGGCTCATTGATGTGCATGTTTGCATGAACATTTGTCCACCATTTACACCATCTTTGGCCACTGTTTTGGAGAGGGCTATGGCCATCTCATTTCAGTATAAGTCCATCCTCGCATACTTTGCATGTTTGGCATGTTATATTGTATTGGTTGCATGCTTACATTGCATTACATTTGCATGTTTGCATGTTGTTTAGCTAGTTGCATTGCATGTTTGGACATTGCATGCTTGCATGATAGATTGCATTGCACTTGACATGTTTTACATCTTAACCTCATGTTGCATAACTTGAGCCATGTTTGTATACATGCATTGCATTGCTTGGTTTGGGGTGTCAAACCAAGCACGAGGGATGAGGTGTGTTCATACTCAAAGTGACGAAACACGTCTCAACCCTTGGGTCGCCAATGCCCTTGACCTCAATATGATAGGGTGTTGGCATTCATTTGTTTGTTCCATGCATTTACATTAAGAGGCAAACTTGGCCTCTTAGGCCATCACGCATCAAAATGCATAACTGATGGCCTGAGGGTTGAGGGTCATGCTCCCTTGAGTCCATTGCATGATAGGGAGTGTGGCCATGCTCACCTTTGCTAGAGAATTCCATGCCATACACTGCTTGTCCTCTGCTGCTGTCAACTGCAGGATTCTGCTGGAAGAAATAGCCGGCCGGCTACTTGGAGTGCCGACCGACCAAATACAATTAGTCGATAGCTCAACCTATGGTCGATGACCATTCCCTTCAGCTGGTGATGTTCCCACTTGGTCGGTGATGCTCCCCAGTATTCAGAGAAGCATCATTGGGACTTGCGCAAATTTTCAGAAGAGCAAGGCAGTGTAAACAGAGGCAACAGTGGCATGGTACGGGTTTTCGGCGAGACGAGTCAAGCATGCACCATTTGCGCATTCCGAGGCAGGGCTGCGGCCATCTTCTTTCTATATTTTATTCGTTAATTAATTAGTTCTGTAATAATTAATTTAGCAGTATTCATTTGGTTGTGTAATATTATTTGGACCCTCCGAGCGGGGGCAATTGTGTAATAAGTGTGTGTGAGTGTGTGTATGTCTTTCAACCCCACTTTTTTCTTCCCTTTTATTTACTAGCTTTCGATGGTTAGTATTAGGACATATTTAAATTAGCATACCTTATGTTATGCATGCGTGCATTTATACATTTGTCTTACATGCACCGGGCTCGGCGCATCATACTAACTGCATTCGTGTTTTAATCCCAAATTGAATACGTGTTAGTTGTAGCATTTCGCATGTCATTTTAGAATAGTCGAGCCTATTGTATTCGCATTCCTTCATGTGTTGCATTAGGCATTTCTGTATAGTTAGGATCACGCTTGGATTTCTAACATAGCTTTTGTTTTGGCTTGGAGTACTCGGTACGCCTTTACGCTTTAGCATCCTTGCATGCGTGTGAAGGTTGCCATGACAGCATGATTACCATGAGGCTATTTGCTTATGTGATATAACTGCTTGAATGCCTGTGGATAGAGGTTGAATTACCTGAATTGGAATAATGCATTAAAACCGTGAGTTTTAAGCCCACTTGATAGTGGCAAAAACCATCTTTTCTAAAGCCCACTCGAGGGTGGCAAAACCTGCATTTTAGCCTACTTACGAGTAGCAAACTGCTTTAAAAAACAAACATGAAATGTTTTGTTCTAACTCAGGCGATTCAGTCTATACTTGTATGTTGTGCGTATCACATAGTAAATCTAGGCTAATAACCGGAATAAGAACGCATAATGTTTTCAAAACAAGATATCATGATTAGTAGAGGCCGATCTTTGGATCGGACGAGAGGGAGTGCTCATAGCTGACCTTCCCCAATCGTACCCAAGTTCTCGAGCCGAGGCAACTCTGGTGATGACGAACACGTGGCCTTAGGCAAACGAGTCAGGGTTTCCTAAATTCTCCCAAAATAAAATATTTAGGTGGCGACTCTGTATTTGGCAAAGCAGTTCATGTTTGGCACTTCTTTACAAAAATCTATTTTTCAAAGCGATTTGTCAGATTTGGACTCTTTGGTTCAGATTAAGAACCGTGACAATTAGAGTCCGAACTGTAGTAAGCCCAAAACGAACAAAACGGGACTCATCCTCCCGGGGCGTTCGGGGACGTCTACATGCACCAGCTGGGGCAAGGGAGGATTCATTAATCTAATCGGCCATAGGGGAAGCCCTTGCGCCGATCGGGTTGAGTGCCCAGCCGTTCCATGAGCTAATGTCATTCGGCGTTCCAATTCATGTACCAGCTAAGGCAAGGGCAAATTCAGTAATATAATTGGCCAGACGTTAAAGCCTTGAGCCGTTTTACTTGTTAGTTTATCGAAGTTTCATGCACCTTTCCAAATTGTTACCTGTTGATTCTTTTAGTTATTCGGCTAAATAGCAAAGAGGCAGAGGATGTTTAACTGATTCGGTTAACTTATCAGATATACTATTTACTCATAGCAAACAGAAAAGCATAAGGAATAGTCATTAACGCATTAAAGACAAATAGTATATGCAGTAAACTTGAGAGGATAGAAAATTTTCATTAATAAATTGAGCGCTAATAGCAGTCATTTTACACATGAAAATTAGCTTACATTTAAAGAAATGAAAATCTACTAACAAAAACCTACAAAAACTATGCATCTAAGATGCCTACCATAAACCAAAATATGCCTTAATCAATCTTCAGGGTCAGATGTCAGCGGCTCAACGTCCACCTGCCGTATGGAATCGGCAGCGCCAATGTCACATTCGCAGCAGTGAGGGCTTTGACCCAGCCGTGTTTGAAACCCCGATTCTCAAACTTCGGCACTTCTTCCATGTAGTTTTCCAAGGCGGCATCCTTCCCAGCTTAGACCACTTTGGAAATCTCGAAGTCGGCTATTTCCTTTGCCTTCTTCGATTCTTCCAAGTCGGCTTCCAGCTTGGTGATCACCTCCTTGGCTAACTTAAGCGCATCTTCACTCGCCTTTGCCCTCTCCTCGGCGGCAAACCTTAATTGGTCGGAATTCCTCCCTCGCTCGGCCTCAGAGTCGACCCTCGCTCGGCCTCAGAGTTGACCCTCGCTCTTTCCTCTGCTGCTTGTGCTGCCTCATAATCGGCCCTTTGAGAGGCTACCACAACCTTGTCCTTTTCACTGTCAATTTCGGCTTTCAAGGAGCCGATTTGTTCTATGGCGTCATGTTGACGGCAGCCGATCTCGGCTATCCTACCCACCGTCTACAAAACAAGGAAATAAAGTTGCAACAAACAAATAATAAGAAAAATATTTATATATATATATATATGTATGTATTTAGAAGGAAGACTGCAGATAAGGCAAGTAATGTACCAATAAAGCCGACTGAGCGGCCAAAGCAATTAGCATTAAATCTGGCTCTGCGCGAAATGTGGCTCTGTCAGCCAACAGGGATATTGAGGAGGCCATACTCAAGGCTACAGTTGGGTCCTTCAAAGCTGACGCATCAGAGGCAATCGGCATATTCCTTATCCTTGGCTAAACAGTGAACGGAACAACCAAGTCCGATTCCTCAATGCGCGGCCGTTTGTCACTTTGGTCCTCATCATGCACGGCTTCTTTCTCAACGAGGCGCTTTTCTCCCCTTTGCTTAGCCTCATCTGCCCGTTCTACTTGCTCCATCTCGACCGTTTCAGTCTGAGTCATTTCTTCCGCAATAACAGGCGGGGAAGACTCAGTGACCGTGGCGGGTGGAGTTTCCGATCGGACGGCCTCGGCTCTCCTCCTGGCGGCCATCCTTTCGGCGTTTTTCCTCCGGGCATGTTGCGTGAGCGATTCCCCAGCCATATCCTCAGGATAAACGCCGGGAAGGTCTCTGAAGTTCATAAAAATGTCTTCAAAGGAGACATCTTCTCGGCCTGATGTCGATGGAGGGTCGGACATATTGAGTCCGGCTTCCTCAAAGGCCAAGTTAAGAGCATCATCTACCTCGGATTCCAACTAGTTCGGGTCCTCGGCGACCGGTTCGGCTGCTTGTTCTTCCATGTGTTCCGAATCGAAGGCTTCTAAACCAATCTGCCTTAGGTTTTTTAAACTGGGGAAAATAAAGGTTGTAAGATGATCTTCGCCTCTCGAAATTGGAATGTGGTCTACCGCCGAAAATGTTGCGTAAGTCAGTTCGTATTGCAAGAGAATGTGGGCCGCCCTCCTTTGTTTCTGAAGGTTTGGACGGCCAACGAACTGTAGTGCGATTTTAATTTCTGCAAGTACAGCATCGTCGGCTGAAACCAACACTTTCTTAAAATTGTTGCCTGCATAAACAAAATGGTAAGTACATGGAAGGAGAGCCGAATACATAGACAGTAATAAAAAAAACAAAAATGAGCTATACGGCCACCTGGTTTGCATTTTCGCCTTGGCACGGGTTCTAGGCGATCTTCACCCTCGTCGAATTCCCAGTTGCCTCGAACAACGACCATCATGTCGTCAACACGCTTGCCAGAGCTGGCAAGCATAGTCACTAAGTGATGATCGGTATCCTTGGCCCTGAGAAAATAGCGTCTCAGCCGGCCAGTAGACTTGGCTAAGGCATAACAATGCCGAATATCAGGTATACCTAGGTTAGTCCTAAGACAATGGTTCAACTCTATAATCCCCATTATGATGCGGAAAAAATTCACGTTAGGCTGGGAAGGAATTAGACCCCAGTGTCGAAGGACAACCCTTAAAAACGGGTGAAGGGGAAAACAGACTCTGCCCTCAGCAATCGATAGGAGAGGAAAGATGATTATACTCTCACCGGTCCTCTCCATATCAGTGGTGTTGTCTGCTATGAGTGACAGATAGACGTCATCAGGGATGGAATAATGGCGTCGGAAGCCAAAAATTCAATCCGCAAAAAGGAGCTCTTTCAGATGTTTTGCCATCCTAGCCAGCCTAAGGATTATGCAAAACTAAAAGTAAACAAGGAAATGGGATTGGAAGTGAAGGAGAAGAAAACTTACAAGGAGCAGAAGAGATAATGAGAAACATGAGGAAGTTACAGAGGTCGCGAAGTGAAGCAGTTCCACTAGAAGGCGAACCAGAAACTTTGAGTATTCAAAACATACATTCGAAGAGACAGTTTTAAATCACATTAAATGAAGGAAGCGTACGAAGAGGCGGGAAATTGTAATAATGACCAAAAAGCGTGTGCGTTCTGACACACGTTGGAATGAGGGTAACCGCTGAATTTTTGACTTTTCAAGTTCGAAACCAAACACGCCGACTAACTGGTGTTAGTGGGGTGTTTGGGGGGCAATTGTGGGAGCCGAATATCAGGGGACACAAATAGGCCGAGTACATAATTAGAAAATCAGGATATATATTATATTCGCTCCACTCTCGTACGTTCTAGATGCCGAGTATCCTAATCGGCCATAAAGCCAGTTGAGCGAGGAGCCGAGTAAAAGTTGGAATACGACAAAGGAAGGGCTGAGTGAACAATCACACGACAGATTAAGAATGGGCCCTACCCTGATGACCAGGAGCGTACATAAATAGAGGAACAACAACTAAGGAGAGGTATGTGAGAACAAGTAAGTATAACTTGAGATATAAGCAACCAAGAGAGTATACATTGACTTATCCGTCAGAGTGCTAATTCCGGCACCCCTAACCGGAGTGTTCATTCCTTTTTAGGTGACTAACTGAGGGTCACGAATGTCCCCCAGGATCCAAAGAGTATTTCTGAACCACTTCTCCACAGACTGTTTTCCCATATTAGCAGTAGTAGTCAAATTTGTTG
The DNA here is from genome assembly GCF_004153795.1 of Camellia sinensis. Classification (NCBI taxonomy): domain Eukaryota; kingdom Viridiplantae; phylum Streptophyta; class Magnoliopsida; order Ericales; family Theaceae; genus Camellia; species Camellia sinensis. Next base: position 466,106 of record NW_021028626.1, read on the forward strand.
CCTATATATACACAACATGATTTAGAACCAAAGCAAACCTCAACTTTTCATTTCATATAACAATTCCTTTCTCTGTCCTAAATGGCATAACCTTTTTTGAGTTTAAGCTTGATCTTCCCCCCAACCTTGCTAGTTATCTATTTCTTGCTCCTAAACTTGTTACTTTTAGAGTCTGTCTTAACAAACTTACTCTCAAACCAAACTGATAAATTTGCACAGCTTAAGTTTAAATCCCTAATAAATTATCAAACTGTAGGAGCATTGGCCTCTTGGAATGATTCAATGCCACTTTGCCAGTGGGTTGGACTCACATGTGGCCTCAAACACCAAAGGGTCACCAGCTTGAACCTGTTTGATCAAATGTTAGTTGGGACCATATCACCCAACATGGGAAATCTCTTTTTCCTCCACTCCCTCAACCTTGGAACCAATTCCTTCTATGGTGAAATCCCCCTAGAAGTTGGCCGCTTGATTAGGCTACGAGATTTGACCTTGACCAATAACTTTTTGCAAGGACAAATCCCTGTCAATTTGTCTCAATGTTCCAACCTCATCAATCTTGCACTGGACAACAGCCGCCTTGAAGGTCCAATTCCTTTCGAGCTTGGATCATTGTCAAGGCTTGTGACATTCTCACTCTATCACAACAATCTGATAAGAAAAATCCTAACTTCCATTGGTAATCTATCAGCTCTCCGAGTGTTTATAATAGAAAATAACAATTTGGAGGGAGAAATTTCGGATGCAATTTCCCAAATGACAAGTTTAACAGATTTCCAAGTGGGAGTAAATAAATTTTCCGGTCCGTTTCCTTCTTTACAATCTTTCATCACTCATAACACTAACTTTGCCTTTTAACATTTTTTATGGTAAACTCAGGGTCAACATGGGCTTTCTTCTTCCAAATCTTTAATTCTTCTTTCGTCAAGTAATCGATTTACTGGACCTATACCAGTTTCTTTATCCAACGCTTCAAGTCTTCAAGAAGTTGAGTTTGGTAGAAACATATTTATTGGAAACATACCCATAAATCTTTGCAATTTAAAGATTTTATATCGGCTTTCCTTCACAAATTATATTCTTGGAATTGGGTTTGATGATACGAGTTTTCTCACTTTTTTGACCAATTGCAGCCAACTACAATATATTGATATAAGCAAAATCAGTTCGAGGGTGCACTGCCTAACTCAATTTCCAATATGTCAATCCAATTGACTTGGCTACATGTTGGAGAGAACATTATTAGTGGAAGTAGGGATGGTCACGGTCCGATTTGAGGCGAGTTTGTCGTAATCCGCCCCTGCCCCGTTTCATATTGGGTGCAGGGCAAATTGGGGGTGGTGGTAATGGGACGGTGGACAGTTTTTTTTATAAGTTGAAAAATAAAAATATTAATAAAAATTGTAGTGAATTATGGATAATAATTCATACTTAATAAGAATTACAACAAATGAAATAGAAAATAAATGATTAAAAATTAATATTAAGTATAACATTCTAGTGTTTTAATTTTATTATAATGAAAAAAATTAAATTATATATTATATACATATAAATATAAATATATTTAATAAATATAATCGAGGAGGGAGAAGCAAAACTCATCCCCGCCTCACTTCCTCGATTGGGCAGGAAAACCCATGCGGGGCGGGGGATGCGGATGCGGGGCGAAGCGAGAGAAAATGCCCATCCCTAGGTGGAAGCATTCCTAATGAGATTCAAAACCTTATTAACCTAAATGTACTAGGGATGGAGTATAATTTGTTGATAGGTAGTCTCTACGGCCTCAAACAAGCGCCGAGACAGTGGTACAAGAAGTTTGACTCATTCATGGTAGGTCATGAGTACAAGAGAACTGTTGCAGACCAGTGTGTTTATGTCAGGACATTTCCCGGTGGAAACTTTATCATACTTCTGCTCTATGTTGATGACATGTTGATCGTTGGACAAGATGCCACAACAATCAGATCACTGAAGAAGGAGTTATTACAGTCCTTTGACATGAAGGACCTAGGCCCTGCACAGCAAATTTTGGGCATGAATATTGTGCGTGACAGGAAAGCCAAGAAGTTGTGGCTGTCACAGGAGAAGTACGTTGAACGAGTGATTGAGAAGTTCAACATGAAAGATGCCAAGCCAGTCAGTACTCCGCTGGCTAATCATTTCAAGCTGAGCAAGAATTCTTGTCCCTCCTCTACGAAGGAAAGACAAGAGATGGAGGCGATTCCCTACTCATCCGCTGTAGGGAGTTTGATGTATGCAATGGTGTCCACCCGACCAGATATTGCTCATGCGGTTGGAGTAGTAAGCAGATTCCTTTCCAATCCAGGAAAAGAGCATTGGGAAGCAGTCAAGTGGATTCTGAGGTACCTCAAAGGTACGGCAAAAATGTGTTTGTGCTTTAGAGATGCTAAACCAGTCTTAGAAGGCTATACGGATTCCGATATGGCGGGAGATCTTGATGGTAGAAAATCTACATCAGGATTTCTGTTCACTTTCGCAGGGAGAGCGGTGTCTTGACAGCCCAAGTTGCTGAAGTGTGTTGCTTTATCCACAATCAAGGCAGAATATATTGCTGCAACGGAAGCTAGGAAAGAGATGTTGTGGTTGCAGCGGTTTCTCCAAGAGTTGGGATTAAAGCAAGAAAAGTTCACGATACATTGTGATAACCAGAGTGCCATAGACCTGAGCAAGAAATCGATGTACCATTCTCGCACAAAGCACATTGATATTCGGTATCATTGGATACGCGAAGCGATGGAAAAGCAATTATTGAAACTGATCAAGATCCATACAGATAAAAATCCAGCTGACATACTGACAAAGGTGGTCTCGAGAAATAAACTCGAAATCTGCAGAGACATTGCCGTGATGGACTTCAAGTGAGAAGTCAGCTCTCCATATGGGTGTGGAGGGGGAGAATTGTTAGTGTCCAACACCGTTTCTCCACTGCCCAAATGGAGAACCCACTTGAAGAGAAGTGGGGTGGTAAGTGGGGGTGGCACCTCCCCATTAATGTGGGTGGGGGTGGCCACCTCCTCACTAATTGTTTGTGGCTCTCCTCTTCCTTAATTGTGTATAAATTGAGGTGAGGAGGAGAGGTTCAGAACACACAGAGATATAGAGATTGTGAGAGTTCAAGTGTAGTGAGAGTGCTATAGTGAGTGAGTGAGGTTTGAGTGGTGTAAACTCCCTCAGGGAAAATTCTATAGTGGATAGCTCTCCGTGGACGTAGGCAATTGCCGAACCACGTAAATATTCTTATGTTATTGTGTGTGATTGATTTCTGGTGTCTCACAGTCCCAACAAGTGGTATCAGAGCCGAATCGGTTGTGTTTTGGAAAAACAGAGTGCGTTTCTTCGAAACTGTCAGAAATCAAGTTGCTCAAAATCAGGTTTTAAGCATACTAGGAGGAAGCCCTCGACGAGAGGAGTTCGGCAGTGCAAAGAAGAACCCAAGAATATTATCCACGCGCCCTCACGCCCGGTTTGAAGCATGCGAGTGAATCTCATTCGCGACACGCGCTCTACGCGCCGTCCAGATCACCGGCGCGTCATCCCAGTCACAGCACGCGCGTGATACGTGGCGGAACGAGGAAGATGAGCCACGTTGGTGACACGTGTTCGCCACGTCAGCGCCACGTGTTCGCCACGTCAGCGCCACGTGTTTGACACGTCATCTGCCACGTCAATGACTCGTGTCAGTGTATCAGCCACTTGGCAGCCACGTCATCACATCCCCATTGACCAGTCAACTACCAGAGGAATGATCCAGTGATTTGCGGCTAAGGTACACCTGCAGATCTGAACTGTCCAAACTGTTTTGGCTTGATCTGAGCCATTCGAAATCCGTTTCTGACAATCCAATAGTGCTTTCCAACAATTTGGAATATTCCGGACACATCTGTACGGTCAGATTTTTTCAAATCATATTTCAAAAATTTACAGTTTTTATTTGCACAATCCGAAGTGTTTTTCCGAGTAATTTAACTAGTCCAGACTCAGCAGTGCAGCCTATTTTTCAGACAGAGATCATTTTCTGTATAGACAAGTGTTGATAGAGGAATCAACGTCGACTTCAGGATCTGTGTTCAAGTTGACTCCTTCCAATTATGCAATTTAGAAGTCACGGATGGAAGACACGTTGTATTATAAAGACCTATTTGACCCTATTTTTATAAAAGGGGTTAAACCAGAAGCAGTGAAAGATGATGACTGGATAAAGATGAATCGCAAGACTATTGGTTGTATCAGACAATGGATAGACCACGGTGTGTACCATCACGTCACCGAGGAGACAGATGCCTATGCTCTATGAACAATGTTAGACGACATGTATCGGTCAAAGACCGCTCGGAACAAAGCCTTGGTGATGAGAAGGCTTGTCAATTTGAAATTAAAGAATGGTATGTCTGTCACTGAGCACACTAGTGAATTCAAAAGTCTGGTGAATCAGCTTGCAACTGTCAAGATGCACTTAGATGATGAAATGCAAGCTATTCTACTGCTCAGTTCTTTACCGGATAGTTGGGAGACGTTGGTGGTTTCTCTCAGCAACTCTGCACCAGAAGGGAAACTGACCATGAGCATGGTCACTGACGCCATGTACAATGAAGAAACAAGGCGGAAAGACTTGGGTGGAGATCAATCCCATGCCCTCGTCACAGAAAATAAAGGTAGAGGCAGAGACAGAGGAAGAAGCAAAAGTAGAGGACGCAGCAATGGAAGATTTCAAGACAGATGGAAATCCAAAGAAGGTACGAGCCGGCCGAAGTTCAAGTGTTACCATTGTGGCCAAGAGGGCCACATAAAGAAATATTGCTATGCCTTGAAGGGAGAACAAAAACAAGGCAATAGACAGCCAAAGACAGAAGATGGGAACACTGCAGTTACCAGCTCAGAGGATATTGCACTATTCTCTATTGAAGAAGAAGAATGCCTCCATATGTCAGACAACGACACCGAGTGGGTGGTAGATACAGCAGCTTCCTACCACGCCACACCCCAGAAGGAGTTCTTCAGTACGTACCAAGCTGGAGATTTTGGTACAGTGAAGATGGGCAACTCCAGTTTTTCAAAGATTGTGAGAGTCGGTGATGTTCGCATCCAAACCAAAGTTGGGTGCACGATTGTGTTGAAAGATGTTAGGCATGTTCCCGATTTACGCCTAAATCTTATCTCGGGGATAGCCTTAGATCGACAAGGCTATGAGAACTACTTCGGCAAAGGCATGTGGAAGTTGAAAAATGGATCTCTGGTGGTAGCCAGAGGATAGGCAAATGGCACGTTGTACAAGACTCGTATGGAGGTGCATTCAGATAGCCTCAACGCAGCAGAAGATGAGGCATCACCAAATTTGTGGCACAAAAGGCTGGGTCACATGAGTGAGAAAGGGTTGCAAATTCTAGAAAAGAAGTCACTTATTCCCTTTGCCAAAGATGCGAAATTGAACCGTTGTGACAACTGCTTGTTTGGGAAGCAACATAGAGTCGCTTTCCATTCATCATCCAGAAGACAATCAGAGTTGTTGAGTAGAGTATACTCTGATGTATGCGGTCCCATAGAAGTGGAATCTTGGGGTGGCAGAAAATACTTCCTAACGTTTATTGATAACGCATCACGGAAGGTATGAGTTTATGTCCTAAGAACCAAAGCTAAGGTGTTCCAGCATTTTCAAACATTTCATGCTATGATGGAAAGGGAGACCGGAAAGAAGCTGAAGTGTCTCCGAACAGACAATGGAGGCGAGTACACGTCAAAGAAGTTTGAAGCCTACTGTGCTACTCGCGATATCCGACATGAGAAGACTGTTCCTGGAACCCCACAACACAATGGTGTAGCCGAAAGAATGAACCGGACCATTGTGGAGAAGGTTAGATGTATGCTAAAAATGACAAAGCTGCCAAAGCCATTTTGGGGAGAAGCTATTCGTGTTGCATGCTATTTGATCAATAGATCGCCATCAGTTCCATTGAATTTTGAAATTCCGGAGAAAGTATGGTCTGGAAGGGAGATTTCTTACTCTCACTTGAGAGTGTTTGGGTGCAAAGCATTTGCACATGTATCCAAGAAGCACAGACAACAGCTAGATGATAAAGCTACTCAATGCATCTTTATTGGCTATGGAGATGAAGAATTTGGATACAGATTATGGGATCCGAAAAATAAAAAGGTAATTCAAAGCCGAGATATGGTATTTCAAGAAGGCCAGACCTTAGAAGACTTTGGGCAACCGGCCAAACCCAAAGTTAATGATGTTTTAGAAATTGTTCCCAATCCTGCACCATCATAGCATGTCACTGATAAAGAAGAGCTCCCGCAGCATGCAGCTAATGATGTAGAGTTGCAGGATGAATTGCCAGAAGAAGAAGATCCAGAAGAAGAGGGTGTGGAGCAGGGGGAGCCATAACCCCCTCCGCCAGAGACTGCTAGTCCACAGTTGCGAAGATCAACAAGAGAGTCTAAGCTGTCGTCAAAATACCCTACTGCTAATTATATTTTTCTTACAGATGAGGGGGAGCCAGAAAGTTTTCAAGAAGCTTAGACTCATAAGGAAAAGAGTAACTGGCATCAAGCTATGCAAGAAGAGATGCAGTCCTTGTAGAATAATCAGACTTATAATTTGGTAAAACCTCCCCAGGGTCGAAAACCATTGCAGAACAAATGGGTGTTCAAGTTGAAGAAAGATGGCAGCGGAAAGCTAGTCAAGTATAAGGCTCGATTAGTTGTCAAAGGTTTCGAGCAGAAGAAAGGTATTGATTTTGATGAAATCTTCTCGCCAGTTGTGAAAATGACATCCATTTGAGTAGTTTTGGGACTTGCAGCTAGTTTGAATTTGGAACTTGAACAGATGGATGTAAAGACGGCATTTCTCCATGGAGATCTGAAGGAAGAAATTTACATGGAGTAGCCAGAAGGTTTTGAAGTAAAAAGGAAAGAAAACTTAGTCTGCAGATTGAAGAAGAGTCTTTATGGCCTCAAACAAGCGCCTAGACAATGGTACGAGAAGTTTGACACATTCATGGTGGGTCATGAGTACAAGAGAACTGCTGCAGACCAGTGTGTCTATGTCAGGAAATTTCCCGATAGAAACTTCATCATACTCCTGCTTTATGTTGATGACATGCTGATTGTTGGATAGGATGCCACAGCAATCAGATCACTGAAGAAGGAGTTATCACAGTCCTTTGACATGAAGGACCTAGGCCTTGCATAGCAAATATTGGGCATGCAAATTGTGCGTGACAAGAAAGCCAAGAAATTATGGCTGTCACAGGAGAAGTACGTTGAATAGGTGATTGCGAAGTTCAACATGAAAGATTCCAAGCCAGTCAATACTCCGCTGGCTAATCATTTCAAGCTGAGCAAGAGTTCTTGTCCCTCCTCTACTAAAGAAAGAGAAGGGATGGAGGCTATTCCCTACTCATCCACCGTAGGGAGTTTCATGTATGCAATGGTGTCTACCTGACTAGATATTGCTCATACTGTTGGAGTAGTAAGCAGATTCCTTTCCAATCCAGGAAAAGAGCATTAGGAAGCAGTCAAGTGGATTCTGAGGTACCTCAAAGGTACGGCAAAAATGTGTTTGTGCTTTAGAGATGCTAAACCAGTCTTAGAAGGCTATACGGATTCCGATATGGCGGGAGATCTTGATGGTAGAAAATCTACATCAGGATTTCTGTTCACTTTCGCAGGGAGAGCGGTGTCTTGACAGCCCAAGTTGCTGAAGTGTGTTGCTTTATCCACAATCAAGGCAGAATATATTGCTGCAACGGAAGCTAGGAAAGAGATGTTGTGGTTTCAACGGTTTCTCCAGGAGTTGGGATTAAAACAAGAAAAGTTCATGGTACATTGTGATAGCCAGAGTGCCATAGACCTAAGCAAGAATTTAATGTACCATTCTCGCACAAAGCACATTGATATTCGGTATCATTGGATAAGCGAAGTGATGGAAAAACAGTTATTGGAACTGATCAAGATCCATACAGATAAGAATCCAGCTGGCATACTGACAAAGGTGATCTCGAGAAACAAACTCGAAATCTGCAGAGACATTGCCGGGATGGACTTCAAGTGAGAAGTCAGTTCTCCATATGGGCGTGGAGGGGGAGAATTGTTAGTGTCCAGCACCATTTCTCCACTGCCCAAATGGAGAACCCACTTGAAGAGAAGTGGGGTGGTAAGTGGGGGTGGCACCTCCCCATTAATGTGGGTGGGGGTGGCCACCTCCCCACTAATTGTTTGTGGTTCTCCTCTTCTTCAATTGTGTATAAATTGAGGTGAGGAGGAGAGGTTCAGAACACACAGAGATATAGAGATTGTGAGAGTTCAAGTGTAGTGAGAGTGCTATAGTGAGTGAGTGAGGTTTGAGTGGTGTAAACTCCCTCCGAGAAAATTCTATAGTGGATAGCTCTCCGTGGACGTAGGCAATTGCTGAACCACGTAAATATTCTTGTGTTATTATGTGTGATTGATTTTTGGTGTCTCACAGTCCCAACAATTTGGGCGCTTCTTTCCGAAAATCTCTTACACAAATCTCCTCAAAGCAACTGATGGATTCTCTACTGAGAATTTGATTGGATCTGGTCATTATGGAAGGGCGCCTCTTTCCGAAAATCTCTTACACAAATCTCCTCAAAGCAACTGATGGATTCTCTACTGAGAATTTGATTGGATCTGGTCATTATGGAAGAGTGCACAAAGGAATGCTCAGTCCTGATGAAACAACTGTGGCGGTTAAAGTACTCAATCTTCATCAACGAGGAGCAGCCAAAAGCTTCATAACTGAATGCCAAGTTTTGAGAAACATTAGACACCGTAACCTTGTCAAGGTCCTGACTGCTTGCTCCAGTACTGATTATGAAGGCAATGAATTTAAAGCTCTAGTATATGAGTTCATGCCAAATGGAACTTTAGAAAGCTGGCTGCATCCAAGAGATGGTCAATTGCAAACCAGAAAATTAAACTTTTTCCAGAGGATAAACATTGCAATAGATGTGGCTTTCACATTACATTATCTTCATAATGAATGTCAAATGCCTATTGTTCACTGTGATATAAAGCCAAGCAATATTCTTCTTGACAATGACCTTACAGCTCATGTAAGTGATTTTGGTTAGGCAAGGCTTCTAAATGTGTATGTACCTATAGGTATACTTCTCTCTCTCTCTCTCTCTCTCACACACACACACACACACATACACATACATTGGATTTATTTCTATATTGAAACTTCTATCATAAGATGCATTTAAAACATACACATACATTGGATTTATTTTCTATATTGAAACTTCTATCATAAGATGCATTTAAATTTCAATAGAATTGGAGCTTCACATAAAAGAATGGCCTCTTACCATGATTAAGAAAAAAATTCAGTATATCATTTATTACATAGTATTTGTGTGGTTGACCAATTTCATGACTTCTATCACATTGTTTAAGACATGAGTAAAGCTATAAGATCAAAATTTTTATACAAAATTCTCATATAGAATGATTTGCTATTTTGTAAAAATTTTATTTCAAACTAAAACATCCATTATTGTGGCTCACAATTTCAAAATGTCATTATCACATTGGCCCTGTTTGGTAGAGCTGTGGGAAAGTGATTATAAATTATAGCCTAACAGCTTATAACTTATAACTGTGAACATAAGCTGATTTTTGACTTATAAATTAAGCTTCTCCTCCCCCACTCAAAGAATAACTTGATTTTTGACTTACAAAAAGTTATAAGCTGTATTGTTAAGCTGAACCAAACACATCAAAATAGCTTAAATTAAGCTAAAAGTTGAAATAAGCTGGAAATAAGCCCTACCAAATAGGGCCATTATCTAGTTGAGTTTTTATGTATAAAAATTTAGTTTGTTGATCACTTTTCTTAACCAGTATGAGGTAATTACAAAACTATGTTATGGGTGAAGAGGTGTCAACTCGTGGGGACACGTATAGCTTTGGAATCCTCTTGTTGGAGATGTTTACTGGTAGAAGGCCTACTGACGAGCTATTCAAAGACGATTTGAACCTTCACAACTTTGCTAAAATGGCATTGTGTGGGTGAGTAACAGAGATTGTTGATCAATTCCTATCAAGTGAGGTGATGCAAGGAGTTCAAGATTGCATTGGAAGTTTGAGTGAGCATACAAGGATAGAATGCTTAGTTTCTGTATTTCAAATTGGAGTGGCATGCTCATATGATTTTCCAATAGATAGAATGAACATGAGTGATGTTGTCTTGGAATTTCTCTTAGTCAAAGACAAATTTCTTGGAAATGGAGTGCGCGATAACACAACCCAGTTTACAAGTGAAATCTCTGAAGCTATAGTATAGTATGGTCGACAAATTAATTTGTTTTGTTTTGTTTTTTTTTGTTTACTAGGCATAAATATCTTAAATTCTCATTTTCCTTTCAATTTCAAAGGTTTTGTTTGTATGTAAAGTTTAAGGTTTTGTTTGTATGTAAAGTTTCCTATATAAATGGGTTTCTCTTTGTGGAGTATCGCGTATCAATGTCAAGAACGCTAGAAGTTGTTGATTAAAATTGAAATTCTCCTCATGTTTTTAATCTTGTTTAGTTAAATTATACCAATAGCCTTTATAGTTTATAGTTTAGTGAATTGTAACTTTAGTCCCTGCAAATTTGAAAAAATATAACCCCTACACTTTCAATTTTGTTGCAATGTAGTGGTCCATTTGTGATTCATTGTTAACGTTTTGAACGGAAAAAATCACGTGCAAAATTAGAGATACCAAAGTGAATTCAAAACAAACTATAGGGATCATTGGTATGTTGAATACAGTCCAATCTGACAGGTTTGGTGTGGTTTTCTTAATTCATGTTTTGATTCTGGCTTGAAAAATAAGGGAATCGGTCTCCATGAATCCATTCTGGATTTAAGTCCACAGTTCTGGATTGGAACCGAACCAGACCATATATAACTTATGTCATATACCTACCATACACCCTGATGCGCATAATCCTACCCTCTTATATATAAATCAAACCAAAATCCATATCATTTCAGTTTTCTCTTCTCTTCTCTATGTCGCTAGAACTGATTTTTTAATTATTCAGCATAATTTTAGTTTTGTAATTGTTACTGATATGGCAATCTTTATTTGATGGGAGTTTTATATTTGTTACATATTGAACAAAATGTTTATTTACTAGATATTATGTTTGTTTAAGTTATGGTAGATCAATATGTTTATGTTTTGAAAAATCATGGATAGATTAATGTCAAACAATATTTGCTTAATACTATATGATTTTTCTTGTGAATATATTATGTGAAATCGTGGTTTCAAATTGAATTAAACCATTTTTAAATGGTTTGGTTTATATTGGTTCTACGATTTAAATAGATTGGTTTGATTCCAATTTTTATAAAACCATAGATAACGGATTGGTTCTGACTTTATTCCAATCTAGACTATGCTCACCCCTAATTTTCAATTGATAACAAAAAATATTTTTCGTTACCTTAGCTTTTTTGAGGTTTAATTACTCAAAAGTCATATTTATAAGGTTGGCGCTCCATTAAATCCTATTTCATTATTTTAATCAATAAGGTCCCATGTTCAAAATATTTATGTATATATGACTATTTTACACTTATTAAAAGGCAAAAGGAATTGAAAAGTGTCAATTCAATAAGTGCTAATAAAAAATTATTAGATGCTCCAAGTGCATTACATGACAATATTTTTTACCAATCACCAAACATTATGTTTCATGTCCCAACACAAAATTGTGGGCCTCACCCTCTCCACTAACCATAAATCTTCTAGTAACCACCTGACCATATTCTAAAAGCACTAGATAATTTTTCACAGTTCAAATGGATACTACCGTTGTGACATTTACTTTTTTGAATTGTCATTTCAAAATTTAAAAACTTTTATTATACACATCTATTTTTAATATAAAAAAAATTATATTTGGAGTCTATACAACGAGACCTATCAAATAAGACCACTATTGAATATAAAACTTTATAAAAATAAAATATTATTTTTTTACCTATACAAAACTAACAATATCTTTGTTTCCGAAACGATCCAGTAAAACTCATAAATTTCTCAACTTTTTGCAGTGTTAAATGAGAAAATTATCAATGATGGGCATGACCCGCATGGCCCAGGAAAGCCCAACCCACAACTGTCTTGGGTGACCCAAGTGGTCATTTAGTCATGGCCCAGTAGGTGAAACTCAACAGCAGGCCCACTGAAGACCCTACACTAGTCCAGGCCCTGTGACATTTTGACACCTGTTAGATAGGGAGTTAGCCACGTAGCAGACAAAGATCCTGCATAGTTATTGGGCCCAGGTATCAGGTATTAAATAAGGTTGTCATGGCATAAAATGCAACACGATTTCTCATTCTCTAGTATGGTGAAACCACCATGACCGACGGTGGGTAGGCCATAGACTTTTGACCAATAAGACAACTTGAATGGACAAATAAATGATATAAGGATGCCGTGATCATGTTCACATGCATGCTCATATTCAAAACGACCTTTGGTCCAGTCAATTCTTCATTCAAAATGACCTTAAGTCCATTTAACAATCATACAAAGCGACCTTCAATCCAATTCATATGTAAGATAACCTTATGTCTATCTTGTCAAATATTCTAAATGGCCTTAGGCCCATTTCGTATCATTGTCAAATACATCAAACGGCTTCAGGCCCATTTCATATTCTCATCAAGCATACCAAATGGCCTTAAGCCCATTATGTATTCATACAAAATGACCTTTAGTCCAATCTTATAATTTCGTGCTTATCAAGCATGTTTCAAGTCCTTTACGAATCAGACAGGTAGAATATTCATTCATGATACAAATTCATGAGTTCGGAAAACTTACCACATAGGTAGTATTTAGAAAATAACATACATGAAAATATCTTTACTAAGATACTACTCACAGTATTCAATCGGCTGATTCGTCCTCAGAGTTGACCCTACACAATTTGTAACACATACAAAAATTGGATCACAATACAATTCAATCTGCTCTTTAATTCATTTATCTTTCTTAGGCTTCTTTCTAACTCTTTTGTTCATTTGGAATGCTCAATGTATGCCTAAGAATGCTCAGAAATGAAATAGAACGAAAATTGAAATATAAAACAGCTTTTCAAAGTTTCCTGAAACAGGGTACTTCGCTCAAGCGCACACTTGGTCGCTCAAGCAGTTTAACAATATGTAGAGGGTTCGCTCCAGCTCGCACTTGGTCACTCGAGCCGTCTGTAAAGATTGAAAAAGTACAGGATGCATGCGAAGTGCGCTCGAGCGACAAATTGTTCACTCAAGCGGTGAGGCAGAATTCTAGAATTTCTATAACAGAGTTAAAATTCAAACACATAGTTTAAAATCATGAATTTGCATGGCTTATCCACAACTTCAAAGCATACGTAGAAATTCTTTCAAAAACATGGATTACAAGGTTCATGCTCAAAGGATGAAACTCAACGTTCAAACCGAATGAATCTTTCCTCTCTTTTCTAATCATTCACTTATGTTGTTTCTTAGCTTATTGGTCCTTAGTAAGTCATAATTTACGCTTAAGAATGCTCGGAAAGAGATGGGACAAATATATGAACTTAAAGTGCCTTTTTGAAAACATGCTAAAAATGAACTGATGGCTAGAGCCATCTTTTGGTCGCTCGAGCCATCATTGGCTCGAGCTAACTTTTAGTTGCTTGAACCATCGTTCGCTCGAGCTAACTTTCGGTCGCTCGAGCCAACTTTTGCATAGTGAAAAATACTGTGAGCCATCTATGAAATTTTTGGGTTTCAAAGTACAAAGTTTGGCTTCCAAACACAAATTCAAAGCCTTGGGTCATGCTTGGATCATTCAAAAACATAAAATTACTTTAGAAAACATATATATATATATATATATGACCCCTTAAAAACCATTTGCTTTAAAATCTCATCAATTTGGCAAAATTGAGCTTAAAACCCTCATGTATGCAAGATTTTCAAACTCTTATATCAAAACTCAACTCCAAAGTGTATAAGCTTGCATGTTTAAACCAAACTCTTGAAATCACATGGAAATACATATGGATGAGCTCAACTTGAAACCATGAGCTCAAAAGTGTTATGAATTGCCAACATAAAACTTCTATACATGCATCAATTCAACTTCAATTCCCTTCCAAGACTTTCAAAACATGGAATTAATCTTCATAACTTTATAATTCATGATGCATGTAAGTGACAACTCCCAATTGAACATGGATTACAAAGTTCATGCATGCATAGCACCAATTTCCTCATTCCAAGCTCAATTCTTACATTCTGGTTCATTATCTTCTTGAATACACATAATAATTGACTTAAGCTCATAAATTAAGGTTCAAAAACCTACCTAGAGGCCTCAAGAACAATAATTCTAGCAAGATTATGAGTTGTCTTCTTCAATTCTTCAATCCTTGAGCAATTCTTAAAAGTTTTTGTTCTTTCTCTCTCTACAAGGATGATTTTCTCTTTTTCTAGAGCTCCAGCAGATTTTGTGTCTAAGTGTGAGTTCAAATAACATTGCTTATCATATATATAGTATGTAATTAGCTTAAGCTAATTAATTAAGGATTAGCCTAATTAATCAAGGCTCATTCTACTTAATTTAATCTAATTAATTTAATCAGAATCAATTTTTAATTAAACTTCACAATAGGCTCTAAAAATTACGTTGATCACAATAAATTAATCAATTTCGGTTTCTGTTACCTTTACGGCCCTCAATTTCATATTATAGCAGAGATTGTAACAGATTTTTCTACAATCAACAGATAAACATCAAAAAATCATATAGAACACATAATTAGCATTCAGATTAGACATGTAAACACATATATAATTAATGAATTAAAAGCTTAATACGGAACAGGGTTGTCACAATATTGCCCTACACTGCCCCACTCATACTCCCTTCCCATTATTTGAAATCGTAATACCTAGTTCAAAAAACCAATGTCGAACAAACGATGGTAGTTTGGATGTAAATCACTGAACTAGATTTTGGGAGATCGCTAAGGGATGTAGTTGTCACAAAGGTCAGTGGGGGAAATAATTGGATTTATGAAGACAAACTAAGAGATCACGATGTAATTTGAGTAAGAAGAGAGAGATCGAGATTGAAATGTGGGGTTTAGGTTTATGGTTTGATATGAGACAAAGAGCAAGGGAACGATGGCGACAGGCTATAGAGAATGAGGGGGAAGTAGCTACAGGTTGTAAAGACGAAGATAAGGTGGTTACAAGCTACGAGGAGGAAAATGGAAAGGGCTAATTGTTGCCAGAAATTGTGGTACTACAAAATATATATTTGGTGGCACGAAAGGTGGGGGGAGGTTGTGGTGGTGAGGGGCAAAGTTGGAATTAATTAGGATGCTTAAAAAAAATTGTAAAAATTTATCAAAGAAATGAGATGTCTAACAATAAATTTGGAGCCTCCTTTTTATTCATTTAACTAGTTTTCTACTCACGCTACGCACAGGTTGTGTTTGAATCTTCACTTTACGTAAATTTAGTTTTAACTTATGATTTTTTTAGTATGATTTTTTTTTTCTTCTTCTTTTTTTATTTATTTATTTATTTTATTTTTTTTGTTACAGGAAAATCCTTCCTACCCTCCCGCAGGTCCAAGGCAGCGCCCCTTGCAGAGATCACCAGGATGTCCTGTTAGCCGTTCCGAACGAGGAGACTATAACCTGGGAACTTGCCCCGATCTCCCAAGACAAGCTCCGCTTAAGTCAGGACTCACACAGTGGGGGAGCATTGAACACACACTAAGTGCTGATTAGACAACTTGAGGTCCAACTTCCTAACCAGCTGTACTTCGCCTAGGAGATTGGTTCAGGGGAGAGGGAATTGAACCTGTGACCTTGGGGCTTAAACCCCAAGCCTTAACCAAACATGATTTTTTTCAGTTAAAGTATAGGGAAATAAGCTTCATGTGCTCAATCTAAATCTTGTATAGAAAATTATATCCAAAGAAATAAATTCAATCAGAACACGCAGCATATTAAGCTCACCTGGTCACCTAGAACTCTACACATGCTTGAAAGTTCCATAATTCCAACTGGTGGGATTAATGTTAATTTGCAGATGTCTAAGTATGATTTACTGAGCTGCATTCATATAGAAAATTGTTAAAAATCAATGTATAAAGAGAAAAATACAGAGAGAATAAATGTATCTGATGATCTTATTATTGATTGATGTATTGATTCTTGTGTATATTACAAATTACAAATGGTGGTTTATATAGATGTAGGTGTAGTGGATGGTGGTGGTAGGTGAGTGTAGTAGGTGAGTGTGTGGTAGGTGATGTAGTAGGTGAAGGTAATTTCTAACACAGCTCCTCCGTCCATCACCGCCCTTTCACCGCCTTCACGGGACCCGCCTTTCTTCCACCTCCTCTGGCTCTGTGTACTCAATGGAGCCACCTTTGTATCCTCTAGTTTGGTCGTCTTGCCCGACGACGAGGTCTTTAGTATTCTGTGCAATCTCAACTATGGTCTCCACAATGGCTGCAAATATCCCACCACCTCCCTGATGTTCCCTTCTTTCATGTTCTTCTGGCGCTGCCAGATAAAACTCTTCTTGGACAGTTTCAGTAGGCTTCTCCACCACTTCTCCACTGCCACATTCTTGCTCTCCAGTTTCTTCTCCCTGTATGATTTCGAATGATGCTATGCTCATAGAAGGTTGGTTTTGATGGAAATAAATTGGATATAGTGATGAAAATTTACAATTGTGTATCCTATTGATCACTATAAGATGTGGGAATATAACACATGAAAGTGAAATGCAACTGAAATTATCATGTGATCATAACATTACTAGCAGCGTCATTGAAAAAATAATTTGCATAGTTGGAGCTATCACTATCAAACACAAAACCTATAAGAATTCTTGTTAACACACATTATTCTGATGAATGAGTCCATATAATTTTTTTGCGGAGAATCACATAATTTGATTAATGATATGATAATATAATACCATCTCCAACCCTGAACTAAATCTGGCATCAAATTTAAAATTCGGTGAAAAAAGCACTTTTCATGCTCTAACGGTTTCACCAAATTGATATCAAATCGAGATTTCACCAAACGTTTCACCAAAATGAGGACAGGCTTCGCATTTCATCAAAACACTGTGCATGACCGTTGGGGGAGACCAACGGGTCGACCACCAAAAGGTTCAAACAGTTCAAAAAAAAAAGATAAAAAAAAAAAAAAAAAAAAAAATTCCCTTACCAGTCGACCAACCGGTCGTCCCAGAAAAAGGTTCAGACAATTCACTGAAAAGGTTCAAACAATTCAAAAAAAAAAAAATTTGCCTTCACTGGTCAACCAGCCGGTCGATCAATCGGTTGTCCCGGCGCAGATTTGATAAAAATTTGATTTGATGAACCATTGAAGTCCTTCGGATGAAAAATTTGATGCCAGGTTTAGTAAAACGTTAAAGATGGTCTAACATCTCTCTCATCAGATCTCTCACTCCTCAGTTCTCTCTCTCTCCCTCCTCCGCTGATGGCGTAGTCCTCCCTCTTCCGCCCCTTCTATCCGGCCAGAAAGTCTCCATCTACGTCAGCAACAATAGTGCCGCCGCCAGCAATGGCGGAGCTTCGCCACTGACCACCGCCGGAGGAGCAACTCTCTCTCATTTGATCTCACTCGCACCCTCTCTCACTCTCACTCCTCAGATCTCTCTCTCTCCCTCTCTGCCGATGGCGCTGTCCTCCCTCCCGCGCCCCTCCTCCAGCCTCCGCCCCGGCCCACGTTCTTCAAATCTTTGGCCGATGTGATCGTAACCTCGGTTTCGTAATGGTACACCATTGGATCTGGCACCGCCTCGTCCAGATCGGTGTTTCTCTCCTTCTCTTTCTCTCTCTCTCTCCGGCGGTGTCTCCAGGCGGCGCGTGATGTGTGTGTATGTGTGTGCGTGTGTTGATATTGTTGAACTGTCACTTGAAACATCCTTATTTAAGTCTCCTGCATAGACCTTGCGAATCTCAGCGCCAAGTCAGATCTGATGTTCTGAGTGATCTCACCGAACACCAAGAAACAGGTTCGACAGCGGGTCATCATCTGAAGCTTTGCAATAAGCTTCAATTATATTCATTAGTTTATTATTTTTTTACATATCTATATAATAAAACCAGGTGATTTTTGAATTTATCTTACGTACATTTGTCTTATTAGGATATTTAGATAATTTAAATTTATTCAAATTATAAAATAATAATTGAGATATATTTTTTAAAAAATATCTTACATATACATTTTTTATTTTTTTACTTCTCTCTTATTTTTTTTTCTATCTCACTCTCCTCTCTCTTTTCTTTTTATTTTTTTCTTTTATTTTTATTTTTCTCTCTATTAGTTTATTATTTTTATTTTTTCCGTTTTGTTCACTTATTTTTATTATATTATTAAGACATTTGGATATCTCAGATCTATTTAAATCATAAAACAATGACTGAAATATATTTTTTAAAAAATGTTCTATATATACGTTTTCTATTTTTCTGCTTTTCTCTCTCTCTCTCTTACTTTTTCTTTTTCTCACACACCTCCTCCTATGATCTCATGTTCCTGCCTTTCTCTCTTTTCTTTTTAATTTTTTTTATTTTCTCTTGTTTTTATTTCTCTCTCTATTTGTTTATTTTTTTTATTTTCTCCTTTTCATTCAATATATTTTACACATATTTTCATACAATGTTTGTATGCCAATAATGTACTAGGACATTACAGGTATACATACAATTTTCATATAATTATATAAACAAAAGCAGTATTGTGTGTATGCCTGTAGAAATTGTATGTATGCCAAGCATATCTATCTATCTAACTATATATTATATAAGTAAGAGCGAGTTTTCGTGAAGAGTTTTGTGAGAATTTCAAAATTTTATAATAAATTTGTGATTTTATCAAATTAAAAAAAAATTAAATGGTGTTGGAACTACAATTATATTCTAATCCTAATATTATTTACACCGTGCCTTCAGGCACGGGCATACGCTAGTCTATATAATAAGGGAGAACGATTTTTGAATCTCTCCAAGAATATAAGAATATATCAAAAATACATTTCATTTGAATGGCCGAAATGATTCCTAATTAATATCTAACAATTGAAGTATGTGTAGTGATTTTAGGATTGGAGATGTGTTCTTCTTGCTGATTAATTTTTTATTTTTGTTGGTGTTGTGATGATCTGGGTGTTGTGAGTGCATATTGTTGTTATTGTTGTGAGTGCATGTTGTTGTTATTGTTGTTGGGGTTGTGAGTGCATCTTCTTCTTGTTGTTGATGATGAATGATGATGAAACAGATAAGATATATGTATAAGACTTGATCTGTGCAAACTAAATTTTTATAATTAAAATTTGTACATATAAAAGGCTCTGATCTGTCCAAATTAATGGTGATGATGCACATACAAATATGTTTTATTTTTAATTTTGTGATTTTTTTTTTATGACGATGATCAACAGATAGGATTTGGTGATTATGTTGTTATTGATGAACAAATATGATTTGTTGTTGATGATAATGATTTTGAACAGATGAGTGTGTGAGAGAGAAGAAATATTTAAGCAGAGAGAAATTTTTAACAGATAAGATTTGGTTCGGCTTGATATTTCAATAGAGAAAAAATAAATAAATAAAAAATTGAACAGATAAAATTTTAACATATAAAATTCAAAAAAAAAAAAAACTTAATAGATAGAAACAAATTTTGAATTAAAAAGATTAAAAAATTAAACAGATAGGGAAAAAATGAACAGATAGATATAAATTTGAATAGATAGTCAACAAAATGTCAAACAGAAAGAAGAAAAGAAAAAAAAAATTCATTGGGTAAAATTGGAAACAAAATGGTTGCGTTTGGTAGAGTTTTGTAAATGAGATTTGAAAATATGAGTTGTATTTTGAGTTTGTGAGTTGTGAAATTATGATTCGAGTGTAGAAATTTTGTTTGGTTATGGTTTTTAAATAGAGTTTTGAATTGTGTTTTGAAAATGTATGTTGAATTAAGTTTTGAAAGTTTGATGTGACATGTAAAATAAGAAAATTTATTTGGTGATGAGTTTCGAAAATAATTTTCAAAACTTAATTCAATCAATAATTTATAATCAAACACACAACTCATATATCGATATCCGTATTTTTTATCAACAGTAATAACCAAATTATTTTTAAAATATTGAAATTAAAAATTGATTTTTTTTTTCAATTAATTGTTTTTCAATAATTTTTTTGAATAATTTTTTTTTCAAATAATTTTTTCATTTTAACTTACTTCTATGTCAATTATTTTGTGTCAATTAATTTTTCTATCAATTCATTTTTTAAGCCTGTACAAACATCTTGTACAATACGTTTTTTATTTTTTTCTAAAATTTTGTTAAAGTCAACAACTTTTGAGAATACATATTAATAAACATTAACATAAATAAGTATGTTTAATATTTTAAAATACAAATCATAGCGTAAACCTTATAAAACATTATCAATTTTTTTTTCCATTTATTACATTTTATTAATTTAGTAAAAGAATCATAACAGTTTAGACATGTATTATTGTACTTCGCAAATCAGCACCCGTGAAACTCATATAATTGGGGTGATATTGGTGTGCAAAATGACTACTTTGCCCCTGTTGATTTAAATGAGAAGTTGTTACATAAGAACAAAATAAAAAGGGTAATATAGTAATTTCACTTATCCAATACCTACCACCTATTCTATTGTAGCTGTGTGTTCAACACTGTGGGGTAAAGAAAAAGGAAGACGATGCAGATGATGCCAAAAACCTACAAATTTATCAGTATACGGATGTAATTAAATTAAAAAATTAAATTGGAAAAAAAAATAATAGATAAGAAATGAAAAGTAAATAAAAAAAATAAAAAATAACCTTTTGAACCTTCTGAACCTCAGCCTTTCTATAAAATCTGAATTTGCATTCCTTTAACTACACCATCTTCACCATCTCATTGCAACACCTTCAGCAGCTCCATCAAAGAACAACATTAATTAAATTCAGTATATCTGTGTGAAGGAAGAATTCAATTACAGGTTAGTTTTCATCCTAGTTCATATTAGCTTCACATTTCATATTAGCTTCAGAGTGTAGGAAGGGGAAGTGTAGTCGAAGAGCAGCACCAAGACAATCGGGCGGTCATCCGGCCGGTCATCTCATCCCAGGCACCAATTTGCCCTCCGCACTCAGTTTCCCTATCTGTTGCCGATCTGTTCCTTTTTTTCATATCTGTTCCATTTTTTCACACCAACATCATACTGTTTGATATATTTTTCATACATTTTTCTTAACTCATATGTTTTAATATACATTTTTCTTTCATTTTTGCAGTCATCATGCCAAGAACAAAACGAACCAGACCCAAGCGTGGTGAATCCTCAAACCCTGTACAACATCAACCACACCAACAACATCATGACTATCCAAATAATGATTTTTTCACGTATCATCATGAACAAGCCTATTCACATTTTATTAATCGACCAAGGGATAAATGTAAAACTACCTTCTCAATATGATCCACTCTTGCTTGGCAAATTAGATACAATGAGATGGTTATCTTTAACTAATTTACCAAATAAGATATATCCCCGTCTTGTACAATTATTTTATGTTCACTTGACACCTGGTGACCAACAAAATGACCTCTTATGTGAAGGGGAAAACAATCACACTCAGTTTCCGCGCTTTCGCACAAATTATTGGAGTTGAAACAGGAGATTTACAATGCTATTTTCAAAATGAGGCTGCCTTAGAAAAAATTGTTGATGATGTCACTGAGGTTTATACCACAATTTGTGACAACCGATTCAGCGGCAGTAATTTACAAGCCAGACATTTAAAACCACACATTCGTATTCTTCATCGATGGATAGTTGAAAATGTCACTCCCAAAAAAGGTCGTTATGATACTGTTTCATGTTTTAATGTTTATTTGTTATATTGTTTTGAAATTGGACAAAAATTAGCTTTATGTTTCATATTACTGAAAGAAATGATGGTTGCAAAATTTGATACTCTGAGTGGCCGGTCACTACCTTTTGGAACTTTGTTAACCATAATTTTCAAAGCGCATGATGTCAACCTTGAAGGTGAAGTAGATGTTAGAATCACTTCACTAATTTTTGAGTACACACTGACCCGAGCTGGTGGTGCTGACACCTTGATGAGCTCTATTAATTTTGAAAATAAACCAATACCTGATGAGGAAAAACCCAATGACAATGCCATGCCACCAAATGAACAACCCCATTACTGGACTATAGAGACCCTAAGTTTTTTGTAATTACACTTGAAACCCTGAGCCTTAGGTTAATAGCATTTAGCCCTAATTCCGTAAAAGTCTGCATAAGGGCCCAAATAAAGAATAATTTTTCCGTGTATTACCATATTTGGAAATACCCTAAAACTTGGTTTTATTTATTTTACCTCCTAATTTCTAAATTAACTCACACATTTTATTTTTATTTCTATTTTTTTTGTTTTGTTGTTCTTTCATTTATTGTTTATTTGAATAGAATACTATTATTTATTTGAATATGTACATAGTTTAAAAATATATATATATATATATATTATTTTGGCGGAAAAGTTGGTTAGATAACAACAAACACAAAAATAATAATAATAATAAAATAAAATAAAATAAAAAATATCTAGATATTTAGCTTTCCATAGTCATTAAGCTAGGATCCCTTATACTTTATAAATTGAGAGCTTGTCCCAAATTCACTCTCACGTTTTCAAAAGCCCAAGGAGAGGGTGAGAGAGGGAGAGTTGGCTTAAGAGAAGTAGAGAAGTAGGAAGAAAAAAAAAAAGAAGAGAAAAAGAAGGAATCAAAGGTGATTCAAGAAGGTAAAGGTAAGAACATACCTCTCTGTTATCTACGCCAATCCTTTTACCATCTCATCCTATTGTCTAGTATGCCTCTTGTGTTACAAATTAATGGTAAATAGGGTTTTTGGTGTGTGTGAAAGTGTGGGTATGATATAGTGTCATTGTCTTACAAATTTGTGAAATTTGGCATTGCTGCAACTTCTCTAATTTAAAAGAAATATCAAATCTATCTAATTCTCAAATCTGAATTTATTGTAGGATATTTTGTGTGTTTAGAGCTTGTGATAATTTTATTAGCTCCTAATTGTGTGTTTTTAGGGCTTGGATAATTTGTTGAAAAATATGGTCCTGAGTCTTTGAAAAATAGTCCACTTTTAGAAATTTTATAAAATTCTAGAAAAATCATCTCCTGTTGGTTCTTCTGTCAAAATTTGGAACTCTGAGTCCTCTTTCCAACAGATTTCATTTGAGTGAAAACCATCGGGTAGATGGAGAGAAAAGCTAGTTTTCCCAAAGGGTGACAAATCTGGACAGATTTTCGAATATAGTTTGTAGATGAATTTTTGGAGGTGCTGTGCAACTTCTGAAAATTGGAACTGAAACTAGACAGATTGAATATTGTTTCTGTGCAATTTCAGCCCCTAATTTGACCTAGAAGTATTTTTACTAAAGCGTTCTTGTTAGCCTTGCAGAACCGAACAGTGCTGGAAATTGTGTTCTATTATGTTATTTGTCTCTAAGTGTTTCAAAGCATTCCTAATGTTGTTTTCTTGCCTTACTATACTTATGTATGATGATCATGGACTATATTTCCTCTCATATGTTTTTCTCATACTCTTTTATATGACCGAATTACCGAATGTGACTAACTTACTTAGCAAAAGATCTAATAAACGGGAAATGATAAGGGTTGGCAATGGGTGACGTTCGTCTTAGTGTTTTAGAACAATTTTATACATATGAATGACATGAATTATGATGAGATTAATACCAAATGAGTTAAGTCTTGCGTAAGCAGTTTAAGCGAGCCCTTAGGTTGACCTGGATGTATTCAGACTCTATGCGGTGGTTTCAGGGTGTAAACGAGCCCTAGGCACGATTTGGGTGTAAGCGAGCCCACTTGTTGGTCGTTCCTTTTGAGGTCCATCAATGCCACTAACAGGTAAATAATCGGAAGGTGGGCATAGGTGGTAAGGTTTGCAAAGCAGCAAAAGGGAGAGTTCTGAATAGTCCGGTGTTCAACCCTTGTGGTTGGGTAGAAGGATCTTTTTGGGGGGATTTTAAATGTCTAATCTAACTACTAATCCATAGATCCTTGTTGGAAGATTGTATGTTATGTTAACTGATTTGTTCTGTGTATGGTTGATCGATTGATAGAAGATATGGGGGTGTGTGTGTTTTTACTGGGCATTCCAAGCTCATGGCGTGTCATGCCAGGTGAGGAAGCAGCTTACGACGGGGAAGGTTATTCCGAAGACAATCAAGATGAAGTGTTGGAGCCGTGGTTCACTTGAAAATTTGGATTAGTAGTTTGTTTTTGTTTTCCCTTTTCTTTTATCTTTTGGTTTGACAGTGTTTTGTAAACCTCTAGTGGAACTCAAATAAGCTATTTATGCTATAACTCTGCTTATATGTGTATATTAAAATATTGTGATTATCTCTCTCGTTTGAGTTGTACTTTACATATATTCTTTTACAGTCTCAAATTTTGAGGCGTGACATGGGCTGATTATTTAGCCTTGGAACAAGAACAGTATAATCAGCGCCTACAATAGGAATAACAAATGGCTAATCAACTCAATACATTGGGTACTCGGTTCGATGAATTTGCCGCCGCTCAGAACTCACTAATTCAACAATTTGGTGAGTTTCGTGTAGACTCAGGGAGACGTGATGAAGTGACAAGGAACCACATTGATCAGATTGACCATCGAGTCACTCAGCTGTACCATCACTATTTCCCTCCACCTCCAACACCACCTGACACTGATGCTTAACTTATTCAAAAATCAGTTTAAATGGTTCACAGATGTAGTGGTTACATTTTTTTTTCTTTTTTTGTTTTGTTATTTGTTTTCTCATTTTGTTGTGATTATTTTATTTTGTTATTTTGTTATAATCTTTTGTATTCACGTAATGAATAACAAAGCTTTTTTTTTTTTTTTCTGCATTGTAAAATTAACCAGTCACAATGTTATAATAATGTGTGAGTTAGATTATGCATTGGAAAAAAGATTTGTACAAAAATTAATAAAAAGAACTTAATAAATGTCTAACAAATCCTTCATTTCAATAAAATGAGAAAATTAAACAATTAAAAAATAATTGGTGTGTATTAATTAATAAAAAAAATTAAATTAATAACAAAACCAAAAACTTAACAAAGTCAAAAAAAACAAATTAACAAAAATAATGTTCTGAAATGAAATAAAACACGTTAAAAATTAATAAGTATACTTTTTTTTTAACGAAAAGGAAAAAAAAAGTTAATATAAACTTGCCTACAGAAACTTAAAAAGAACAAAAAATTTTAAATTCATAAACCGAATTAATAACAAAACCTTCAAATTGTTTAAAATTTAACAAAAAGTCAAAAAGACGGATATGTCATGTACAAATCAATTATACAAAATTTAAATTAATAACAAAACCATTATTTTAATAAAATGGAAAAAACCAGTTAAAATGAGAAAAAAATTCCAAGCTAACATTAAATAAAATTTAAAACGAAAAATAATAATTACACATTTTGTTTAATGACAAGGAAAAAACAATTTGGCATGGTTTGAGATCTCACAAAAAAAGCCAAAAAGTTAAACAAGTTACTCAAAAATTAAAAAAATTATGACATTCACCAAAAATAAATATATTTAAAATAATGGGTCACAAAACAAATTCTCAATCATTGGTGAGTTTTTCAACAGAGGCAAATTGGTGAGTTTTTCAAATGAGCTTCTGTTCAGTTTCTGTTTTTCAAATGAGCTTCTGGGCCAAATAGTAACAAAACCATTATGTTATTAGTAAAAAAAAAATTAAATTAAATTCACAATACGAAGACATTTAAGTTAATAACAAAGCCAAAATTGAAATAAAACAAAAAAAATAAAGTTATAAAAAAATGTCAAATACAATTTAGGTGCAATAAAATTATTAAAATTAATAACACATGTATCCATGCCGAACAATTCTTTTTAATACAAAGTTAATGAACATCATAAACTGAATGAATATTATAAACTAACAAGTTTTGCATGCATCATTGAACCATCAAATTGAATAAAATACATAAAATTGCATAATACACATTGCATGAACAACATATTTAATTGTCTTCGTTACTAACAAAACCATTATCTTGATTGACTATGTGATGATCTTTGTGTTTCCTTTCGTTTCATTGGAATTTAGCCCAATTGTTGTCCGCAGTATTAGTTATCCTACAAAAAGATAAAAGAAGTCAGTAAATCACAGTTACATAAAGTGGGCAAAGTTATGTAATAAAGGTGTCATAATGATTGCAATTAGTAAAATAATTACACATTTAAAGCCATTAGTCAGTACGATATTCACTTGCCTTGTTGACATCCCTTTTTTATCCATGGCCAACATGATTTTGCCACATAGCAGTAGCAATTGCATACCTAACGTTCGATTGATATGTTAACCCATGTTGTGACATGTCAACATAGTCAGCTTGGTCTCCAACAAGCCCGTCTGCTTCTGCTTCTGCGGCCATTTCATTATCAGCTTTCATAAAGAATAGGTCCATATCTGCATGCAAACGGATCCAATTGTGCACTACACAACATGCAATCACGAGAGGCCCTTCTCTTGTAGATTTGTAATTTGGCATGGACCGCAATATTGGGAAGCGCTTCTTTAGAACACCAAATGTTCTTTCTATGACATTGCGTAACGACGAATGTCCATGGTTAAACAATTCCTTAGGTCCTGAATAATGACGGCCATGAAACTCTTACAAGTGATACCGTTGAGACCGAAATGGGGCAAGAAATCTAGGGATGTTCGTGAAACCAGTATCAACTAAATAGTATTTGCCTACATGTAAATAATGAATACACTGTTCTGTTAATTGATATGTACAAAAAAAGCAATCCGAAAAGTGTACCATATGTTATTTGGGGACAGTCACCATTGGGTGGGTGTGGGAACTGTAGATCAGCTCGTGTAATAGAGTCAACCAAAATAGTGTTGTCGTGAGCGCTACCTTCCTATCCAGAATTAATAAGTGTGAACAACATATCGAAGTCGCAAGCTGCGAGTACGTTTTGCGATACCGTTGATTTCCAACCGTGGAATGTATTTTGTCTTGAAGTAGAGACCCATGTATCCACTAATGTGCCATCGATAGCACCGACACAATCCTAATTGACAGATATTTGTTTGACATTAAAAGCGAAACAAACTTGGATATTACTTTAAAACAAAAAATAATATATCGTCCCTTATTGATATATACAACTTACAGGACAGTCATTAAATTTGTACCTTGAACCAGGGAAAAAACCTTATGTCATTTAAATTTTTTTCCAGTATGTTGTCTTGGTTACGTGGTTTGATAACCGTTGATGCAAGCTTGCACAATACCCGCATAACAATTTTTATGTGCCGACAAATTGTTTCCGTGGAGTGTTCTATCTACCAGTAGTCAATGGCGATCATTTTGTGCAAAAGTGTATAAAAAAATTCTGAGCGATTCCTCTACACTGATATGCATATATTCAGTATCGATAAAGCCATTTTGGAGTAAAGTGTCTTTCAATAAAATGAATGTTTGTGCATCCTTTCGCATAATGTTCATCATTGTTTCTGGATGGCCATTTAATAGGCTGAAGATGTAATAATCACCTTTGAATGGACACATTCGCTGCGGTCGACGACTACTTGACGCATTGATATGGTCATGCATGAAAGCAATCATCAAAAAATCCATAAAATCTTCAATAATCTTATCCTCCTCTAATGAGATCTCCATTGTATTGTTTTCTCTGTTGGATGACATATGGTTTTGTTTACATCATAGTAAAAGCATAATTATAAAATAATGTTTGACAAATTGTAACACTTACCATTATTAGTGAAACAGAATTAAAAAGTGAGTACATGAATAGTCGGCCGTAGTCATTTACCAGCGTACAATAAAATTCATACGAGAACAAAATTTGTTTAATACGTAGTCATATTGAACAATAACACAACATATTTTTAATAAAACAGAAACTACTTAAAAGTTCAACCAAAAAAAAAAAAAAAACATACGAAGATAGAAAAAGAAAGAGGATATCATGGAATAAAAAAAAAGAATAAAAAACAAATCAGGAATCATGAAATCATCAAACAGTTCAGACAAGGAAATTCGCTAACATAATCAAAACAGAACTTTTCACTTCACTGCAAAGTGAGGATCATGGCTAGGCGTAAATGGGTAGGAGTGCGCATAAAAAACCTTCGCAATTCCTTATTCTTGAACAGTGTCAGTGCCCTAACGTACTGCACCGGTGGTATGTCCCTAAGCTTTGGCAATGCATCTTGACATGCATCAAGGGAATAATCATCACCATCTGCACTTACAGCCTCTGTCTCATTTTCTCGTGCACGTGAATGTCCTGTTTTTGCCTGTACATAGGATGTGAAAACTGCGCACACATCATCGAACCCACTTGACCGTGACTTTTTGGAACGACCACTATCAGTCTGGCTGGTTGTAGAGCCCCTCTTGTGACTTTTGCCCTTTGTTGGATCCATGTACTCATCGCCGAATAAGTCAACAGGAATGGCCTTAGCAGCATTACTCCTACCAACATCAGGGTTCCAAAATTTATTTAACATTTCATCTTCTTCATCTGAGTCAAGGGCTCTTTGTGTGGATGCACGAGACAAGGCCCCTGTGGCACAACAATTTTCAACAATTTCTGCCATTTCTTGGAAATATTCAAATCCTTTTGTCCTAAACTTCTTCACATTTCTGCTAGCCTACAACAATTACAAATATAGAATTAAGCATTGTATGTATCATGAAATGTTTAAAATAAAATTTGAAAATAGTACAGATTACTGAAAAACCTTATCTCAAAATTCATCGGGTGCAACAACAGTGCCTACAATGGGATCCCATCCCAGACCAGTCTGTGTCTGGAGACGCTTAAATGTCTGGTAATCAGCTTTCAATCGCTGATATTTTTGTCGCACCTGCTTTCCTGTATACCGAAATCCATACATGTTGTGCAACTGATTTGCATAATGATTCCAATGCTTAATTGTCCATGAAGTAGTACGATCCGTTGTTTGATTTTTTCTAACCTCATCTCTCAACATATTTATTAATTTCGTTTCAATTCTGGGCATCTACATTTTTGTATCTTGATTGTCATCGGAATTATTTCCATCCATCTCTAAGCATACAAATTATATTTAAACTAGTCTAGGGTGGATATATAAGAATAACACAGCAAAATTGTTTGAAGGAGAACACAAATAAAAAATAAAATGCAGATGATTTTATTCCAAGGAAAAAAATACGTAACAGATTATTTGAATTTAAATAGTAGAAATATAATCACAAATAATAAAAAAAATCAGGTAACATTGTCTTTAAATAGTAAAAAAAAAAAAAAACAGTAGAAGAAGAAGCCCACGAAAACAGAAGAAAGAAATAAAGGAAAAAATAAGCAGAAGAAGCAGCGGACGAAGAGAAGTATAGATAAGTCGACCGGCCGGTCGATCGGCCGGATGACCAGGGGGAAGACCGGCCGGGTATCCCAGGTACTCCCGGCTCAACTACTCTTCATGGCAAAGGGTTCAAACAGTTCAGAATTTATCACAAAAGATTTGAAATAAAAAATACACGTCTACAAATTCTCAGAAATCAACTGATTTCCACTTCTCTGAAATCATTTGCACATAACAGATGAAGGATTTATTTACCAGATTAGTGGCTATTCTTCTTGGCAAAAGGTTGAAACAGTTTAGACAAATCACAAAAGATCTGAAACTAAAAAAATACTCGGCTACACTTCTCAGAAATCATTTGAGAATTGATTTCGACTCGTCTGAAATCATTTGCACATAACAGATGAAGGATTTATTTACCAGATTAGTGGGAGTTGAATAGTTATCGCCGGTGATGAAATGTGTATACTGACTGAATGTGCCACTCTTTGCTCGTCTGATTCAACAATAGATTTGATAAATTTGACCTGGAAAAAAAAATTTAAATAAAATTAGGGATGAATTTTTCAAATCATTTACATATAACAAAATATCTAAATAAATTTGTGAGTTATTTCACCTCGCACTCGTCGTTGTTTGGTTGCCTGTAATAGGAATCTTCCACAACTCACAAATTGTAAGTTAGTCGATTTCTGAAAGATGATACGAGTAGGGAGCAGGTTCACAGGATTCATTATTTATAAAATGAGTCTGACTTCTCTGTGAAGCCTACCCGTGACGAATCTTCAGTACTGATGTTTGATACAGAGAAAGAAAGATGAGGTTCATGTGAAATTTTCAGAGACGATGGAGATGGACATGGAAGCTTTTCAGATCAAAAAAGGAAGAAGGCAGAAACGTTGAAAGTGGAGAACTGAAGCACAAGCTGCCAAACGAGTTTTCAAACTGTAGTTTGAATTATATCGCGGAATTGTATTTTGAACGTGCTATCCAAACGTGAAGCGGGAGTTCACGTGTTGAAACTTAATTTGAAAACACAAACAAACAGAGCCAATGTCTTTTAGGATTTCTCATCAAATTATTTTTCAAAGTGTGGACTTTTCATCTATAAAAAATAATCACTGGACCTAATGCTTTATACCGTCTTTAAATTGGATTTATCACCAATTTTTTCTAAAATAAAAATTTCAAATTAAATTTGATATTTTATCTTATTTTTATTTATTATAATATCTTTTTTAAATAAATAGGCTATTTCAAATGTCATATAAAATTTCATACATTTAGAATTATGAATATTTTTTCCCTCCATTTTATTAATTTTATATGATAAAGATTATACAAGATGCTTAGATTAAATTTTTATTTTTTTTATTTTGTGTGTAAACTCTTTATTAATATTAGGAGAATTGACCAGTAAATCCCATATTCCCATCTTATAGACCATATGATCCTAATTGTTTTTTTTTTTTGTAACCGTTTAGTCCCGTTGAGTGTATGTTGACCAATTTTCCATTGGGGCCTTACTTTTAGGGATGGGTATTTGGGACGCGCCTGGGTTTGTGGCAATTGGGGTGTGATTGTGTGTCTCGTAACAATTAAAAATGTACTAATACCTTTTTTTAGTTGGTGTGTATTGCTGGCATCTTGGCCGTGGACGTGGTTTGAGTGTGTTATGTGTTGTGCTAGTGATGTGGGTCAGTTCTCAGGTCACGTGATAATGTGTAACCCGACCCGCGAAAAGTTTCTAAATTGTTTGTTCGATGTATTTGGGGGTTTGTAAGATTTCGTTTATGGGTTTCAACGTGAAATGCAGAATCTGATACGATCATCCCCTTGTGTGATTTGAAATTCAAATTTCGTTGATTGCGGAACCAACAACACTGATTTAGGAAATATTTGACGCATTTGTTTTATGCATAAAAGAATCCTTAGGGTTGAAAATCGTTTATTCGTGGTGGCCAAGAACCCTAATACATTCCGTGGAAGAGGTTGTCGCTCTGCGAACATTCTAGATTAGACTGAGGTTTGTTTGGCTGGGGGTACGGAAAAGTTGTTCAAATGCCTGACACAGGTAAGTTGCTAATGGATTGGGTTATTATTTTATGTTTAGCATTCTATATTGACGTGGTTAGGGATTTTGGTTCAGGGCGATCGTGGTATGTGTTATTCCGTACAGTCAAATATGATATGTATGTATGATTGTCGTTGTAATTTGTTCAGTAATGGCGTGTTTCTGAATATGTGTTTGTTGTGTTGTTTGAATAAAGTTTTGGTTGGTTTTGGAACGTAGGAAAAATTGTACTTGTAGGGCCAGTGTGGGGTATGTGTTTGAAGTTTTTTTTTGAAAAGGATTAGTTATGGTGTGGGGTTTTTTACTGTCGAGGGAAAAGTGCTTTGTGTGAGGGGACCGCACGCACCTGGTTGTAGGGATGGTATAATTTTTTTGGGTGTGTGGAAGTTGTGTGGACGTGGCATGTGTATGCAAGTGTCAAATGTTATTTATTATGTTGCTTTATAAGTGACATTGTTGGTCAAACGTATTTTTGATGTGTGTGGTGTACGCAAGCGTTATATGAATGTGGTGTGAACATTTTTTTGTTGGAGTTATAAGTAATTTTGTTCAGTGACATGATTTTTTTTTCAGATTGTGTTGTTGTGAGTGGGTTAGGTAATGTATGTCTATGTGAATTTTTGAAATTTTTCAGTTTGTGGTGAAGTTATATTTGTTGCTTATGTGAGTTGTGGAACTGCATGGGTTAATTCTGCTGGGTCTCGGTGGACACGGTCATGTAAACGTAGAAGGCAAGAGGCATTGGGCTTGTCAGCGAGATGAAAAATCGGGGTGAACATGCCTGGACGAGTCCTGTTTAAGCAGCCCAATATTGTCAGCCGGTCCGTTGGTGCTAGGAAGGCTGTCAAACCACAGCTCAATTTCCGGTCTAACGTTGCTGGGATCATTAAATTGGTTTACGCAGTCAATTTGCGGGAAGTGCACCTGGAATACTTGAGAAGGACACCGTTTTGGATTATGATTGAAGCTATATTAATCAACCAGCTTGATCACACAGAGTTCCGAAAGGGCGACGATTTGATCGTGCGTATCCTAAGGTCATACAGTGTACGGGAAGGCAAGTTTGTTCTGGGTGGTTGTGGAGTTGACTTGACGGATGAGGATATGAAGCTGTTGTTCGGGCTGCAAGGTGGTAATGCATTCCTTGATTTGACGCCACGACCGAGGCCTGCGTCTGATTTTGTCCAGCGTAGGTGTCCATGGACAAGCAGGATAACGGCCAAACTTGTGAGGGATTTGCTGATGGAGGCCTCGGTGGGGGACACCCCGCACGATCATGAGGATACGGCCAAGTTTCTTTGTCTGTATGCGTGTGGGAAGCTTTTCTTTGCCACGTCCGGAGAGACCATTAGTTGGACCTTGATACGGTACGTGGACAACTTTGACGCCATGAAATTATATGATTGGGGTGCAGCTGTACATAATATGCTCATGTGTTCGGTAAGGGACTTCCATCGGACACCGGAGAAAGTTACCGGATGCGTAGTTGCTTTAACGGTAAGTGTACAACCTGTCTGTTGGTAGTTAGTTTCTTGGCTAACCTAAGTTTATGGTTTTTGTTAAGATTTTTGAGTGGTTGTTATTATGGTTTTGTTGTTTCCTGCTTGTTTGTGGTGCAGTTTTGGTTGTGTGAACATACAAACATTGTGAAGCCGAAATATGGTCACAGGTTCCCCAGGTTCCTCAAATGGGACGTTGGTGAGTTGATATCTACTTCACAAGGTGTGAAGCTGTCCGATACAAATAAGTTTGAGGTAATTATTTATGAATCGTTGTGTTTTTTGTTAGGGCATCCAGTAAAGTGTTTTATGCTGTTGTTGTTTTGTGTGGTTGCACTGATGTTGGTTTGTAAAATATGCTGTTTTGGGTAGGTGATCACAGACGAGTTGATCGTACAGGCGCACGAAGTGTCAATGTTGGAGGGGAAGGGTATATTGGGGGAAGGTAATGTGGGTCTGGTTGAAGAAGAGGGTGTTAAAGTGACAGGAGTGGCAGTTAGTGAGACTGCTGCAGTGGCTGTTAAAGTGGAGGGCAAGAGCCATGGTAAGCAGTGTAGTGGGAGCATACATAAGGAAGACGTTAATGTGCCGTTTGTCATGCGTAGTCTGGAAAGTGGGGGTGTATCCGGCGAGGTGGTGGATCGGGGGGATGGTAAGTTCTTAGCCATGTTCAGTAGTCCGACCGGGAAGAACAATTGCGGACATTTTGGTTCAAGAAGTCCTGATTTTATAACTGGGGACGCAGGAGACATCAAAATTATAATGGAATTGAAGAACGAAGTTGATAGATTAAAAAGGAAGAATGAAATGCAATCAGTTAATTTGGTGGCAGGATTCGAGAGCATTTTTAAGGTGAAAGATGAAGAATGCAAGAAACTTGTAGCTGAGAATGACGAGTTACGACGGAGCCGTGCAGCCCTTGAGGAACAAGTTGCTGAGCAAGCAGTGCATAGTGTGACGCAACATTTTTCCAGTGTGAATGTCATGGACCCTTGTGTTGACGGATATGTTGTTTGTAATGGGGTTGGTGTTGGTAATGGACTGGAACACTGCCCAACTGTTGAAGGTGGTATCATGGTGGACGCCTCTCCCGTCGCATATGTTCCCATAGTTGACAACAACTAAATGAACGATCCTATCCAAGCAGATGACAGTGACGTTGTTGTTGTGAGTCCTTTGTTGACGGAAAGTGGCAGTGCTGTGGGTGGTATGAACTCCTTTGTACGTAAAACATCAAAGGTAAAGTGAGGAAAAATCTGAAGTTATCCGGGTTTGAGTACCCAGAGTTGAGGCGTAGGGGACGGGTGATGAACAACGAAGTGAACGTATCTAAGACCGGGGGGGTTGGATGTAGTATTGATGTGATGAAAAGCGAAAGTGTGATTGATGTGGACAGTGTTGGTGATGGGAAGAAAATTTTCACAGGTTTTGGAATCACGAATTGTAACACAGTGTGGAAGATGATAACTGAGACAGAAAAAGATGTGATAAGCAATGCGTATGATAGATACGGTGATAGGTCAGTACCGTGTGTGTTTGTGGGTTTAATTTTTTAGGTGTGCAATACTAATTGCAATGGTAGTTTTTTTGTACTGTAGTACACAATGTTATTGTCATTTATGTAATTGTAATGTTATATGTTGACACGTGTGTAGGGCTGTAATGTGGGTTGGTCGAATTGATGGGAATGCAGTATATTTTTCGGACGTTAGATCACTGGTGAGGCAATTAGGTGTGCATGGGAATGTAAGTGTTATCAATTGTGTTATGGGTCATACTGGTTTACCGAAATAACTGTTTTGTGAATATGTGTGAATGTGTGAATATTGGTTTTATTTGGATTCTGGCACTGTTTGTGGCAAGTTATTGACGCCTTCGCAGAGGTGTTGTCCAATGAGCAGGAAAGGTTGAATGCGGGAAAAGATTTTCTGGAGAACTCTTATTTCTTCAGCAGCATATGCTGGGTAAGTTTTTTTTAGGTGTACATTGTGTGTCATTGTTTGTGGATGGTGTTGAGTGATGTTGTTATCTTGGTTTGTTGCGTGTTTGATGTGTGCAGGACGTGATGAAAGGTGACAATGTGGAGGCAAGATTCAAGTATGTGACGAGCAATCTACATGCTGGTAGGGATGCACGGTACATGCATTTCCCGGTTTGCCACGTTGGTCATTGGACGTTAGTCGTTTATGATACTGAGGACAGAAGCTGGAAGCACTACAATTCGATGCGGAGTAGGACAGGTACCGGCGGTGTGCACTACGCGGAGGCTGTAAAATTGGTGCGTTGATTTGAATAATGTTAGAGTTGACGAGTATGTACGTGTATTGGAATTACATGTTATACATTTCATTGGGTTTGCTTTTATGGCACAGAAAAAAATTGTAACTGACATTCAGCGGCAAGCGATGGCTGCAAATGGCTTGGATCAGCTGGTTGGTACGTAGGATTTTGATATAATGGTGGAATCAGTTTTGGAATGCCCCCAGCAGCGTGCGGAAACGTAAGTGCAACGTCTTTTTTTTTTTTTTTTTAAAAAAAAGGTTGTTCCTGTAGAAGATTTGTGATGTGTGTTGTTGACTGACCGTTTGTAATGTGTGTTGTTACAGCATGGACTGTGCAATTATTGTTTGCGCAATAATAAGACAGTATGTGAATCATGTTGATGTGGGGCGGTCGTTGGAAGGAGGCAACTGTAACGTGTTACGTGCGGACATGGTGAAAAGATTCATAGGAGATCCTATACGTGGAGTGATGAGCAACATGGGCCGAATGGTTGGGTGAATGAAGTTCAATTACCGTTACGTTACTACGTACTACAACTACTTTTAATTTTACCGCGTATATATCAATTTGGAAATAGTTTTTTGGTTGGCAGTTGCAGTACATACTGCTTATATTTTGTGTGTTGGTTTTATGGTTTTTGCATTGGCATGTGGTATATAATGTGGGTTTTGTCGTGGATAGTTTTGGTTACGCTTCAATTAAATTATGCCTAGATTATAAACAAACAAAGAAGAACTATTACGTTACGCCATTTCACAACTGTGTTGAATTATAGTGATCAATGCGCACGTTTGAAATACTTATTTACTGTTGGTCATTTTTTTACAAAGTGTTTTGCATTTATGTCCTGGTTATATGTATGTGTGTTTGCATTAATCTCATTCGTGAATGTGTGTGTGGCGTGCTGTACGTGTATGTGGTGGGGCATCACGGATGCATCTGTTGATATGAATGTGTTGTCGAAATGGGATTTAGGTTGGAGTGATAAGGTATTGTAATTTGGTTTTGGCTTGTGTGGTAGGAAGTGTAGTATGTGTAGTACGGTGCAATTCTTAGATGGGAGGGGGTTTATGTGTGCTAAGTTGTTGATCTTGTTCGAAGGGGACGTTGTAATGTGAATCTGTAGTTGCATCGATATGGAAATCTAACTTATTGGTTGTTGTTCTTTTCGTCTTGCTGGCGTTGTGTAAAGTGCATCGTTTGGGGTAGGGTGCGACTGTTAGTTGGTGTTGGGAATGACGTTGTGTGGTGATGGTGTGAGTTGCAAGTTTTGTTTGATGTTGGCATCGTAAATGTGTGTTTGTGGCGTGATGTTCGCACTGGTAAGCTTGTATGAATTCAAGACAGAGGAAGTAATATGTCGTTGATGTGAAAAGGCTGGTGTGATATTCACTAGATGATGTCCACACGTTGGGGTTGGTTACCCTGCATGTTGTCATATCAAACACGAATGCAGATTGTGTGTAAGTCAGTATGATTTCAGCACGTACTTGCATGTTTTGTTGTAGTTGTAAAATACTACAGTTCAGAATTGCACGTAAAGACACATGAAAAAATGTTGTGGGAGGTATAAGCTGACATATTGGTTCCATACACGGATGTCAAAGTTTGTGATGGAACTACCAAAGTCTGTTGTGGAGATAACACATATGAAATTAAATGAAGGAAACCTATTATTAATAACTGAGTGTGCCAATGATAGTAAATTGGCTATGACATTGTCATGTGGCGTCGCACACAATTATTGAAACTGAAAACAATTGAAACCAAAATATTGCATCAAGGAAAAAACTGGAACAGTAATAAGAAAGTATTGTATCGAATATGGCGAGGAAAAAACTTGAATAATAATAATAGTTTAGTGCTGGTGTGGTCGGGTGGAAGGATGTGGTTAAATGGGTTCGTTGCATGTCTTCCTGTTATGATTCCCCATGCGCCCACATCTGTCGCATCTGATTTGCTGAACATGTTCCCCCTTTGACAGTATCCTCTTCTTCTTTGGTCTACCGGGTGGACGTTTCACGGCAGGGGGCTTTATAACGTAATCATTTGGGTTGAAAGGCGGTTGCTCGACAGTGGGAATTGGGAAAATGCTTGATGCGTAAGTGGCACGAAACTCGGACACGTGGAAGTATGGTTCGACCAATGTGTTCAAATCCCGCCCACTCTTACGGACGGCAACCATCGTATGTGCGCAAGGGAACCCATTGAATTGCCACTTGAAACATGAGCAAGTGCGTCGTCCGATGTCAACAGTGACCGATGAGAAAGAGTGCACTTCGTATACATCAGCGTTTGATTGGCTCACTTTCCATGATCTACCTTCATTGAATGCTTTTTCTAACCGATCTTCCATTTTGGGACATATGGTGCCAGTCCACATTTGGGAAGCTTCTCTACGTTTCGCCATTTGTCGCATCAATTTGGTCCGTATGCTGTCAACCATTCTTGTGATTGGGAGGTTACGGGCCTCACGGACCCATGAGTTGAATGATTCTGCAGCATTTGAGCACATTTCGCCGTAACATCGCCCCCTGCAGAATGAGTAGAACATGTAGGTAAATAATTATGAACATTATGAGGAAATGTGTTGTGCATGTGGTTTTTATGAGTAACATGTGGGACGGACCTGAAAAATGCATTTGCCCAATGTTGTGGATGTGCATTTGCTAGGAATTCAGATGCAACAGACCGGCCCGTTTTTCTTTCATAAATCTCGTCTTGCCTTGTTTTGAAAAGTATTTGATCTACAGACCGGCCTGATTTTTGGAATTGTTCAACTCTGTGGTTAAAAGCGGTAACAGTTGGTGCGTATGCGCAATGTCGTAATTTGCTAACCAAACCTGCCCGATGAATACTGTTTGTGTAACGCAACCTGTCCCTTAAGTTCCTCTGCAAATGTTGTAGACAGAATGTATGTTCTGCATTCGGAAATACGGTCGGCATTGCCTCAAGCAAACCAAGGTTCCGATCCGATACAAATGTTAGAGGTCTGTCCCCATGAACCACCTGCGCGAGATGATGAAGAAACCAAGACCAGTTTGAGGTGTTTTCAGAATCAACCACCACATATGATAGAAGGAACAAACCTGCAAATTTGGAAAATTTTGTAGAACTAATTATGTACTGTATGCAAGGGTTGTGACAGAAACATAGCGCCGGGGGTTAATGACCATGTTAAAATATAGTGTAAAGGTGGTATGGTTGGTTATCATGTGAATGGGGTAGTGTGATGGTTTTAATTGAACGAACTAACCTTGGTTTCCGTCTTTTGCAGTGGCCGCAAGTAGAAAACCTTTGAAGCGACCTTTAAGGAACGTGGCGTCTAGGAAAAGCAGAGGACGGCAATGGTGGAACCCGTCGATGCATGCTTTGAATGAAATAAAGTAGCGTGTGAATTGTTGGGTGTGATCATCGTATTCAATGTTAATGTAGGTCCCGGGATTGTGTTTCAATACTGCATTACTATACCAACGTAACTGGTCAAACGAAATGGAATGTGCACCGAACAATTCTCCCCTCGCTTTTTCAACACCTAGCCAGGCCACCCGGTAACTTATATCGAGCCCGTAATCTTGTTTCAAGTCCAATATCACTTCGGTCGAACGGGTTAGTGGTCT
This sequence comes from Camellia sinensis, assembly GCF_004153795.1. NCBI lineage: Eukaryota > Viridiplantae > Streptophyta > Magnoliopsida > Ericales > Theaceae > Camellia > Camellia sinensis. The sequence continues at coordinate 505,194 of NW_021028626.1, forward strand.
ATCACGCACACGTTCAGATACAATGTCGGCCACAAGATCAGACCCAACAAGTGGGTGTGTGGACGTGCGCACAGCCACGCCACAAATGTGTTTACTGTTCCATTTTCGTAAGTAGAAAAATCCGTTTGCCTCCAATTTCCGTCCGTGCACAGACCACGTGCAAGCCTTCGATTCGTTCATAGCACATATAGCCGTTACCTGAACGGAGTCGTTCTTCAGAAATTTGATCTGGAACCCACATTCAACGGCGTATTTCCGTAGTACATTGCGAAATTCAGAAGCCCCACCTTTGAAATGTTGTCCGATGTGGGTAAAACCTTTTGCCCATGGAGCGGAAAGGAAGACTTTCTCCTTGTGGGGACAAAATGATTGCAGCAGGTCGACTTCATCGTCCATTCCGAAATCATTAGGTAGTGCATCCCCCGTTGTGCCCTGTGCGTGGATTATCATTGGGTCAATGGCAGGAGTGTTGTCATCCCGACGAGGATGTTGTTCAATGACCACGTCAATTAACTGCAACTGGAACGAGTGCGCAAGGCAAACCATATTCTCCAGGTCCACATCATTCTGTAAGGAGAAGTTGTTATAGCCGGGAATCTTTTAGAACAACTCGAATTTTCCCGACAGGAGTCCGGCAAACTTCGAACAAACATAATCGACAACCTCAGCAAATGTGTTTGACGATTGCAGATTATATGCGACATTCGTGGACCGGTAAGAACAAAGAAGCATAAAAAAGGCGTCCATCTGCATAACGGCACATGTATCAGTAAGAAATAACACACGACTAAGTATGTGAGGAAGACCCATAAGCCCAAAATGAAAAAAATTGCGATAGAAATGCAACTGCAATGGGAATTGTGCATCGTTGTCAATGTGTGGTTACAAGTGCGTAGCGAACGGGAATACATGGAATTGACTATTGTGTTCGTGAAGTCGAATGTTTATCTGTCAACATTCACGTGTCGATGTGTTCCACAACATCGACGAAGTTGTGCAGAGGTGAGGGGGGAATTATTGAAGTGTGGGTATGGTGAGGGGGGAATCCGTAACACAAAATGCAAAGAGAACCTGTGTGATATGACGGTGTGAACGTAAGCGGATGAATTTCTAAGCTGCACAGACGACCATGAACCCACAATGTAAACCCTAATTATAATACCTCTTAAATGAATTTTGACCCACTGTCAGGTTCCACAATTGCTGGGATTGCACATACCAATATGGAAAAACAGAACATCCCATATAATAGGCGAGGGCATATCCGTCCAGGCCACACAAAAAAATTTAAAAAAGGACTTATGGGTAAGCAATCCCACCTAATATGGAGTTGTCAATCAAAGAAAAAATCAGCAGGACCAAATGGAACACAATTCAGCCATAAAGGACTTTCCGATAAATTTCCCTTAATATTAATATTAAGTAAATACAAAATAAGAAAACCGAGTAACTTTTAAAGAGAAGTGGTAATATTTTTTAACAAAAAAGTCACAAAAAGAGAATATATGAAGAAACTAAAAAATATAAAAAGTTTGAGATTCAAAGCAAAATATGATGAAAATTAGTGAAACATCCCTATTCAATTTTGTCTAGTAAGAGAGATTCAAGATATTTTTTTATTAGTTAAGATTGCTCGAAAAAATTTATTTGTGATTATACCCGTTTTCTATAAAATCAGAGAAATTTCTTTGTAAAAATTAAAATTTCTTTTGTGTCGGGTTAGAATTTCTCTGAGTTAGACACAAATTTCTCTAAGTCGAATTTTTTCTATGAAAATATTAAGAGATTTCAACTAATATGAAAATATTGTATGACTTTTATCTTATAAAATCTTAATATAAGATATCTTAAAAAAAAATTCTCCCAAAATATGGAGGGTGTTATACCATTTTTTAACAAATAAAAAATAAAAAGACCATAAAAGATAAAGAGAAAAGTCTTAAAGAAAAAGTCTCTTCTTTGGGAAGCGCTAAATTAGTATATTTTTTGATTTTTTTATAATAAAAAAAGTGAAAAAAAAAACCTTACGTACCTTAGGTAGTTCTAATATTTTTTTTAAATGTTATATGCAACTTGCTTATCTCTAAAGAGGTTATATCATGCAAGAGAATATTACACCATTTTTATTTTTATTTTTTTCTAAGATTGTTAAATGTTAGTCAATTTTTAATTTTTTTTCCTACTCATTACATTTATATTTTTCAACAATACTATTTATTCATTCTTTTACACCACATCACTTTCAATCTCTTTTTTTTGCTTGAAGATCTATATTATATTATATTATATAAGCAGATGTAGTAGATGTGCTCTTAAGCCTCCAAATCTCTATTCTTAATTTCTTATAAAATTTAAAATTTTAAAAAAATTATGTGACACTTAAGTTTTAAACTCACTCCTCTCCCATCACTTCCCTTTAAAATAAAAATTATTTTTTTAATAATTTCATAATATATGCTATTAGAATAATAGTTATCCGAATATAAACTTATCAACAAGAAGAAGAAAAAAATAAAAGAGAAAGCTATCACAAAATTTAAAAATATTTGAATTGAAAATTTATATAAAGATACTCTATATCTATCAACAAAATTCAAAATAAACATAATTTATATTTGAATTTATAATAAATATAATCTATATTTGTCTATCTAATTTCACATCTCTCTCATCCTATATAAACAGTTATATTTCAATTAATTATAAACACATACAAAATTATTATGTTACTCTTTCTCTTGCACCCTCTCTCTTTCTCTCTCTATATATAATTTTATATTATTATAGGTATGGCTAAAAAGTTTTACACATTTGTATTCTTCCTCTCTTTTTCTCTCAATATATAATTTTATATTGTTATAGGTATGGCTGAAATGCTTTACACATTTGTAAAATTTTTCTAATTTTTTTTTATTATTTTTATTATTTTTTGTAGTTGACATCATAAATATAATACCAAACCTGACGACTAGAGAATTTTTGAATTTATTTTTATTGCATCAATGTTAAATATTATGTACCAAAATCGCAAAAAAGAAAAAAAAAAAAAAGAAAAGAAAAAAAAAAGAAGAAAGTGTAAGAAAATTATTTGTGTGTATCATTCTCATAATAAATTTTCCATCAAATTAAAAAACTCTTTCCTATTTGAGAATTTCAGAGTAATTTAACAAGGCCATTGAGTATCCACTATATTTTTTTGCTTAAAATTTTATCTTTCGATGATATTTTGGTGATAGATTCACATAGTTTATATGTTTTTATGTAATATTTAATTTTGCTCTTTTACATTTGATATCAAAATTATTTTTTTAATAAGAAATGTGAATAATTGAGTCTTTTATTTTGTTTGGTTTGTGGGTTGACAGTAGAATATTATTTTATCATGGCAACACATAATTATCAATTATATGATACTTATTGATGTTTCACTACAGTTATTTTTTATTTATTTGTTTGTTTAATTGAATTAGTTTTTATGTTTTTGGTTATCGAAATCTCATCGAAAAGAAATAATAAGAGTCAATCTATGCGAATGATATTGAAACAACCACTTCCTTAATTAAGTAAATTAATTAAATTGATTATGTGCTTATTGTTAATTATGTGATTGTGTGGTGTTAAGTGTTATTATTATGCTATGTGACTATTTGAATTGTCTTATTGTGGATAGATAGGTTAGAGTGAATATTAAACATGTCTGATTCGTTAATTTTAACAAGTTATAATTAAATTATTAAGTAAGCAATTAGAGGGTAATTCACACTAGTTTATTTCAATTTAATTTAATCGAGATTATAGTAGGGTGTGAATTAATTTAATGTAAGTAACTTTGGTATTTCAATTATTTAGCCACTTGAATAATTAGAAGCTTATTCCATGTCCTTGAGCCTATTGTATAATCAGCAAGAAAGAGAGTGAGTGCTTGGTGTTGACCTAGGAACAATACACGTAGAGAGAGAGGGGTGGAGACTTAGAGAGGTGAGCTCAACAAACAAAGGAAGAGAAGAAAAGAAAGGTGAAAGGAGAAGAACTTAGGAAGAAGTTAGAGAATTGTTTTGAATCCTCACAAATCAACGAGGTAAGGTAGACATTACTCTACTATTTCTTGAAATTGAGACTTACACACTCACATCTCTTCATCCTCTTCTAAAATTCAAGGTTAAATTAGTACGAATTGATGATCTATGAGGAGTTTTGCTCATACTACTTAGAATTAAGACATGCAAGGACGTTTTTAGAGAGGTATAGTTCCACTATGCATGGCATAATTCTTGAGCTCCATGATCATATATGTGTTTCCATGATCATATATGTGTTTTCTTACAAGGGTTTTTAACAAATGAAGGAAAGTTCAAGAAATTTAAAGGTGTAAAACTCAAATACATATATATATATATATATATATCTATGTCCATGTTTTTCATTTCAAAGGTTTATTTGGTTTTTATTGGAAAACTTGAGTTGAATTAAAGTCACATTTGTGTTTGATGATAGAGTTTGTAATGTCAAGGTCACCTTCATAGGTTTTGAGATGAAATACATGATGTTAAGGTTGACAGTTGCAAATGGATGCACTGCCATAACAGAGGTATTTCGGATTGAAAAATTTTCCAGCGCCACACGTGCGGAAAACAGGGCAATTTTGTGGAGCATTCTGCTTAAATTGCAGGTGCAGGAGGCAGGTGTGGAGGTGGCCCCGCACGTGCGGGGCACGTGCGACAAGGACCCCCGCACGTGCGGCAGTTAGGCTAGTCCGGGTTTTGTTCTTCGCTCCTCTTTTCCACATTCCGGGCCTCCGTTTACATGGTTTTAAACATTTTCATAATCATTTGCATCTCATGAGTGCATTAGAATGAATAAATGAAAGATTAAAACCGAACGAGTATAGACAAATAGTAATTGAATAAGTAAACAATCGAATCAATGGTATTAACCAAGGATTGAATATAATTGTATTGTTGTGCTTGACTTTATTTGTCTAGGTCGGACGCCGAACCAATAGTACGTTTATCGAGAAGCCCACTGTGAGTAATAATGTTGTAAAGATATGTTCAAATTGTATTTATTTTCTGAACGATAAATTATATTATTTTTAAATGGTTACTTTCTATCGATTGAATGATAATCTTCTTTTGAATTGTATTCGTGGCATCTATAGCGTATTGTTATTGTTATTTTTATTGATATCGCTACTATTACAGAGATCTCTGTCAGTTCCAAATCTTAAAACTATTGTTATTGTTTGATGGCCTTCAATTGATTGTTCGGTCTTTAAGACCTATTGTATTGTATTATTGCTATTGGATGTATCACATATGACCTATATGAATATGAATATGATTGAAAATGATTGAACGATTGATTGACAAAGGATATTGATTGAAATCAATTGTTTCAAAAACTATAATACATCATTCTTAACCTCTTTACACATTTGCTATTCACTAGGTTTTAGCCCATAGTTTGTTATATATATGTAGGTGACCGATCATCGGAGACCCGAATCCTTTTTTTGTCAAGCCAGCTATTGTGCCTTATAGTGAGGTTCCAAACTTGCATGTGTCAAGGCTTTTTTTTGGGTGGTTCAAATCCACCCTTTTGATTTTGCCAAGTGTAAAGAATGTTTAAGACTTTTGTTTATACTGTTTTTGATGATGTGATTAATTCCCTAACTTGCATATTGTCATATATATATATATATGTGTGTGTGTGTGTGTTTATGGCATAAGTGGTTATGAATATGGTTATGTATATGAAAGTTTATTTTCACTCAGGTCCTTACAGTTCATTGGACATTCTCTTTTATTGATTGGCTTCCGCCTGTCCCTTTATATTGTATTATTGTCATTATCGTTAAACAAGCCTTTGGTAATCATAGATTACTGGCTGATTACGACACTAAACCCATAGGGACGAGTTTGGGTCGTGACAGATATTAAACCTAAAACTATAACACATCATACGTTTTGCAATCCTATTTTGAAGTTATTCATTTTAAATCATATACACATGCATCGCATGAGTTACCATTAGTAGGATAATATGCTAAAATATCATGTGCTATTTTAGCACATGCTAAACAAAACTTTAGTAATGACACATGTCAATCATTTAGATTGACACACGGTAGCCTTCTAGAACATTCTAATGTAAGGCTCTACTTCACTTATACTAGCAATTCCAATAAGTAAGAATAAAAAAATAAATATTATAATTTGTATGATACCCAAGTGATAAGAGTTTTCTTAATGAAATCGAAGGTTTTGGATTCAAACCTTGTTTTGTTTATTTATTTATTTATTTATTTTTTATTAGGATAAAAAAATATGCCAGGTGACCTGAGAAAAAGGCTTGGATACCAGGTTATAGTATAGATAGATAGATAGGTAGGTATATTATATATGATTTTTTTTTTCCTATTTTCATTTATGTATTACTGTGTACTATCCACAAGACGGGGCATGTTTCTTCATAATACATCATTTGGATTGGAGGATGTTGGCTGGTCCCTCATAAATTCTATTTTGATAATTTGAACTGTTAATTTTGTCGGATGCCTATATATAATCTATAAAATAAAAAATTAAATTAATTTGATATTTATAACACATACATTTTGTTGCATTTGTACCAAAAAAATGGATGATCTATTTTTAAAAATATATTGATCATTAATTTTTTTAGAGATAAATTTAATAAAATAAAGAAATTATGAATATCAAATCGATTTAATTTTTTTTTATAAATAATATACAAGGTCAAATAAAATAAAAATTTGAATCATCAAAATCATACCGATGATAAACTTTACGTTACCCGATAAGATCCTTCGGTCTAGACCAAAGGGAAGGCCAACTCCACACCACAATGAATTAGGGATGTTTTGGAAAAATAGTTAAAAGTTAACTTTTAACTAAGCTTTTTTGCTTTTTTAGAAAGTGACTTGAGAAGTTGATAAAAAACTAGTTTTGGTTTTTTGATTAATATTTCTTTATGATGTTACATCACAATAAAATGACCAAAATGTCCCCACGCAATTTAGAAATTTATAATTTCACCCATGTGGCTCATTTTACAACTGGAGGGTAGTTGATGTAATTTCACCTGTTGGGTTTTGCTACCTTCACAAATGATTTGTTGCCAAAAAAACCAAGCTGTTGGCTGTATTTTGAAGCTGCAAAATGCAACTTTTTACTTGGTTCCCAAAACAACCCTTAGAGCTTGCGAAGGAGAAGCATGACACCAAAGCACAAGAAAAGGAGCAATGTTCTCATCTTCTATCACATAATGTGCGTGGTAGTTGTGGTACTTGTAGGTTTCAGTAGCTTATCAATTTTTTATTAATTTTTTAATTAAATTCAAATTTAATAAATAAAAAATAACTAAACAAGTTTCAATTATTTCATTAAATTTATATCAAATCAAATCTTCTTAAATCAAAACGAGTTTTTTGTATTAATTTTTTTATAAATATTCTAAGAAATAAATTATTTATCAAAATAACTCACTTTTAAAACTATTTATCAAACAAGATTACTTTTTAAAAAAATGCAAGTTCAAAATGTAACTTTATCATGAAATCATATGTTCAAAATGCGATTTCATGGTGAAATCGTATCATATGTAATTTCATATTAACTTGACTTAGCCTTCGTTTGGCATTTCAATCTTGGGCTAAAATAGCTACAAAATAAGCTAAAAAGTTAATAAGACAAAATGTCACATTCAAATAATAATTATTTCATTTTTTTTTCACAAAAATCAAAAAAGTCAAAAAGCCCATCCCAAACGAAATTTTTTAGCCCAGGCTAAAATAACCAAAAAGTCAACCCACATCCCAAACGAACCCTTACTAGTATATAGATGTGGGTCATGTCAATATGAAATCGCATGCTTAAGATGCGATTTTAAAAAGTGAGTTAGTTTGATAAATAGTTTAAAAAGTTAGTTATTTACACAAATAAATTAATTTTTTGGAATATTCTCACAAAAAAAAGAAACAAACTTTTCACCAATTTTTTGACAATTTGGTTTTACATTTTTTAAAGCAAAAACTACCATTCAATGATGGTATAAAAAAATTACTATAAATTCTACAAAAATTTATGATTTTAATTATTAATATTTATAAAATTTATCACTTATTTGTAATTATTTTTTTAAATTTATGATTTTAATTATTAATATTTATAAAATTTATCACTTATTTGTAATTATTTTTTTAAAATTTTGACTTCACTAGATTTTTCATTTTATTTAAAAACAGAGTTTTCAATTCGTATTTTTTTTTAATGAATTTTTTTATTATATTTTAATCAATTTTTTTTTACTCTTTAGATCCACTTAATCAGTAAAAAGTATAAAATTTATGAATTTTATTTTTTAAAAATTTAATAGAAACAAAAAATACAAAAAAACAATTAACTACATTTTCATTTTTTAATGTTGTATTTATTGATTTTTGTTTTTTAAAGATTTTTTCATGAATATTTTATTTTTCAAATAAATTTAGAATTAGGTACATCTAAAAAAATTAAAAAAGACTTATTAAAATAATAGAAAAGTTTACAAAAAATAACAAATCACAAAACAAAACAAAAACTCAAATTGTTTTTGAAAATTTAATACCAAACAGATTGATTATTACTCAATTTTTCAAAAAATAAAAATTGCAGATGGCTTCATTTCATAAAAATTAATTAAAATAAATTCCTAAGATACGTTTGAAATTTTTTTAAAAGATTTGATTGCAAGTAAGAGTTGAAATGTTTTGTATCAAATTAAGTTTTTGATACAAAATTTGCACTCAGATTTATTGAAAAGAAAGAGAGTGTAATTTGCAAAAGTAAAAATAGTCGTGAAACAACTTATTTAAAAAATTGAGTAAATTAGGATAAATCCTCTTAAATTATAAAACATTTGCACTTTATCCTATTAAATTTCAAATTTAACAGATGACACCTTGAACTATTAACTTGTTATGATTAACAATTTTGATTAGGATTTTATTAGGAATTTAAACGGAATCAGGTTATATATAAAATATATAACACTTATTATTTTTTAGAACAATACTACTCATTATCACTTTGCCTCCCTTGGTGGCAAAATGTAAATGGAATGACCAGATTATGATATTATTGTCCTAAAACTTCAATAAATATGTCATGTACTGTAATTTATCTTAAAAAATGTACGGAACAGAATTTTAACAAAAAAAGGATAACGATAACAAGATAATACTTTGATGTGATTGTTATTTTAAGGTGGTTAACTGCTGAGTTTTAAAGTTCAGGAGGTAAAATGCAAATGATTCATAATTTAATATAATTTATCTTAAAAAATTATGTGAAATTTAAATTGTTATAGTTATTAATCTATAAAATTCTAAAATTCTAATTATTTGGCTATTTTTTCATCATGTCTGTAACCGTTATAGGCCCTGACCCCTTTGTGAAGGAAGTAGTCCTCTGTTCTGGCGAGTACTGTAGTGGGAAAAGAAGATGAGAAGACTTTCTTCGTCAATGGGAGTATGTGATTCTTTTTCATTGGGTCTAAAAGGAACTCTGCTTTGTTCCCTTTTCTTATGCTTTCTCACTTGTCATTGGATTTTTGTTAACTTTATTTGTATATATAGTATACAGATCATCTTATACATACAGACAGAGAGATTTTAGCAGACAAGTGCTTGCACTGAGAGATTCCTAGGTTCTTTTCCTTTTCCTTTTCCTTTTCCTTTTCACTTCCTTCCTTCATAAGTGCTTGTACTGAGAGATTCCTAGGTTCTTTTCCTTTTCCTTTTTCACTTCCTTCCTTCATAACTAACAAAACCCATTTCTTTCTCATGCTATGTTAATACCCTTTTTTTCTCATTGACATTGTTTTGAGGTTTTATACAAGGGTCTAAAGTGAAATGGGGGTTTGGTACATCTCTCTCTCTCTCTCTCTCATTGTTGTGAGGTTTTATAGAAGGGTTTAAAGTGAAATGGGGTTTTGATTTTTTGTTGTTTCAGATAAGCAATACATTACCAAGTGGAAGAAACGAGATAGAAAAGAGTGAGAAATTGATGATGATAGGGGTTCCTTATGATTCAAGCTTCACTGATTTGATGTTTTCATGGTCTCTTGAAGACATCTACAATGAGAATCTTTACAAGAACCAGGTGTGCCTTATGCTCCATTTTTCACCATTCCACTGTACACTGACATGGTAGATACGTAAAATCACATATTTTGTAGTTCTGTTGCAAATACAGTAACCGATCACAAAACAGGACAAAATTTATTTATGGGATTCATGTATAAAAAATCTTATCGCCAATCTTATAGGCATATACATTATTTGTTTGATCTTGTGATTGGTTGTTCAACTTATTTTTATTTTTTTCTAGTTTTTGGGACTAAATTATTGATATGTGTAAATATAATATTATGGTGGTTGATTCTCAAAATGGAAAAAAGCAGTTAAATATGATTGTTTGCCTAACCCCAGTTCTGCTTCGAGGTCTGGGCTGTTTCTGTGCCAGGCCCTTCAAAAATTTCAATCCAATGCAGAAATTAATGTACAACTATAGATGTTAGCCTCTTATTTTTTTGGTTGATATATGGTTTGATATTTGATTTGTTGATGTATCTGAATTTATTGAGCATCTCTGGTTTCTTTTATCTCTTTTGAATTGACATATTGCATTAATTTATTGGTTAACTTTCGAAATTTTTGATTTTGAAATAAATTTTCATTAAACCTTTGTTTTTTTTTTTTTTTTTTTTTTTTTTATTGGTTAACTTTCGAAATTTTTGATTTTGAAATAAATTTTCATTAAACCTTTTTTTTTTTTTTTTTTTTTTTTCATCAGCAAAAATTCATTAAATCTTAATCACTGGATCATAAGAACAAATGTTCGTTTTTTTGTAGTATTGGATATGGACACGAGTATGCACAATGCACATTCCAATACATTGCATTCAAGATTATGTATTTTACAATGCTATCATTTGTTATGAATATATTTTACAAAATTCAACCCCATGGCATGCAGTGGAAAGGAGATTTTTTATATTTGTTTTTCTATGTAAGAGATGCAGAGAGTTTTGCATGGTCATGGGACTCAAACCCCAAAGCTAGCTAAGGCGAGGGTGCTCTCATGTTCATATAGTGCACCTTGCTTTTGTACCCAGACAATATGGGATTTCGCTTCACACTCTCTGGCACACTTATGCTGTGTTTGGTTGGGGGATTTGAGGAGGGATTTGGAAAGGAAAATGGAAAAGGGAAAAGGTAGGTGAAATGTGAATAAAACATACTTATATTTCACCTAGTTTCACACACCTTTTCCCTTTCCCTTTCTAAATCCCTCCCAAAATCCCCCAACCAAACACAGCGTTAGGGTGCTCACATGGTTGCACCTACCACTTGTATTCCAAGGACATGCACTCTATCCATCTCTGGATTTTGTGGCTTTTGATGCCATGTTACACGTTCTTGGGTAGAATGCAACCCCAAAAGGTAGCTATTGGGGGACGGTACACCTCATGCTTCTTTATTGCACATTAATTTGGTACCTAGGCAATGTGAGATGTCACTTTGTAGAAAGACCTCCTGATGTAAAATATAATAGCTTTGTCTTCTTATTTTATTATCAGCCGGTCCTTCTCTTCACTCAAGAAGCACCCCATTAATCTACCATAGTTGTTGCTATAGCCAAAATTTGGCAAGAGTTGAAGTTAAGAGCTCTTCAAATCACGGAAATGTTTACAATGTCTAACCTTGTGCCAAAGCAATTGCCAAATTTGCCACCTCGACTTCTTAACTGTATTCCCAGTCTTCCACCCCATCTTTCTTTGGGAAAAAAACAAAAAAGAAACTACTACAACAAATTTCACAGCTAGAAATCAATAACCCAAAATTTCAACAAATTTCACAACAAAAACTTCACAAAAATTAACACATCCTTCTAAAATTTAACACAACATCTTCACATATGCATTTCTCTTGATCAAGAAATAGAAAGATCACAAAATTCAAATTGACCTACTTGTGTGAATGGGTGTGTGTTTGTGATGAAGACCATGTTAAGATTGTGATGAAAGTTGTGTCCTCTATGTAACGCCTTTAAAGATTAGAACTATATGCATCTTTGTATTTGATTTGATATTTTGGGAGAAATGGAGATTGGTTGTTGGCGATGGAGACAAAGATGTAAGTCGGAGATTGATTGTTGAAATGCAAAGACAGATCGTGAGAGATAGAGAGAGAGATGCATATTGTAAAAGACTAGATCTTTTTCTTTTTTGGATGTCATGAAATAAAAAAAATGAACTTATAGATTTACAAGGGGAATACGCTAGGCCCTAACCAAATAAACAGAGGAGCTTTGTGAAGCTGAGAAAACAAAATAAACAAGCTAACGAACTACTAAACCTAAAAACCCCAGGGCACTTCAAAAGTGTTCAAGGGCCACATATGAAGACACATGGGGCCTTGAATAACTCAACATCCTAGGGAACAATCAAAGAAGCAAATCTTGCTTCCAACATCAGAAGACAGCCAACAAGAAGAAAGAAAGCTTCCAAAGTGTTGGACAATTTTCACTGTATTTAAGTAGATTAAATTCTGTTATGTACTAAACAACAACTAGAATATAAAGAAATAAAGGAAATGAGAGAATTTATTTGATTACAAAAATCAAACTAGATATAAAACAAAAATAAATAAAAACAGATTTTATTTTGTTACAAAAACAAAATTAAAATCTGATTTAAATAAATAAATAAAACAGAATAATAAATTAAACAACTTATTTGATTAATTTCTTTGAATAAATATCTGATCAAGTCCAGTGTTTGACACTGTGTCCTTAAGACAGATTCGTTCTCTCCACGGTGCTTTCAAAATTTGGACGTCTATCTCTCAGGATAAAATGATCTACTACAAACAATAGCAGCACTACAAATTGTTTGCCTAACCAACACACTAAGTGTTTATACTCTTTCACTGAAGAAAATAATGCAGCAATATGAAAAGAATGTTTGCAGAATTATGAAGGACGGAATTAGAGTTACAAAATCCAAATGAGGGCTGTCCTATTTATAGATGGAACGGTGGCAGCAGATTTTGAATTGAACAGGTGCAAACCTGTTGGTTTTGAATTCAAACAGATTTGAATCTGTTGGGTTTATAATTCAAACAGATAAAAAACGGGAAGGGCCCTATTTGGATATACAGTAAAACCGGTTTCCGATTTAATTTGAATTCTGGATTTTATTTTACTAAAAATAAAATTAAATTCAAATGTTTTTTGCCCAAAAAGATTAGTATTGGGCCAAACAAGCCCAACCCAACCATACACCAACACCCAAGCCCAAGCCGTCTGACTGAACGGATGGCAGTGCGCGTGTGTGGTGATTTTTGGGTCCAATGGGTCTAGCCCATTTTGCCCATAACCTCTCCCTCTAAAACACTTGGGTACCCCTTGGGGCACACCCCAAGTACCAAACCCATGCTTTATAAACCCATTCAAAACTTCCCACCAAATCAATGTGGGACAAGCCATTTCACAACCTTAAGGAATTTCCACCAAAACTCCATTTTCATGGAGCACACTTTGGCTTCAATTTTCCATTCACTCGGTAATGGTTTTGAGCAACCAAATATACCACGTGAATCACAACGCGGCATAGAATGCGTTACCACTTTGACTGTGAAAATCGACGCACGGGGTCCACCTAAAAAATAGACCAAACTTAGGAAAAAATTTTGGTTTTACCCAGAATTTTATAACCATTTCCAACACAAAGCACTACCTGCAAGGTAGGTTACAATAAGAAAAAACAGAAGCTGCAGTACTAGAGCAACTTAACATGAAAGGGGGCCTTGGACAAACACCAAAGCATGGACACACTATATGAGGCAACAAAGAGAGGTATACTATTTTATACACCCCGAAAAAGGAGGAAAAGCCCAACATAAGGCTATAAAAGCTATATAGAACTATACAACCAAAATGACCCTAAAAACAGAAAATTGGAAGCAAGAAAGGTATAATAGAGTGTCACCAATCATGTGAGGCAGGGGGGGTGAGTGTGAGTGAGTGAGTGTGTGTGTCATTGTGAAAGAGTTAGAAATGGTGACAAGGTTGGGTGAAATTTTTTGGGATGTGATGACGGGATCAATGGATGAGATCAACATAAGGCTATAAAAGCTATATAGAACTATACAACCAAAATGACCCTAAAAACAGAAAATTGGAAGTAAGAAAGGTATAATAGAGTGTCACCAATCGTGTGAGGCAGGGGGGGGTGAGTGTGAGTGAGTGTGTGTGCGTGTCATTGTGAAAGAGTTAGAAATGGTGACAAGGTTGGGTGAAATTTTTTGGGATGTGATCACGGGATCAATGGATGAGATCAATGATAGAGAGGGGATCAGACCAATGAGTGAGGGAATCCATGTGATCAACGGTAATAAAAGTGGCTAGCAAAAAATGATTGTGCTTGTCATTTGCACCAGTGGTCCACTATTGCAAAATTTGACATTTTGGCACTATAGCATGCCAAATTTTAGTTTTGGCATTTGCCATTTTGGCAATGCCCACTGGAATAGCTCTAACTTAACTATTTAGCGTAAATAGGTTTCATAATGTAGTGTGATTAGATCCTTTTCTGAATGTTGGTGTAGTTGCTACACAATTGGAATTCTTTTAGTTTGATAAGAAGTAAAATTGATTTATAGATTGTTGTAAAGGAAAAAAAATTAGAAGGAAAGAAAATTTTAAATTTTTGTTTGTTTCAATTCTTTGATGTAGTGAAGCATGGTTTCCAGGCTGTTTGCCCTGGATGGTTTGGGTTCAGGTCAGATTGGTTTATTCTGAATAGTATAAAAGAAAAGGGCATCTTAGTGCATGAGACTACCGCTAAAGCACGGTCTGGGGAGGAAAATATGTATGCAGTTTTAGCCCTAATTCATGAATAGTATCTGAAGGTTGAGGACGAGGATGACTGAGTTGTTGAACTTTAATCCTTGTGCTGTCAAATTAATCTATATTAATTCATGTGTTGTCAAATTTTTGTCTAAGCAAGTGCTTGAGGATGACTGAATGCTTAAGTGATTAAGCATGCTACAAAAAATAGTTCCAAGTATCTTAAAGTTCATAAAATTTTGGTGTTGAAGTTGTATTAGTCTAGGCATTGCATCGGATTGTGAGAATACAATGGCCTCACACTTTTGATCGTGGCATATAGGATTTATAACATATCTAATGTAATAGCCCAGGAGGGAACTTGTGAGTGACATTTTGAGTGGTAGTAGATTTTATAAGTAACTTCCTGTTCTATATGGAAAGGATATATTATGTGGATAAAAATACAAGCTCACTTTGCCTGCCTATTGTCTATTAGTCGTGGCTCTACTCAGCTTGGCTGTGGTTGCCTCTAGAGGTCTATGCCCAAATAAAGAAGAAATGTTTCCAAAGGGAAACAAAGACAACGAAACCAAAGATAATCTTTAGAGAACCTTGTATTCCAAGGTAAATTGAGTTTGTTTATTTTTCAGCATCTATATGTATATCTCACTTGCAAGGACCTTTAGTTTTTGTGGTGATTTCACTTTAGAATAGCAACTTCAGTTCCTTCTTGAGAAGCTTGTAGGGGTGACTTCATTTACAAGGTCTTCAAATGTATTTCTACTTAGTTTGTAAGTTTTGTTTAAATTGTAGTAAGTACATTTTAAAATCTTTATGGTCTTCAACATTTGTATGAACTAATGAATGTTTTCTTCTTTGGTTACTAGTTATATGTATATTAAAAACAAATATTAATGTGTGTTTGGGAGAGGAAAGATTGAGTACACATCTAACTTTTGGCATAATACATAAAGTGGTGGTCACAAGACTTGAACCCATAACCTCAAGGTTATTAGGCCAAGTCTTAACCATTGAACCAATGTATATATGATTATAAATATGCATATTCAAGCCTTTACTTGATATCAAAGTAGATTTTACTCAAATGTAATTACTTTATTTGTTATTGTGCCTTTCAAAAAATAACTGCCCTATTACAGTTTTATGTGTTGGCGTTTGCGGCCAGTGGTGCAATCAAGAATTTTACTTAGTGGGTTCAAATTTGAACTTAATATCCTTGATTTTATTTTATTTTTTCTATTTCTATAAATTTAGTAGTTGTTGACAATATGTAATTATAAACCTAATTTCATATGAATTGATAAAATTATTCTATGTAATTAGAAGTTACTTTAAAATTTTAATTGCGTAGAAAATGATTACATTGTCACGGGATAAAGTAATAATAAGTTGAATCTGTTTCACAGCCTCAAAATACTCTAAAATTCAAGCATATATTAAGAAAATTTATAAGTTACGAAGCACAGACATGGATACAAATGCGGATGCGGGACACCGTGATTTCAAAAAAATAGAGACACGGACACGGCAGGGACATGGCGGGAACACGACAATAAAATATGTTTTCATATATTTGTATTTGCTATCTAAATTAATATTACATCCACAAATAATCAATATTAACAAAAACTAACTCTAATTATATATGTATATATATTTTATAAAGAAAAAGTACTTGCAAATTAACATTTACAGTTTATATCTTGTTTTATGGATGATCTATTAAGTATTAAAATCTATGAAAAAAATAGTAAACATTCAACATTCATTAAAAGCACTAAATAAAATAGAAGAAAAGATAACTTGGCATGTCCTTGGTATGTCCCCGAGGTAGCGGTCCCCTAAAAATAAATTAATTAAATAAGGAGACACGCTATGCAATGTGTCCCATATATGTCCCCAAAGTGTCCGCGTGTCCCGAAGTGTCCATTTGTCCGACGCGGATATGGCACTTGTTTTGAAGTGTCAGTGTTTTATAGTTTACAAGTTATAGTACTCCTCCAAACTTGAAGAAAATTTGTAAGTATTTCTTAGTTGGTGGAATGTGTGCCAATAAAACGTTCTTGAGTACCAAAGGAAATTAAGGGAATGTACCTGACCTGCAATACTTCTAATCAAAAATCAAAATATAAATAATTTATTTTATAAAAATAATTAATATTATCTCTAACAAAGATAATCAAGCATAGACTTTTGAATGGTTAATCATATTTTTGAACAATAAATTTATAAAATAAAATAAAAAGAATTTGAACCCATTTATTTTAGTTTTAGTAAAATTTTAGTTGTCAATTTTAAAAAATCTTAAAATAATGAATTATATTCAATTATGAGTATTTTTTTTTTCAAATTTTAATAGGTGTCAAGTGAGCGTGCTTAACTCTGTTTTATGCTCTTCGGTTCTGTTGTATTATCTTGCCCTCACTATGGTTTTTACATAGAAATATTGTTTATTGAACTTTTTTTTGCCTTTGGCGACTTAATGTTAAACTTTCATTACTGTGTTTCACCTCCATTAAACTTTCATTGCTTTATTTTTAGGTGGAGAAGATTCCAGAATCATTTCAGTCAGTCAAGCATTACTTTGATTCATTCGTTTTTCCTTTATTGGAGGAAACACGGGCAGACTTGGCTTCAAGCATGGAGATCATTCATGAAGCACCTTTTGCTGAAGTGATCTCACTCAATGTGTGCGAGCCGTATGAAACTTTGCATTATTATATTAAGGTTGATTACTGGAGAAACAGATTTAGTGACCGTGGCAAGGATCCTTACAAAACCTTGCCCGGAGATGTTTTTATAGTTTCAGATGCAAAACCCGAAACTGTATCTGATTTACAACAAGGTGGAAGGACGTGGACTTTTGCAACAGTCACTAATATCACAGAGGATGAGATTGAAGGAGGTAATAATTCATCCACTTTTTTTAAAGTCAAAGCATTGAGAGACATTGAAGTCAAAGGTGGAATGCGGCAATCACTGTTTGTGGTTTTTTTGAGAAATATAACTACAAACAGAAGAATATGGAGTGCGCTACGCAAGTTTGGAAATCTGAAGATCATCGAGGAAGTTCTTTGTGCTGATTCCAAGGTAGAATTGTGACAAAAGATTATTATGCATGCAATTGTTTTGTTTGAGTTTCATGTCCTTGTTTTTAATTTTTAAGATGATCGTACCTTGTGTATACGAAGTTAATGTTTGTAAACATTTTGCATCCTATGTTTTGTCTTTTCATTTAGACTCTGTTAACTGGAATGCAAACCGTTCTGGTAAGAGGAATGAGACGAAAATGAGGATTGCCACATGCACACTGAAATGTGGTACAATAAGGGTTGGAGGGTTGTATAAATCACACTACTAGAATAGCAAAAACAGTGCTGGAATCATGTTGAAAAGCTAGGAAAATCAAACCAAAAAAAGAAGAGAATAAAGCCACTAAGCAAACCTAAGGAAGGGTGGCTAACCCTTTCACTTTTAGGACTTTAAAATCACATGTTTTAGCCCTTGAAAACTCAGAAAATAAGTAGCTAAAAGTTGAGAAACAAGTGGGTAAAAACAAGGATTTAAGCCATTGGATAAGGCTCAAGAAAGGGTGGTTAACCCCTCCCTCCACCTTTGGTAGCTTTTTAATCACAAGTTTCAGCACTTGAAAACAGCCCAAAACAGTGTATAAAAGAGAAGTGCAAATAAGAGAGAAGATGGCAAAAGCTATACCTCTTGAAGAGAGGATGCTCATGCTCTTTGGTTCATAAACCACAAAGTGTTCACTCTCAAGGGTTAAAATTTTGGCTCAATAATTTCAGCAAGGAGCCTCAAAAATTTGGTTTAGGAAGTGTATGTATATTGCAAGATAGAAAGGGAGAGTGTTTGGCAAGTTTTTGATTCTTGGCAAATTTTTCTAACCTAAAACTATGAGGGATGGTCCTCTATTTATAGAAAAACAGGTTCCCTTGTCGGAAATATCTGTATTGACCCAGCTGGTGTAGTCCATGCACATAGGGGGACAACTTGGCAGCAAAATATCTGCCTGTCGGGAAACATGGCCGGCCGGCCATGGAGGGGGACGGCTGGCCAATAAAATTTGGCCTGCTGCCCACCTGTTGGCCAGCAAGCCTCTAAGTGGTTAGGCTAGAAAAAATTATGTTTTAGTCCAACGGGGGTGTAAGGTTTTAGGCTTTGAAACTCCAAAACCGAAGCTTCTTGCTGAAGAAATTGAACGATTGTACAGCGTAGTATTTCATCATCGAGTGTTCAATCTGAGGCGCCCAAGTCTTAAGGGCGGTAAAAAATGGGGTGTCTATAGTACCACTTAGCATAATTTAATTAATTCTATGAGTAAAATATATACTTTAATTAATTCTATGAGTAAAATATATACTTCACTTTTGGTGGATCTTATTGACATTAACTTTGAAAAATAGGTTCAGGAGGATTGCGAACTTTGTTGTGTCCATAGTAGGTCCCAATTGCCCGAAAGATTTGGTACAAGTCTACTAGCTATGTTGAATGAATCCCAAACAGAGGCAGTCTTGGCTGCTCTTCTTAGAATGGAATGTATTCACAAGCCTACTGCAAAACTTATATGGGGCCCACCAGGGACGGGAAAAACTAAAACTGTCAGTGTTATGCTCTTTGCTTTTTTGAGGATGAATTGCCGGACTCTTACTTGTTCTCCTAAAAATGTAGCTATAAATGAAGTGGCTTCGAGGGTGTTACGGTTGGTGAGGGAATCTGCAAAGGATGCTTTATTTTGTTCTTTGGGAGATATTCTTTTGTTTGGGAATAAGGATCGGCTGAAAATGGATTCTGACATTGAAGATATCTATCTGGATTATCGGGTTGAAATGCTTGAGGAGGGTTTAGGACCAGTGTCTGGCTGGAGGCATTGTTTTACTTCCATGATAGATTTGCTTGAAGATTGTGTTTCTCAATACCAAGTTTTTGTGGAAAATCAAAAGATCATAGAAAAAGAACACAGCGATCAAGAGGAAGTCGAAAAGGAAGAATTCAAATCATTTCTCGAGTTTGTGAGAGCCAGATTTAAATCTACTGAATCATTGCTGAGAAGATGTATGTTTATATTCGGTACTCATTTACCAAGAAGTTACATTTTGGAACATAATTTCCAGAAAATGGTAACTCTCATTGACTTGCTTGATTATTTGAAAAGTTTGTTGTTTCAAGAGAGTGTTGTTTCCGATGAACTCAAGGATATTTTTTCACACCAATATCCAATTGAAGATTTTTCTGAATCTTTTGTGAATAAACAATCTCTGATATACACAAGGAGCAAGTGTCTTTCTGTTCTAAAATCTCTTGAACATTCTTTTAAAGACCTTGACCTGCCAAGTGTTATGATCGAAGGTTCAATTAAGGACTTCTGTTTTCGAGCGGCTTCCTTAATTTTCTGCACTGCTTCTAGTTCATATAAGCTATATTCAGTGGAAATGGAACCACTAAACTTGCTGGTTATTGATGAAGCTGCACAATTGAAGGAGTCTGAATCGACAATACCCCTTCAACTTCCCGGTCTGAGACATGCCATTCTCGTTGGCGATGAGTGCCAATTACCAGCAACGGTTATTAGTAATGTGAGTTAATGCTATTGGCCTTATTACCCTACAAATATAAATAGGCAAGGATTCATTTTTCATAAATTGAACATTATGTCGATTGATAGGTTTCGAGTGAAGCTGGATTTGGAAGAAGCTTGTTCAAAAGGTTGAGTTCGTTGGGTCATTCGAAGCACCTTCTAAACATGCAGTACAGGATGCATCCATCGATAAGTTTCTTCCCAAATTCAAATTTCTATTTCAACCAAATCATGGATGCACCATATGTTATGAAGAAAAGTTACGAAAGACGCTATCTTTCAGAGCCAATGTTTGGTCCCTATTCTTTCATAAATGTTGTTGGTGGTAAAGAGGAATTTGATGATGTCGGGCGTAGCCGGAGAAATTTGATAGAGGTTGCTGTTGTTGTGAAGATAGTGCAGAAATTATACAAAGGTATGTCAAGTGGGATTTAATTGTGACTGTATTTTGACTTTGTTGTTTTGATATGCACTACATTTTACAGAAAGGTTTACCATATGTATCTTATTTTTTATGAGCATTATTGTATACATCTCATGATTATATGTGGTTTTTGAAATTAGATTTTTTACTTTTTAAACCATTATTTCATAGTACTGCAGCACCCAAAGGATACTACTTACAATCCTTTTTATTGTTGTCAAGACCCATATAATCAATCAAAAGACAACTGGAGGTGTATAGAGATCTTTCGTTTTCTTGGTCCTTCTTGAATTTGGTGGCATTCCCTTGATTCCTTTTTGAAATATATATATATATTTTTTCTTTATTTACCTAAAAGAAAAGGTAAGTTGATATGCATTCTGCGTTGTTTTCATTGTTCTTTTTTCAAGAACTCTAGGCAGTTTTCAGAAAAATTTAATGCCTTTTTGAAATAAAATTTTCTTTCTACTTATCAAAAAGAAAAAGTATTTTGATATGTTTTCGTTTTTCTATTTTCAATAACACAAGGCAGTTTTCAGAAACATTACCAAACAGTACTGAAGCACTTTTATCAAATGTTGTATTCGCACCATTTTCCTTCACTCTTTTGCAGAGGGCGATAACTCAACAGACTGTAAACGCAGAGGAAAAAAAAAGAATAAATTGTATGTTATATCTGATAGAGAGATGTAAAATAAATTGATAGAGAGAGAATAAATTGTATGTTATATCCATTATGTTTACAATGAGTCCTATATATAGAAGATTAGAGGAGGTAGGTATGTAGTAGGTGGAGTAGAGAAATAAAATTTTCTTTCTACTTATCAAAAAGAAAAAGTATTTTGATATGCATTTCTGCGTTGTTTTCATTTTTCTAGTTTCAATTACACAAGGCAGTTTTCGGAACCATTACCAAACAGTAGTGAAGCACTTTTATCAAATGTTGTGTTTACACCATTTTCCTTCACTCTTTTGTAGATGGTGCTCAACAGACTGTAAACACAGAGGAAAAAAAAAAGAACAAGAAAGCAAAGATAGCATGAAGAAATGAAAATAAAATACTGAAAATTACCTGTTATGCTTACCTTGCTTGACAATTTTGATGGAATCATTCCCTCAATCTTAAACGTCACCATTAGAGAAATTAACTTTCTGTTGAATTATTAAAATTGTAAAACTTTTTTTCACATACTAAATGATTTGCTTTGTTTTTTTTTTTTTTTGGTTGGTTGATGTTGTGTACAGCATGGGAAGGCTACAAAAAGAAGCTTAGCGTTGGTGTGATATCTCCTTATGCCGCTCAAGTTGTGGCTATCAAAGACAAAATTGAACAAAAATATGACAACCTCGAGGGATTCACAGTGAAGGTGAAGTCAGTTGATGGGTTTCAAGGTGGAGAGGCAGATGTCATAATAATTTCTACTGTAAGATCAAATAAAGGTAGATTTGTTGGCTTCATGTCCAGTTCCCAGAGAACTAATGTTGCATTGACAAGAGCTCGGTATTGATTCAAACAGACTCCCCTCTTAAGTTCACTTCTTAATCTTTTTGCTTTTAAGATGATGAATATTCATGTCCTTTGATTTCCAGGCACTGTCTTTGGATTTTGGGAAATGAAAAGACACTAGCTAGTAGTGAATCAGTTTGGGAAGCGATAGTCCATGATGCTAGGGATCGCCAATGTTTCTTTGATGCAGATTTATATAAAGATTTGGCCAAAGCAATAATAGATGTCAAGAAAGAGCTTGATCAAATGGATGATTTGTTCAATAAGGATAGTATACTTTTCAAAAGTGCAAGATGGAAGGTATTTAACTTCTAGTGATTAAATGATGTTATTATCCTTCTATGTATCTCTAAAATCACAGAACTTTTAATCTTTAGATTGCATGTAATTTGATTTGACATTTTTTTTCCCATTGGTTCACCCCAGGTTTTTTTCAGCGACAACTTCAGAAAATCATTTGGGAAACTTACTTCAATCCGTCTTAAAAAGTCAGTTATGAACCTATTACTGAAGCTTTCAAGTGGTTGGCGACCTAAAAAGAAGAATGTGGACTCAGTTTGTGAGAGCTCTGCACAGATCTTGAAACAATTCATGGTTGAAGGGCTCTATGTTGTTTGCACCATTGACATTGTAAAGGATTCGATTTACAAACAAGTTTTGAAGGTTTGGGATATATTGCCTTTGGAAGAGATCCCAAAATTGGTTAAACGCCTTGATGGCATGTTTGCTAGGTACACCGATGATTATATCGATCACTGTAAGCAGAAATGCTTCCAAGGGTATGTTTGTTTTTTTTTTACTAAATTTGAACATATGAAATATATTATATATATTATATATTTGAATTTCAAAGGTTAATTAACTTTTTTTATTGGTTTTTTGTGTTCAGGTATTTGGAAGTTCCAAAGAGTTGGGTGAAATCTGTTGACATTGTCCAGTTCAAGAATCTTGACAACCATGCACATGGGAATGAGTCAAGTGGCAGTACTATTGATGGTAGGGGTTATGTTGAGAATTCAAAGGTTAGTGAGAGCCTGTTGTTGATGAAATTCTACTCCTTGTCGTCCGGTGTGGTGAGCCACTTACTTTCTGACCGCGATGGTAAAGAAATGGACTTACCTTTTGAAGTAACAGACCAGGAATTAGAGATTATCTTGTTCCCTAGAAGCACATTTATACTTGGACGGTCAGGAACCGGTAAAACCACAGTTTTGACAATGAAATTGTTTCAGAAGGAGCAACACCACCATATTGCTTCAAAAGGAATTTATGCAGATGAGGTCAGTACCAGTACAGATGTGAGCCAGAGGAACGATGTTAGTGACTGCGTTGTAGAGATTAAGGATAGTGTCTTGCGCCAACTTTTCGTAACAGTCAGTCCGAAACTGTGTTATGCTATCAAACAACATGTTTCTGGGCTGAAAAGGTGTGTAAGATGCTCAATTATGGGGTTGTCACAACCTGTTCCTTTTTTGTATTTTGTTTTTACTGTCTTAGTTGCAAATTAGTGATCAGCAAACTAAAGTGAATGTTTTTTGGTTTTAGATGACTGAGTGTGCAACAGGTCTTATAAAAGTTCTCAGAAGTTTTTATACTATACAAATAAATTGACAGTCATACAATGGATGGAGGTTATGTTATCAAATTGGTTTCCTATAGTTTGTATGATTGATCTCTAAATTAATGCATTAATTGGTCTGCCTTGATCTCTGTTAATTGTTATTGTTGACCTAAGATGACATGTACTCTTTCTGCGTTAACTGCCTAAGGGTAATACTTTTTTTTTGCCCCCCCCTCTCTCTTAACTATCAGCCTTATTTTATGTATAGGTTTGCTGATGGCGGGAATTTTTCTGGAAAAAACAGTACAACTGATATGGATGATACAGCACAATTTATGGATATCCCAGATTCTTTTCTTGACATTGCTCCTAACAAATACCCTCTTGTCATCACATTTCATAAGTTCTTAATGATGCTCGATGGAACATTGGGCAAATCATACTTTGAAAGGTTCCTTGGTGTAAGCGGACTTTCTCATTGTAGAACTAGTGGTTCAAGATCAGTTGCTTTGGAAACTTTCTTAAGAACAAAGGAGGTTAACTATGAGAGGTTCTGTTCATTGTACTGGCCCCATTTCAATTCTATGCTAACAAAGAAGCTTGATCCTTCCAAAGTGTTTACTGAGATAATTTCTCATATAAAAGGTGGATTGGGAGTGGGTGAGGCTCGTGACGGTAGACTTAGTCAAGAGGATTATATCCACCTGTCTGAGGGTCGGGCATCTACTTTGAGTGAGCAGAAGAGAGAGAAAATTTATGATATCTTTCTGGATTATGAGAAAACAAAGATGGAAAAGGGTGAATATGATTTAGCTGATTTAGTGAATGATCTTCATTATCGACTAAGAAATGTAATACTTGAGGGTGACAAAATGGATTTTGTGTATATTGATGAAGTGCAAGATCTTACAATGAGACAAATTTCTCTTTTCAAATATATTTGCCGAAATGTGGACGAGGGCTTTGTTTTTGCAGGTGACACAGCACAGACTATTGCAAGGGGAATTGATTTTAGGTTCGAAGATATACGATCTTTATTCTACAATGAGTTTGTAATGGAATCAAGAGCCGATGCATTTGTTGGAACAAAGGAGAAAGGATATATATCAAAGATTTTTGGCCTTCGCCAGAACTTTCGTACCCATGATGGTGTGCTTAGATTAGCACAAAGTGTCATTAACCTTCTTTACCGTTACTTTTGTCATTCTGTTGATGTTTTGGAACCTGAGACAAGTCTTATATACGGTGAAGCTCCAGTTCTTCTTGAGTCTGGAAATGATGAAAATGCAATTGTAACTATTTTTGGAAAGAGTGGAAATGTCAGTGGGGACATAGTTGGCTTTGGCGCCGAGCAGGTCATATTAGTACGAGATGATTGTGCCAGGAAGGAAATATCTGACTATGTTGGAAAGCAGGCACTTGTTTTGACTATTGTGGAATGTAAGGGCCTAGAGTTTCAGGTGACTATTAGTTTTTATTCATATGTTTCTTCTTTTTATATATCTTTCATATTTTACTTATTTGATTCATTTCTTATCATTCATAGGATGTGTTATTGTACAACTTTTTTGGCTCATCACCTCTGAAAAATCAATGGAGAGTAATATATGAATTTATGGAAGAACAAGAGATGCTTGATGGTACTTGCAGGTCCTTTCCGAAATTCGATCAGGCAAGACATAATGTCTTGTGTTCTGAACTGAAGCAACTCTATGTGGCAATTACTCGTACGAGGCAAAGGTTGTGGATTTGTGAGAATACTGAGGAGCTCTCGAAGCCTATGTTTGACTATTGGAAGAAGTTGTGCCTTGTCCAAGTAAGGAAATTGGACGATTCACTTGCACAGGCAATGCAAGTTGCAAGTAGCCC
The DNA here is from genome assembly GCF_004153795.1 of Camellia sinensis. Taxonomy (NCBI): domain Eukaryota; kingdom Viridiplantae; phylum Streptophyta; class Magnoliopsida; order Ericales; family Theaceae; genus Camellia; species Camellia sinensis. The sequence goes on from NW_021028626.1 coordinate 531,066, forward strand.
AGAAGAGTGGCAGAAAAGGGGTATCAAGGTCTGCTTGATTGCTCCATATATTAATTTTAACACACTGTTTTTCTTTTTAAAATCATATCATAATTTTTCTTACACGTGCATTGTTTTTGTGTTCTTTAGCTCTATCATGAGAATAACTATGAGATGGCAACAATGTGCTTTGAAAGGGCTGGAGACACAATGTGGGGAAAAAGGGCCAAGGCTTCAGGCCTTAAAGCAAATGCAGATCGTATGCGTGGTTCGAATCCTGAAGGGGCTTGCACGGCTCTTAGGGAAGCTGCTGAGTTATTTGATTCTATTGGTATGGCTAAGTCAGCTGCCGAATGTTTTTGTGACTTGGGGGAGTATGAAAGAGCAGGTATCGTTTTCTGTTCATTTGTTTTTCAATTAATTTTTTTGTTAATTTGAAAATATTGTTTGCAATATGAACTGTTATGCAACTTAACACTATTTAGTGGCTTATGATTTTTAGATTTCATAAGATGGTACGTACCTTGAAAAATACCAACAAATCATGACTTTTAACTAATCAGATAATTTGACCTATACTATACTAGTACATGTTAGGATAATGGGTAGATTTCTTTCAGTGGAGAATCACAAATGCATAACCCTTTCCGTCATGAAATGCATACCCTAAATTATTGTTTTTGATAAGTAGCTAACTGATGAATTTTTTATCTTTAAAATTATTTTAGGGTTTAGGGTTTACCTTTTTTACCAATATGAATTTTTTTTGATTATGTTATACACAACAAGATCATTGGACAGAATGTTTGAATGATGGCCTTTTTTTTTGTATTTTTTATTTTAGTAATTCTCCTTTTTTTCTCTGTTTGTGTGCACTTGCAAATTAATATATTTTGTTTGGCATAAGCAGTTATTTTTACATGGCCAAATATAGAGGCTAATGTGGAGAGTGAATATCATTTCCCAATAATGTTGCTGAAAAAACTAAGATAAACCTTGAGGTTTTCTTGCTTGCCAAATTTCTAGGTCATTACTATGCTCCAAAACAAGTGCACTCAAATTTGATCTCGTGTTTTTCCTTTGTAAGGTTACAACAGCATTATTTGCCTGCTTTATTTTGTCTTTATCTTTTTTTGCCTGCTTTATTTTGTCTTCATCTTGTTTTGCCGTTCTAGTTATATTTTCCAAGTCTCCAACATTTAACTTAGAAGTTTAAATGCACTTTTGGGTTAGCAAAGTTTTGACATCTAGGTTGTAATTTTTTTAACTTTGCAGGAAGAATTTATTTGGATAAGTGTGGGGAAACTGAGCTGAACAAAGCTGGGGAATGTTTCTCTCTGGCAGGTAGTTATAAACTTGCAGCTGAAGTGTACGCCCGTGGAAAATATTTTTCAGAGTGCTTGTCTGTTTGCACCAAAGGAAATTTTTTTGACATGGGTTTACAATACATTCAATGCTGGAAACAAGATGCCCGTAGAGACAATGGTATGATGGTCAAAAGAAGTGAAGAAATCAACAAAATTGAACAACAGTTCCTTGAGAGTTGTGCACTTAATTACTATGAACTGAAAGATAATAGATCCATGATGAAATTTGTGAGAGCTTTTCACTCGATGGATTCAGTTCGCAACTTCTTGAAGTCTTTGGATTGCCTTGATGAGCTTTTAGTGATGGAAGAAGAATCGGGAAATTTTTTGGAGGCTGCGGAGGTTGCAGAGCTAAAAGGAGATGTTCTATGCGAGGCTGATCTGATTGGGAAGGCTGGACATTTTAAAGAGGCGTCGAAGCTTATTTTAAGGTATGTTTTCTCCAATTCTCTGTGGGCATCTGGAAGCAGAGGTTGGCCACTAAAGTGCTTTTTGCAAAAGGAGGAGATTTTAGCTAAAGCCAAGTCGTTTGCAAAGAAAGATTCAGACATCTTCTATGAGTTTGTTTGCACTGAGGCTAACATTTTATCAACTGAACAATCTAACTTGTTCCAGTTGAGTCAGTGTTTGAACGCTTCCCGTGGTAATAAAAGCCTCAGAGGTGAAATCTTATCCGTAAGAAAAATTCTGGATATTCATCTGCAGCCAAGTACCTCGATGTATGATTGGGAACATGAATTAGTAGTGGATTTGATGAAGCATTCACAAGAAAGCATTTCACATAACCGTGTGTCTGTTGTAACGCTGATTTGCTTTTGGAATCTTTGGAAAGAGAAGGTTGAGTATATCTTCAAGTACCTGGCTTGTCTTGAAACTCATGATGCTGATGAATATTATAGCTATGGCGACTTCTGTTTGAATTACTTTGGTGTGCGGAAGAGACAGTTGAATAATGTTAATACCAGTTTCCTTTTTCTGAATGCTGATGCTGATTGGGTGAGAGAAATTGATGACAGATTTCTTCGGAGAAATGGAAAGTTGGTTTCTGCTGATGTACGCCATTTTTGTTTCAGCCGCTCAGACTCATTGGCACTCAGAATTGCTTTCTGTTGGTATTAAGGTGTTGGAAACTCTGAAGGCACTTCATAAGTTTGCAATTTCAAATTCAATGTCTGTTTTTTGCCGAAGCATGCCTCTTGTTTATATCTTTGAGTTAACAAAATCTTTTTTGGGGTCCAAGTATGTTTCATACAAGAACCATGAAACTCAAACTTTGCAACGTTTTCTCAGCTTATCTACTGCATACTTTGAGAATGTGTTTCCTTTAGATTGGCGGGAATCATTAACAGAGAGTATGATTTCTCTAAGAGGGAGTGAGCTTTCCCGGAACGTTCTTGAGGAGGTTATTCTTGATAACCTTGTAAACATCAAGGGTGACCTAACCTATGGCCAAATTGGGAGGATTTTAATGATAAGGCTTGGTTCAGGAAAGCCAACTGATGAACTATACAAGAAGATTGCAAAGAGTTTTGAAAAGTATTCACCTTGGGGCGGGTTCATTAAGGAGCTAAGTGGAAACATAAAATCAGAATTTGCACAGGAATCTGTATCAGGCAATTCCTGTGAGGCTCCAAGAGCGGTGTCTTCTGTATACAAGTTTTACGAAGCTTTGAAAGATACTTATTATAATGCCAACTGGAGACAAGCTGACTATATATCGCCTAGTTGTTTCTTGTATCTTATAGAGCGACTTTTGATATTTGCATCTGGCTTTCAGGGATTCCTTCTCACCACAAAATCTTCGTTTGTTGAATGGCTTATTTGCGAGCAATCAAATGCCGTTGGAACTGCTAATTTAGTAACTGACAATCGATTTTCTGTGAGCTGCATTTATGATTTTGTCGCTTCCATAATCAAGGATTTCTTGTACAACAAGCAAGATACAGCAGAATGGATTAAAAAATCTCATATCAATTTCAATCATTACTATCCACTGCTGTTGTTGAGATTGATGGTTACATTGTGCTTGCTTTGTGTGAACTGTGGAACTGGAAAGTATCTTGATTTACTTCTTGATTTGATGGGGAGAAGTGATATTACTAAGGGGCTACCGCCGGAATTCTATGATGTCCTTAGAAGGAGGAGACACAATCATGTGAAAATAGATGTAAATGTACTTGCAGAAGCGTGCAAGAAGATTGGGAATCCTCTTGTTATAGCGAGCTTGGGAGAAAATTGTTCAACATTTTCATGTCCTGATGCCATTTTTGTCGACATGAGAGTTTCCCGGAGCAGAGAGGACATCATGAGATTGTTGTTTCCTATTAACAACAAAACTCGTCGAGGTCAAACTGTAGCGGTTGAAGTGGATAGAGCGAAGAATTCTAAGGCTCCACCTTCAAACTTAGCTGCCATGGCAGATCAGAAGATGAACAGTCAGAATATAAATGAAGGCAACGTGCAAATGAATTGTGGAATCTTTGTGCAAATATCTGATGCTTTAATGTTGGTAGAGAGCGTAGGAGATGGAAACGTTACAAAATTTGTGTCTAGTGCCTCGAAGTTAAAGGTAAATGCCAAATTGATTGACGTCATTGAATGTTAAAGGATTAGGATCTAAATTTGATTTTTTTTTTCCCCTTGTATATCTATTATAGGTCAAGGTAGAGAATGGTATAGGCTTTGTTTCTGCTGCTTTGTTTAAAGCCTTTGAGAAGAAGACTTGTGATGATGAGGATGGAAACCTTCTTGTTGAAGCAAACTGCATGCTTGATGAATTGAAGCAGCTATCTTCTGCACTGGATATGAGGTCGGTTTAAATGTAACTTTTCATTTTTTAAAGCCTTCCTAGATCTACTTCTATTCATAAAATATTTATCAATTTATTTATTTGGTATATATGGATAAATATTTGCATGTGGTTTGTTTATAATTTCATTTGAAATGGGCATAATTTGCTTCACTCTAACGTGGATAATGCCATTCATTTCCCCGTAGTTTTGAATTCTAGTGGGACATGAATATTCTATTAATTCTTGATTTTGGCGCTGTAACTCTGCATCTTATGATAAGATTTTGTTCTTGTAATATGGTCCTCTTTTAGTGACTTGTTGAAAACACTAGAATAAAATTTACATTTTACTGCATCATACTTTGCATAGGCTTTTCTAATCATATTGTTTTTTTTTTTTTTTTTTTTTTTTTGTCTTGTATTTTTTTAAAAATCAATCATGCCATGTGATCATGCTTGTGCTACGTAGATTGTAACCATTTTCATGTTATGGTGTGCACAATTATTGGATTTTTTTTATTATTATTAATCTTTCAGTGAAACGGAACTAGAAGAAAACATTTCAACAATCACCCAACTCTTGGAAAGCCTGCACTTGAGAAGGCCAAGGCTGGAAACATTCTTGAACCAGCTGTTCGTTCTTAACAATACGAATGCTGATGAAAAGGAAGCTCATCATAGCAATGTGGAGGAAACTAGCAACAATAGTGAGGAGGAGACTAGCAACAATGTTGAGGAAGAAACTAGCAATTCTGATAAAGGGAAGGCGTTGCAGGTTACTGGTGATTCTTCGGGAACCAAAAACAATGGCAATGGTGGCGATGCTGAAAGCAACAAGGGGAAGGGAAATAGCAAGTCGAAGAAGGGTAAAAAAGGAAATAACAAGTCGAAGAAGGGTAAAAAGGGGAAATAGCAGCTCTAAATTTCGGAAAATTCTATTTCCACACACCAAATTATCCATGTGTACATCTTTTCTCAATCCACACATTTAATAATTTGATTTTTACTTCTTTATCTCAGTCTACACACTTCACATTTCAAATATACCCTCACCTTGTGTACATCCTCTTTTATGATAGTTGATTTCCTGAATAGGTGTGATATTTCATATACCATATCATAATGAGTATGAACTGATGTGAAATGTCAAGTGAAAACGAGTTTGGATCCTCTGCCACCTTTTCATCATAGTAATCTCTTTGATTTAAGCATTGCATCATTTTTTTTTTTGTTGCTGCGTCTCAACAGTCATTCAACAGCAGCGAGTTATAATACAGAGCAACCATGGGGACAAGCTTGTGGGGATATTGCATGAAATAGGTTCTAAAGAACTTGTAATCTTGTGCCATGTATTTAGATCCTCAAAGGTTGGTAATAGTAATTGGAGCTGTGTTTTGATTTGGCAGATAATATGAATTGAATAGCAACTGTTGGTATTGTTACTTTATTTTTATTTTTGATGGTTGTCCTTTGTTATGATTTTTAGGATCGCATTCTTATGGTAATTCTTGCTGTTGTTCTAGGGAAAGCAAGAATTAGTGCCTTCCGCTTTGACTTTGCTGGCAATAGGTAAGTTGTTGGGAGTGAAATTCAGTAGAATTATGGAGAAATTATGAGATGGTGGTGGGTGAGATGGTAATTTTGTTAAAGGATAATTCTAAAAAATTTATTAAATGCGTGTAGTAAGGAAACTTAGTGTTTGGAAATAAAATTTCCCCTAAATTTCTAATGGCTTGGCTTTTTTAAATAAAAAAATATATATTATTGTGTAAATTGCTTTGTTTTTGTAATCTTCTTATCTCTTATTTTCACTGGGCAAATCAACTGAGAATTTTGTTCAATCAAGGATTGTTAACATCAGTGTCTATAAAACAGAATTCTATATAGAATTTAGATGGTGGTGACATATTTTTAATTGGCCAAATCATTTGGTAACAATATTTGAATCCAAATCATGAGGTTCATTCATTTTACATTATTTTTATAGCTACTAAATTGTAAGAAGAGATTGCTACATTTGAGTAATTACCTTTTTTTTTTATTTATTTCTTTTTCTTTTTAATTTTGTACAATGCATGATGCGAGTGATGAACAAGCTTGAACATTAAATGGTGAAGGTGGAGGGTGATACAAACTAACCATCAGTTGTGCTATGAACACATAAGATTTTTTACAGAATAAGGCTCATCCTCTATTGCCTTCGAATTCGAATCGAGAAATTGCGACAAGGGTGTAGAAGAATCTGAAGATTGATCTTGAAATTCTTTTTCTTCTTCTTGCTGCTGCTGATCTTGGACTTGCTCTTCCTCTATCACAGTTGTTGGGGTCTCAGCTCTCGCCGGCAAGGGGTGGAATTTTCCGGCCATGGAGGCGGCGGCGGCGGTTTTGAGGTTGTGGAAGATGGGGTTTTGGGAGGAACCACCATTTACAGGGGTGGAATTAATTAGAGGAAGCTCTGAGTCTAAATTGGGGATTGGAAGAGGGGTTTCTTGGGAAATGGAGGTAGGGAGGGACAAAGAGTGGTGGTGGTGATTTTAGGTGGGGTTTAGAAGTGGTGGTGTTGAGGTGGAAGATGGATGATCTTAACCCTATGGTCAGAGTTGAGTCCATTTGGTTGGTAAGAAAATTTTGTTTTCTTTTTCAACAACGGTTAGTAATTCCAATTTTTATAGCTTTGTTTTCTTTTTCAACAATGCTTAGTAATTTAAATTTTTATAATTCGAATGTTTTAAAATGATATCATTCTAAAGATAAAATAATATCATTTTGAAGATAAAATAAAATTATTTTGATTTGAATCATTTAAACTACATAAATTTAAATTATCAAATATTTTTCTTTCTTTGTGGGTTGAAAGACCACATAAATTCAAATTACCAAACATTTTTCCTTCTTTTTCATTCTTTGTGGGTTGGTGGTGGTGGTAGAATTTGAGGAGGGGAGAAGAGTTTTCAGAGTTTTAGGTATGGGGGTGGGTGGTTTGGTGCAATGGTTTTTATTAAGGTTTTTGGGGGCGGTTGAGAGGAGGAGGTGGGGGGTCAAGGGGAAGGGATCACAAGTGGATGTTTTTTTTTTTTTTTGCACATCACCTAAAAGTCATATGTAATTTTTTTGAATTAATTATACAATGGTGGTATTATATGTACTAATTAATATACGTACTAGTGTTATGTTATGATTACTGACCATACTTATTATATAAATTACAAACACTCAAAACTTTTAAAATTATATCACATTATCTATTAGTATACTTGTTAGTACATATAACATTATTCATTACCGAAATATGTCTTTAATTAGTAATAAATATCATTTTATTCTTTTGTCTATAAATTTGTATGTTTTAATCCCTTAATTATTAAAAACAAAAAGTTAGAGATGAATTTAGTGTGCATTTTTCAATTTTATATACCCTAATGACATGACAATATGTATTTTTCACTTTAAAACAAAATATTTATAAATATAAATTTATTTATAAAAATGATATTTTTACATTATTCTTGTCATTTTTTTTTTTTGGTGTGAAATTTATGTTTGATTAGAATTTTCAAATGATTATAAAAATTGTTCAAATGCTTTCATTTTGGAGACGGTCGGGAGATGATGAAAATATTACATTTTTATTGAAGATCGTCAAGTCTTTTTTTAATTTTTTTTTTTTCTTTTTGAGTGTTCTCCTATATAGTCAAAAATATATATTATGGAAAGAGAATAGTTAGAAATCTATAATTTTAAATTAAAAAATTCACTTACAAGAATATGATCAACGAATTAATTATATCATTGGTTGTGTAAAAAATCAAAAGTTGATACTTGTCATATTACATTAGTATGGGTCAAATTGTAAAAACATTTTAAAAGACTCAAATATTTTCATAATATTTACTCCGAAAATATCTCAAATTAAGGTGTAAAGAAGGTGTAATTTAAAGTTAGTGTTATACAAACCACACTAAGGCTTATTTTGGCGACTCAAGTTTAAATCAAAAAATTAAAAAATCAATACAAAAAATAAATTCTTCTTTTTTTTAACATGTTTTTTCATAAATAATTAAAAAGCCTAAAAAAAATCAATATTCAAAACAATCTTAAAAATCCAATTGGATCAACAGTGATTCTTTTGTAATAACAACAAAACCTTTTCTGGTTACTATTGCCAGAAAGCATTTACTATTGTGCTGTTGAAGTATCTTGAAACCGTTCATATTAGGGGTGTTTAAAATATCCAGATAAACCAGTTAAAAAATAATATCTAAAGAATCGAATAAAATTAATCTCTTTGGGTTAGTTTGGTTTAGTTTTTTAGTGCATTAATTTGGTTCCAGTCTTCAAATTGTTAAACTCATAGGATTGAGTTAGTTCTTGGTTTAAATCTTGTCTAAGCCGAACCAACTCGAGTATCGAACCAATATATGGATATATAATTTTTTTTAATATTTTTTTATATTGACATGTCTTAATATTATCATGATCTTGTATGTTACATCAAATTCCTATTTTCACGAAGTTTGTACAATTGAATAAATTTTGAATTATTGGTCCAAGAGTAATAGACTCTGTATCAAGCTAAATGATTTAGCCTATTGACAAGGTAAACGATTTAGACATTGTTTGGCAAGTGACTTTTTTACCTAAAAAGTCAAAAAGTTATTAAAAAAAATTAAAAAGCAAACAATCTATACCAAAAAGTCAAGAATTTCCTTTTCTCTCTACTTTTTGCACATCTTTTGGTAAAAAGTCAAAAAGTTATCCCAAACATACTAATTTTTTTAATATCATATTTTAGCCAAAAAGCTAAAAAGTTACTAAAAAAGTCTGCTCCCAAACGAGGCCTTAGTATAGAAAATAAGACAACTCATAAACTGTATGTAAGTGCATTATGAAATACTACACTCTGCTTTAAGTTCTTCTTTAAATAGGATGAGTCAAAATCAAATGAAATGGGTTGACAAGTTCTTCAATATGAATTTTTAAAGCACTTGGAAGAAGAGAAAAATGTTGATGCAAAGTCAAAGATAGACAAATACTTGGAGGAAAATGTTGATGCAAAATTAGAGAGGTAGACAAATTAGAAGAAAATGTTAATTTAATTATTTTTAATATAATAAAATCGTGATTTCAAACCGAACAAATCCGAGCTGCATTGGGTTTGTTCAGGTTAGTTCTAGTGTATGATTAATTTAGTTCTAAGTTCAAAAATTTAAAACTAATCATAATTGAATTTATTCCAAAGTTAGTGCCAAACAAATTAAACCGTCCCACGAATATCCCTATTAAACACTGCTACAGGGCTCGAAATTTTCAAGCTCGAATTTGTCCTGAATCCAAAACGACGTCGTTTTGGATTATCTTACCGGTAAGAAAATTGTAATATATCTTACCGGTAAGAGAATTTTATTACATGTTACCGGTAAGAGAACTCAAAACGATATCGTTTTGAATTTCGAACCAATTTCGAGCCAAACGATTTCGGGCCCTCAAACATTTTTCATCCCTATTTCATACATCTACAATGTGATCCACGTAACACACGATCGATTTAATGTTGTTATTAAAATATATGTATCATTATGATCGTAGATTTTTTTTCTTTTTTGCTCAAAAAAAACAAAAAACAAATGGTGGATGTACTTTAATAATTACTTATAAGCCAAAAATGATGGATGTCCTTTTATAAATACTTATAAGCATATAGTATTATAGATATATACATATAATAGTCTGTTTATATAGCGATCCCGGGTTTACCCTTGTTGTACAGTGATCCGGACGTGTGTCCGTGGATGTTGGTAGTTGTTTATTATCTTGTTTGCATCCTCTCTTACTTTGTAT
>NW_021028626.1:542435-562332 GCF_004153795.1 Camellia sinensis
AGTTCTATAATGGTTTGCGTACACACACTTTCTGTAATATTCCTTGTCATATGTATGACCGTGCGTTCCAATGCCATGCGATTAGTCCTGAATCCGAGATTGGCACTAGATTGTAATTAATATAAAATCCAATAATGACCGCATCTTTTTACACGTTCATTAATCTAATATTACTTTCCTTGTATTCTATTGCTTTGTTGCGGTCGCTCAAGTGTTGCCGAACGGAATGTGTGGATTGAGCGCATTGGGTTTGCGGATGGATGCGAATGGTTTGGCGTTTAAAATTTTATAAATTTTTAACATAATTTAACTTGTGCACATTCATCAAAAAAAAGAAAAGAATAGAAAAGAAAGTATTATAGATAATGACTTAAAAAAGTATTACAATCGCTGTACTCATATCCAAAGAAAGAAAATTTGAAACTTTAGAATATCACAATCACTGCATGCCTTATCCTCATATTATAATCAAAGCATGATTCATTCAATAAAGTATTATAATCTGTGGTTCTTAAAATATAAAAACAATTCAAACCACCAAAACTATGAACAGAGTAGTAATAGAGATTGTATTCTCTGTATTGTTACATCTATATATTTTTTGAAAACAAAAACAACAGCATGTATCAATTTTCTATTTATTATTTTTAGAGTTAGATTTAAAAAACCAAAAAATATAAGATAAATAATACGTTTATTTTTTTTCAATTCAAAAAATATATTCAAGTTGAAAACTTTTTTTCAAAAAATATTTAAACTCTTTTTTTCTAAATAAATTGAAAATACAAAGTTTTATAAATTACTAGGGGTGCTCGCGGTTTGGCGGTTCAGTTGCGGCCAAAGGAATCTCAAATCCGCCATTCGTCCGCCAAATTGGCGGATTAGAGAAAATCAATCCGCAATCGTCCGCTCGTCATCACGTATCCGTCCAAAATGCGGCGAATCGGTTCGGTTCAGTTGATTTTAACGGATCAATATACCCGCTGCTCACCCCTAATAAACACTAGATGTTCATTCTTTTAGAAGGGCTGCTGGCTGCACACGACAAAAGAGGAAATAACAATACAAGATAAGTTTAGAATAAAAATTACAAATTAATGATAAAATTTACAAATTTTAATAATTAAAATGTTACCACTGAATTCTAATTTTCTCAAAACTAGTAGGTGCTCCAGAGTTCTGACATGTCCATTCCCCAATCAATTAATAATTGTCATGCGCTCATAGTTTTTCCCCAATCAACCATAGAAATTAGTGAGTTATATCATCTCCACCAATTACATTCAATTTAGAAGTATCACGTGACTATGCCCATAGATCACCAAATTACATTAATTTTGTATTTTAAAATTTTACATTGAATTAATTTAGTTCAATTAATAATATTTGCTTTAGTAATTGTACTTAAATCAATGAACAAAATAATTTATTCACTCTCTAAAGTAATTTAGGAGTTGATGTCCAATTTGTAAAGTTACTTCTATTTACACCACAAATGTTTGTGAAAAAGTAGAGTGAGTGAGAAAAATAATTAATTTGGAACGGCTAATGAAAAACGGATAAGATACATAGTTTTTTTTCTGATTGGCAAAAGAAAAAACTTTATTGATGATAAACACATACAAAGTATTATAGATTACATCAATAAAGTGGAGTTAGGAGCTAAATAAGCTCCAACCTCCTAGTTGGTGAGAGACCAACAAGAAAAAAACAAAAACTAGAGCAAATTCACCAAGAGTATGCAGTCACAAAACTATAGCAGACCAGCAGCCTAACAACATAACAACCAGAGGGCATAGAAGACCAACAACATGACTACAATAGAGCATAGCAGCAAGCAGAACAAAGCTCCCACAGCAGCAGGCAAATAGTCAATAATACATAATCTATATAGTAGAGAGCCAAATCAGCAGCAGATCAAAAAACTCCCTCAGCAACCCAAGATTCCTTAGACTATACAACATCAGCCCATTACTCCACATAGTGATGCCCAATCTGAAGTTGAGAAATTCAACCCATAGAGCTATCCTAACTTACAGCAGCTTCACCATCTATAATCACCAGCAACAAACCAATTGCAACCCAACTGATATACCTATCTAACCAAGAGCAACCTAGCAGACAAAACAATGGCAACCTAACAGAATCTGACCAAGAGCAACCTGACAGAACAGTCCACTACTGAGGGAATTAGTCAACTATTGAGCAAAACATTCTAACAACCACCATAGCAGTTCACCTCCCTTTTTTATCAATCAGCAAGACTTGGAGGTACAAAGCAATGCCTCACTGCAGCCACTGCTGAGCTTAACAGTCCAATGTACTCCCTTATGTAGTCCTGATAATCGCATCCAATGTTCAACCACTATGCTCTCCAAATCCACCATATTCAGACTGAGGCATGATTCCTTTTCAAAGCCACATCCAGGTCCTGCTCTTCTTTATAGTTGAAAGCCTCATCAAATCTAAACTTGTTCTTTAACAAATCAACCTTTTCCTTGGATCCAACACTTCCCACAACATAACAACCGAACAACTTTGCAAAATGCCTAACAAGTTGTCCAACTGCTCCAGAAGCTGCTGAAATGTAAACCAGGCATACTAGAGCAAAGCATCAATATAAACTAGAGAGACAGCACAACAACATCACATTAGCAGCAGCAGACCCCATCAGTGCAACAGCAGCAAGAGAGGCTCCTATAAACCCCATCAGTGCAGCAGCAGTAGCAAGAGATTGCATCAGTTCACAGGTTATACCCCATCAGTGCATGCTGCAGAATTTCACATTTTGCAAATTGAACACTAAATCATTGACTGAATAACAAAAAGAAGGACTGTAAGCTCTGAACCACAATGCAATCCATGTTTTGATAAGTTCACACAACTTTTCCAAGTCCATCTGTGAGTCATTAAAAATGTTTTCATTCCTTTGCTTCCATAAAGACCAAAGCACTGCCACTGGGACTAACTTCCAAAGCACCTTCAGTCTGTTGTTGCATCTATAACCAGTCCACCACTGAAGAAGTCTAGACACTGACCCAGGCTGCACCCAAGATACACCCCACCACCCAATAATATTGGACCAAACTCTCCAACTAAAAGGACAGCACAATAGCACATGAGTGGCAGTTTCCACTTCCTTCTTGCAGAATATACAGTTAACACCTGAATTAGCACTGAGTACTCAAATTCTTTGCAAATAGCTAGAAGTCTTGATCCTCCCTTTCCATGCTAACCAACCAAAAAATTGCACTTTTGGAGGGGCAGCATTCTTCCAGATGAGATCCTTCAAATTTGCAGGTAGAGTAGAAGGTAGCTCACTCCACTTGTAGACAACAGTGAAGACACCAGACTTATCTGCAGCCCAATACAAACCATTTAACACACCATTCTTGAGATCTAGAGCAGTTTGTAACAACTCCTTCACCCTTCTCAACTCTTCAAGTCCCATTGAAATAATACTCTTCTGAAAGCCAAATCCCACTCCTCATTTTTATTGCTCTTGCTCTTGACCACTGTCACTGATTCACTTTTATCAATGGACACAGAGAATAATCTAAGAAATAAATTTTTTAAACAGTCATTGCCAACCCACAGATCCAGCCAAAATTTTGTGAGCCTCCCATCCCCAATAATGATCTTTGAGTTGGCCTTAGAGAACACCAGCAACTCAGGGCACTTAACAGCAACCCCCAATATATCTCTCCATACCATATATAACCTAGAATTTGCATCTTGGTCTGGCCACCAAAACCTACCAAACTGTGGGTACTTACTAAGAATTACTTGTTTCCAAAGAAAACCAAATTCACACCCAAATCTCCACCACCATTTGAGAAGAAGACATTCATTCATGGTTCTCACCTTTCTAATGCCAAGACCCCCATTACTTTTGCTTTGGGTGATTTCCTCCCATTTTACCATATGAATTTTCCTTCTAAGTTCATCACCCCCCCAAAGAAATCTAGACTGAATTCTATCAATCTCCTTGGCTACCCCTTCAGGCATTCTAAACAAAGATAGGTAGAAAATTGGTAATGAGGACAACATTGACTTGATCATTGTCAACCGACCAGCAAAAGAAAGAAGCCTTCTCTTCCAAGAAGTTAGCTTTGATTTGAAATTATCAAGGACAGGTTGCCAAGTCCTTCTTCTCCTTGGATTAGCACCCAATGGCATCCCTAAATACTTCAATGGTAACCTATGGTGCAAGTAGTTCAAGATGGCAGCAAAGTCTTTGGTGAGCTCTTCATCAATTCCAACTCCACACACTACACTCTTATGATAGTTAATCTTCAACCTAGACAAAATTTCAAAACACCTCAATACTCTTTTGATATTAATAACCTCCTCCCTTTTTGCCTCACAAAACAAAATTGTGTCATCAGCAAATTGTAAGTGAGTGATAATAAGGTCATTTGAACCAACTGATGCACCCTTGATCAATCCAAATTGGACAGCTCTATGTAGTAGAATGTTAAGACCCTCAGCCACCATGTTAAAGAGAAAAGGGGATAAAGGGTCACCTTGTCTAAGCCCCATTTGGGGACTAAACTCAGCTGTAGGTGATCCATTCACCAGGATAGAGACTTTGGCAGTTGAGACACACTCCTTCATCCATTTGATCTATTTTGAGCCAAATCCAAAATTTGATAACATGGAGAAGAGAAACTCTCAATTAATTGAATCGTATGCTTTCTCAAAATCAAGCTTTAAGATGAGGCCTTTCTTTTGCTTCTTCTTCTAACCATCAACTATCTCATTAGCAACCTGGATGCCATCCAGAATACTTCTGCCCCCTATAAAAGCTTATTGAGATTCACTAATGATCTTGGGTAATACTACTTTAAGTCTACTGGATAAAACTTTGGATAGCACTTTGTACAATGATCCAATGAGACTAATAGGCCTGAAGTCACTAAGACAAGAAGGATTTTCATTCTTTGGAAGCAAAGCTACAAATGAGCTACTAATACCAAGAACCAACTTTGAGTTGGTATGGAATTCTCTCATGAACTACATCACATCCCCTTTAATTATTTGCCAGCATTTCTGGAACATCATAAGGTTAAAACCATCAGGTCCAGGAGCCTTGTTACCATCACAGTTATTAAGAGCTGCCACCACTTCAGATTCTGTGAACTCGGTTTCCAAAGAAACTCGCACCGCTTCATCCCCAATAGATTTAAAAGGACCAGATAAGCTTGGCTTGTTGAACCATGATTTTGCAAATAGCCCCTGAAAGTGATTAAGTACTTCAATTCTTATTTCCTCTGGATCTTCTTTCAAGGCCCCATTAACCTCAATTGAGCATAATGCATTTCTATTCCTTCTTGCGGAAGCCATAACATGGAAAAATTTGGTATTTCTATCCCCTTTTAATAACCAGTTAGCTCTAGACTTTTGTTACCATAACCATTCTACCATTTTGCTCATGTTCCATGCTTCACCTTTTACCTCCCTTAGCCTAGATCTCTCTGTATCAGTGAGTAGTCTTTGTTCAGCTACCAAATCCAAGTCATGTATCTCCTCCTCTAGTTGCTTGAGTTTAAAGTCCACCTTACCAAAAACCTTAAGGTTCTATCTTTTCAATGCTACTTTAAGTGATCTCAGTTTCCTTAAGCATTTGAATCCAGCCTAGCCATTTATATGAGATTCAGCCCATATTTTCTGCACAAAAATTTTAAAATTTGGGTGAAAGGTCCAGGCATTTAGAAACCTAAATGGCTTTGGGCCCCAATCCCTCTTATCTTCCATCTGTAAAATAGGACAATGATCTGAGAGCCTTCTTGGTAATCCTCATAGTTTGAAGTTAAATATCTGCAACCAATCTAGACTGAGTAAAAACCTGTCTAGCCTACTCCATTTGGTAGCTTCCTGAGAATTACACCAAGTGAACTTTCTCCCCAACATTGGTATGTCACACACTTTCAGATTATCAATTAGCTCATTGAAATCCTTCATGCTTCCATTCCTTTGGGAACAACCCACCCTCTCAGCTAATTTCCTTACCTCATTGAAATCACCCCCCAAGCACCAAGGGTTGATAAAACTTCTCTTTAAATTCTTCAAAGTTTCCCATACCCCTTTCTTGCTAGCACCATCAGTCGGACCATATACATTTACAATAACACAGGCTAGACTTGTGTAGAGAGTACCAGACAAAATGATAAAATTCCTATTACTGCAGCAGTCCAGAAGTTGAAACACTTATGGATTCCAGACACATAGTAGACCGCCAGCTGCACCCTCTGAGTCCACAGCCATGTATGCCATCTGATCACCAGGCCAACAAGATCTGACAATCTCCTCTGTGATAACAGGTCTCTTTGTTTCTTGAAATAGTGCCACATCCACCTTCCTCTCAGAAGAAGTTTTTTGATTTTTCTCCTTTTAATAGGCTTACCTAACCCTCTAATGTTCCAGGATAAGATCTTCATTAAAACAAATTTACACTCCATGACACCACAGCAGATACAGTTAATCTGTCTTACTACCCCTTTTACCCAGCACCTCCTTATCCTTTACTTCCAGTTCCATCAATTTACTGAGCACTTCCTCGTTATTACCTTTACATTTCAGCCCAAGTAGCTTCCCAATCTATAAAGATGTTTCTGCCTCGTTAAGTAGCAACTGGCCAGAACCCGATTTGCTTGCCATGGATAAAGAAATAGTTGCAGTTGCCGACCTAAATATAGCCCCTTTCTTGAAGTTCATGATTGATCCAACCCCAATTTGCAAGTTTCCTTTTTTCTTCCTCTGGTATTTCGCCATCCCTTTTACTTTCTCTTTTGTGGTGGTTTTCCTTTTTTGAGCTACCACTGCAGTGTTATAATTTACTACACTGTGACACTCCTCCCCACTGTCTTGGGTTGCCTTCCCCTTACTGGTTTGATCTTTACCCTCCTATGTTGGCTGATCCTTTGGGTCACTTAACTCAGATGATCTATGGCCCAGAATGTTTCCACACTTTATGACATGGGCCTTACTTAATAACACCTCTAAATTAAGCCCAGACACATCTTTCTCTGGCCCACTAAGACTCCTCATAAAACCTGGAGTAACAACTCCATCTTCAATAATTTGGTTTCCTTCATTTTGAAACTGTATAGGGTTTAGCAATGATTTGACTGATTGAGTCCTGCATGCTCCTCCTCTACCTGCAGGTTGCTTCTGCAAGCAGTCCGACTGACCTATAGACATGATAGTCTCCTCAACCTTAGACATACTTAGCTCCCTATCTTGTCCATCAATGGCTATATGGTAATTATGACTTACCCTTGGCCCCCCTGCCTCCTCAGCACCTCTGATGTCCAGTACACCTCCAACCTGGCCCTCCACATTAGCTTCATCTTCACCTTTCTTGCTTCTCACAATAGATCTCTGCTCTTTATCTTGTTCCTCACCATTTGAAATTGAATTTTCCGATTGGGGCTGTTCACTATAGCATTTGCGTTGTTTGTATATCACCTCTGAAATCACCACCTGGTCTTCACAGACTTTGACTGGGTAGGCTATCCCCTTGCAACACAAGGTGATTGTTGTGTTTATGGACTCCATACACCTGGTAGCAATTCTCACCTTCCCACTATGAAAAGACTTCATTTTGCATATGTCCTCATCAATACCTATGACTTCCCCCCACGACCTTCCAATGCTACTCCAAAGATTCAGAGGAACTCCATAACAAGTGAGCCAAACAAATCTTTCTTGGTCAAGGATCATCCTCTACTACCATACCTTGACTGATTCGCTCCATGGCTGGATCTACCCCTCCATTAATTTGAGCTTCTCTTTCATGGTTCCCACTGACTCAAATGTTAGCACAATATCTCTTCCACCACCATCTCTAATCTGGACATCTCCCATTCCTCTATTCTTTAATTCCGCTTTAAACTGCGCTGCAAGATGTTGAGGTTTCAATAGAACAATCACACTATCATACAGCCAGCCATTTCTTTCCTCGTAAGCTTGTATACTGATGTTCGAAGTTGATACTAGCCCTTGCCCACCCAATATTTGGGCATAAGACTTTCCCCTTTGTAGCAAATTTGGAGCTCTACTGGTTGTGGCAATAACCCTGTTTCCAACTGGTGTGATTAGTGGTCTCTGATTCTCTTCAATTCCTTGAACAAAATCTGCTATTTTCATTTTTAGAGCTCTGTTATCACACCAGATGCCATGAGCTTTTTGGACTGCCATATTCGCTGCCACTGGACAAGCATAACGTACAAAACTAAATCTTGATCTAGTCAACTTTCTCCTTTTGTTGGGGATGAACACATCCTTCACAATCCCATAATTGGTGAATATGTTAAATAACCCTTTTGGATCCATAGATTCTGGTAGGTTATCCACAAAGATCGTATGTATCTCATTATCCAAAGCTAAGTTTCTACCTCCCTTACCACCATGCTTGCGCAGAATCGACATCCACCCTCTATCTTCCATTCTTTCTCTGTATTACTACTTTTGAAGCTATGTGTGATTCATCCGTATCAACATCGACTTGCTAAAAGTGTGATAACCCTGTTCTGTATTATGTTGATTAATCTTGATTATGAATGTGATTATGTGTTTGATATGATTTTGAGTGTTATTTGTATGAATATATGTGATTTTGGATTTCTATCTGTTCATCGTAGGAAAATCTGTTTGATTTTCTGCTTTAGAAATTAAATTGAAGGCCTTATCAGCTAAAGAACCCGAAATTGATTGCGCCATTGTGATTACCGTAATTTTTAGAGCCCACGGTGAAATTTAATTGAAAATTGATTTAGATCGAATTAAATAGATTAAATTGATAAAATAGTGCTCAATTAATTAGTGTTAATAAAGTGTGATTAAGAGAGCCTATAAAAAGGCTCATTCTCACTCAATTCCTCTCTTTTAATTCATTTGGCTGAGATTAGCTCTCTAGAGAGAGAGAGAAAATCAAATTTAGAGAGAGAGAGAGAGTGTAGACAAGTGAAGCTTTGATCAAGAAGTTGGAAATCTTGAAGATAAACTCAAGAATTAGCTACAATTTGGAAGAATTGAAGCTCCTAGGTGAGTAATTAACCCTTAATTCATGGGTTTGAGTTTGTAACCATGTGAATTCAAGTGATTATGTGACCAAGAACAAGAATTGAGTGGTAATTGATGAATTTAAAGTCAATAGATGCATGCATGTGAGAAATTGCTATGAATTTGCATGTTTGAGTATAAAATGTATAATCCATGTTAAATTTTAATTGAAGTTCATATTTTTGACCATCTCTTCATCATTTAAGTTGAGAATAGAAATTGTGTTCCACATGCAAGTGCAATTCATAGAAGCATGGGTGTTGAATATATGAATTTGTTGTGTTGGAAATAAATTTGGTATGATTTGGGGCATGCAGGTATTTGATTCATGGGATTTGAGCTTCATAATGTTGTAATTTGGTGTTTGTATCATGTTAGTATATATATATGAGAAATATGGGTTGTAAAATGCAAGAAATATCAACTTGAATGCATGATTGAAGCTAAAACGGAATTCTGGAAAACCCAGAATTTGGCATGTCTGCTCGAGCGGAGAAGGGGCTGCTCGAGCGTGAAATGTGAGTTTCCAGAACTTTTGCAGACATTGGTGTCTGCTCGAGCAGGGACATTCACGCTCGAGTGGGAAGCCATGTAGTGTGACTTTCAGCTTGAGCGTCCGAGTTCACGCTCGAGCGTAAAAGTAAGGCAACCAATACTTTTGTAGATCAAAGGGGTCCGCTCGAGCGTAAGAACCCACGCTCGAGCCAGGACTGTAGACACCCCATTTTGATCGACCTTAAGACTCAGACGTCATTGATTGAGCGCTTGGTAATGGTGCATGTTGTGCTCGTTCTGAGGTTTCGAAATTTCGGCTGAGAGCCTTACCCCCAAACCTCAGGACCCTTTTGTGCTTTGCCTCGATTTGCGAACCAGGTCTTGTTTTCTCTTCCTGAAGGGAGGGAGAGGTCTTGTAGACCATCTCTCAGTGGCCGTAGGCTACTTTTCGTGGTCGTGGACCACTGTTCCCGTTTGGAGACCAGTTTCAGGTTTTCGGAGCCGTCGGTCATGCGCCTCGGTTCGGGACCGCTTAACTTTCTCTGTTTGCTCCGGTTTTTGGCACACACCTTGTTTCCTCTCTCTAGAGGGACACTGTGGCTTGGGAGACCACCTTCATGGTCGCACGCCACTTTCATTCATTGTTTGGAAGGTGGTACAAGGGTGAGAGACCACCTTTTTTCCTTGGAGACCACTTTTTCCCCGCCGGCCAGTTTTCTTGTCAGGTAACTGGTCACCCTCATTTTTGGGCCACAATTGCTAGTCTCCCACCATACCACTTGCTTGTATTTCATGTGGAGACCACCCCGGGAGGCTGCCGATCACTTGAACCTTTTGACCCTGGTCGGCCTACCAGGGCAAGTGGTCGGCCGACCACTTGAACTGGTCGGCCAGCTCCCATTAGTTCTGTCTCAGTGAGTTGATTCCAGCTGTGCTAGCTGGGAGGCACAGACTGCATCCTCTATACACGTGTATGGAGGATGCTTGCCCTTGGTTTTAAGCTTCTAGGAGAAGCTTTAGTCCCTCTTGTCTATAAAGGAAGGGCTCCCCTTCCTTGTAGAGGGTTCAGATTTTGGTTAAGGCAAATATATATATATATTTCCCTTTGTATCTCTACATTTAAGCTCAAAAAGTGCATGGTTCTTGCACCTTTGCATACCATCTCCCAACCAAACCCCTCCACCATCACTCTAAGCATCTTGGAGGCCATTTTCAGAGGTTGAGAGACTGTCTTTGTGGTCCAGAGGTTGCTGGTCCTTTTGTGCTACAAGGGTAACACACTTTATCCCTTTTAAGGCTTTATTTTGCTTCATCTTTTAGCTATACTTGCAAGCATATTTGAGCTTTGGTGTAAACTAAAAAGAGTCTTATTTTGAGGCCCTTAACATGTTTTTTTAAGATCATTTTTCTGTTGGGGGTCATCTACCCCCTTGCATGCTTTATTTTACCTTATTTTGAGCCATGCCTTAGAGCATTTGTGTTGGCCTTTGTTTGGCCTTTTAGCCACTGAAATCTAGTGGATTTTCAGTGGCTAGCATGCTATTTTGAGTGCCAAAATTAGAGAGGGGTGACCCCCTCTCTCCTTGTTTTGTTTTCTAACATTTTTGGCCTTACAAAGGAGCCCTTATTTGCATGCTTCCAAGCCATGTTTGAGGCCATTTTTGATGATTTTTAGGACCTACATAGGCTCTTTCTAGATCTTTTTTTGCCATATTGGATGTCCATCTTGCATGTGTAGAATAACCCTCTTCATAGCATATCAAAGGAGCATCTCATTCTTGCATGCATTAACCATGTTTCAGTGGGTTTTTGGGCTTTATTTGACATGTTATACCTCTAAATTTTACTAGTTTAGTGGCATCTTGATTGCCTCACATGCTTGTAGTGCAAATCCTCTTTACTAGCTTACATTGCATGCTATTTTGGCCTTTGATTCTAGTACTTTTTGGCCATGCCCTAAATTGATTTTGTGCATGTTTTGGACTGCCTTAGCTCTATTTTTGGGCTCATAGTCGAATGATGTTTGCTATGCATGGTTGTAGTTCAATACCCTTGCCTAGTTTTGAGTTTTGAAGCCTATTGCATGCGTATTTTGAGGTGTTTCCATGTTTTGGCATCATTGTGAATCATATTTCAGAGTTTATATGTATGCCATATTCCCATGTTTTCCACTCTTTAAATGTGTTTGAGAGTTATGCATGAATACCTCATTTTTGGGCCATTCAACATGCATAACATGAGTTGTTTGCATGATTCGGGACCATTTTGTATGTCATTTTAGAGCTGGAACATGTGTTGTTGTATGCCATATTTCATCATTTGCATACTTTCATACAGTTGTATCTTGTGCCCTAGGCTTTGGGCCTTTGCATCTTGCATGTTTGCATGTATTTTGTTGCCTCATTTTCATCATGTATGGCCACTAATTTGGGTGTGACTGAGGCCCATTCATTTTGGTTTAAGTTCATTTTGCATCGAGTATGCCATGGTAGTTCATAGCATTGAGTATGCCGTGTTGTCGCATGTTTGATCATTGCATTGCGCATGCCTTGTTCACTTCATTGTGTATGATAGTCTTCACATGTGCATTGTGTATGACATATAGTATCATGTGCATTGAGTATGCCATTGTTAGTTCGTAGCATTGCGTATGCTAGTTTGCATGTTTGCACGTCATCCTATGCATGTTTGCATGACTTGGTTACATCGCCTTAGGATTGCATGCTTGAGGTCGCATTGTGCATGCCATTCTACTTGTTGCATTATGTTTGGAATAGGAGTTAGTCCAAACACGAGAAACGAGGGACGTTTCGTACTCCAAGTGACGAAACGTGCCTCGATTCTCGGTCACCGACACTTCGGATTACCCATGATGGAGTTTAGGCCTTGTTGTGTTTATATGTGTATTCATTTTACATCGAGTCGTGCAATCCGACTCCTCGGCCATCATGCATTGAGATGCGTGATTGGTGGCACGAGGATCGAGGACTACACTCCCTGGAGCTTGTACAATGATGGAGGGAGTGGTCATGCACACATATGTTGAAAATACTTTGCCATGCCCCTTTCTCGCTCTCTGTTGTAGCAAATCGGAAACCAGCAGCAAAAATTGGTCAGCAGCCTTCTGGAGCTTTGTACAGTGTTCTGGGACCAGTTTCAAACAGAGGCAAATCGGGGCATCGCGATGGATTTCCCGACAAGGCGACTTGAGCATGCATGCATCCCTATCATTTGGAATAGAGCTGAGGCAGCCCATTTTGTTTAATTTGCATACTAGTTTCCTTACTTACTTAGTTAATTCCTTAATTAATTAATGTTGTGTAATAATTAGTTTAATTAGCTTAGATTAGCTAGTTTATTCTGTACTATTCATTCGGACCCTTCGAGGAGGGCAATGTTGTAATAAGTGTGCGTGTGTGTGTGATGCATGCCTTCCAACCCCACGTCTTTCTCCTTTTTATTTACCAGCTTATGATGGTTAGTTTAGGGCACGTTTCAATTAGCATATGCTCGCATGTTTGCATCCATTTATCTGTCTTGCATGCACCGGGCTCGGCGCATCATACTAACTGTATTGTATTTCAATTCTGAGTTGAATACATGTATCAGTTGTTGCATTTCATATGCCATTTTAGAATAGCCGAGCCTATCTTAGTTGCATTTTTGCATGTGTTGCATTAGGCATTTCAGTATAGTTAGGATTCATGCATGATTTCTAATTAGCTTCTTTCTTTGGCTTGGAGTACTCGGTAGGTATTTATGCTTTAGCATCCTTGCATGCGTGTGAGTGACTGCCATGATAGCATGCTTACCATGATGCTATTTGCTGATGTGATATAACTGCCTGAATACCTATGGGTGAAGGTTGGGTTATTTGAATTGGAACAATTCACCAATTGAGAATTTTAAGCCCACTTGAGAGTGGCAAAATCATATTTTCTTAAAGCCTACTTGAGGGTGGCAAATCCACGTATTAGCCTACTTGCGAGTAGCACTATCAAACCATCTTTCAAATAAACAAACATGAAATGTTTTGTTCCAACTCAAACGATCCAGTCTATACTTGAATGTTGTGTGCATCACATAGTAATTTTAGGCTAATAACCAGAATAAGAGCACATAATGTTTTCAAAACTCGATATCATGGTTAGTAGAGGCCGATCTTTGATCGGGCGAGCGGGGGTCCTCACGAAGTGACCTTCCCCAATCGTACCCAAGTTCCCGAGCCGAGGCAACTTTGGTGATGACGGATACGTGGCCTTAGGCACGAGTCAGGGTTTCCTAAATTCTCCCAAAATAAAATATTTAGGTGGCAACTCTGTATCTGGCAAAGCAGTCCATGTTTGGCACTTCTTTCTAAAAATTAGTTTTTCAAAACGATTTTCCGGATTTAGACTCTTTGATGATTCATCAATCTTGTATTGCACTCCACGAGATTAGATACAGGACCGTGACATTGAGTCCAAACTGTAGTAAGCCCCAATGAACAAAATGGGATTTTCCCGGGACGTTCGGGGACGTCTACAGGGACCCCTGTTTCAGAAATTTTGTAAAGATGTTTTGTGTTTCATTTTCCGTTCTCTCTCACTTCTAAGTACTCTTAAGCATACATTAAGCATTGTAAATGAGTTAAAAGGATAAGAAAGAAGCCTAAGAAGGATGTATGAATTAACAGCAGAATGAATTGTTTGTGACCCATTGTGTTCATGAAATGTGTAGGGTCGAGCTCCAGGGCAAATTCACCAGCAGAACACTGTGAGTAATATCTTAGTAAAGATATTTTGAAGTACGTTATTTGTCCAATTGCTTATTTCTATATAAGTCTTACGACCTTGTTAATTTGAATTGCGGACAAATGTTTGTTATGCCACATAGTTAGGCCAAAGGTCGTTGGATACAATTGATTGGGCCGAAGGCCGTTTGACATGCATGAATGTTTGGGCCAAATGCCGTTTGACATGAACGATTGGGCCAAAGGCCGTCGGACACTGTTTGATGTGAATGATTGGGCCAAAGGCCGTTTGACACGGATAATTGGGCCAAAGGCTGTTGGACATCAATGACTTGGGCTTGAGGCTGTTTGATATATTTGGGCTTGAATTGCCTAATGTACTAAGTAATGAGCTATATAGAATTCTAAATGGGCCCAAGGCCGTTTGTTATATGTGAATCTCATTTGTGTAACTTCTTTAATTGATATTATTCACTGGGCTTTCGCTCACTGTCATTCATGTTTATGTAGGTGAGCCAAGGGATGTCCAAACCCAGCCTCGGTAAAATATGTGAGAAACAGTCAAGGTTTTGAAGAGTCAGCCCAAACGTCTCACGCACGAGACTTGTCTTCGCCTCTTTTGTTCTTTTGTTATAGTTTTGTTATATTGGCGAAAACATCGGATTACTTTTGTATATAAACTTTGGGTTTGACTGACTTAGACTTGAATGATCCTGTATGTACAGAACCTTGTGTTATTATTCTTTTGATGTGAGTTATTAACATATATATATATATATATGGATTATTATGGTGTGCCATGTAAGCACAATTCAATGGACAAAAGTTTTAAATTTGCTTCCGTTTGGCCCCTTTACTCTGATGAGATATGTCTTGTTTGGTTTGAGGCTGTAGGTAATCTCTTGATTACTGGCCGGTTATGACCTTAATCTATAGGGGCGGGTTCGGGTCATGTCAAAAAGAGTATAATCAAAGGATAGGACTCTTTGATCTCTTCTCTTAGGGATAAGATAAATAGTTAAGTAGTCAAATGGACATTGGGAGATGGAGGGACTTGAACCCTCATGATTTCTAAAGTCGACGAATTTTCCTCTTACTGTAAATTTCATTGTTGTTGGTATTGACATTTAGAATGGTCAGGATGTGGAATTTAGTTATTGAGATTAGATTAGTGATTAGTCACACCTATTGTCACCTATATTAGTCAGGGTTAAGCACCTGACTTCGCCCCAAGAGACTAGGAGAGTTTTTTTTTTTTATTAATTTTTTTTTTTTTATCGAAGACTAGAAGAGTTGCATGTGATCAATTGCAAACAAGCTCTTGTACACACATCTTCAAAGCCCTTCCTAATGTTAATAAGGCTTCAAAAGCAGTTGCTAAGGAAGTGAAGTAAAAATAGGCTAGTTAATCTGAGGTATGAGAGAGAAGCTCTATTAGGGTTTTTGGTTTTGTGATAGGCGAGTGTTCGACAAGCAGTTCTTTTTCGACAGAGGCTTATTGAAAAAGTCATATGCTTGTCAATTCTTGGTGTAATAATCACTCATAAATAAATGATTGGTGCTAGAATTTTTCACTGATCAGGTGTGATCAGTCTTTTTCATCTCAGCGGCATTGCATCTAAGACCACTCTTAGTGCTTGAGAGGTCGTGGGTGGCCAAGAGGGCCCATTTGGAGACTTGGGATCTCAATAGGAAATGCAAAAATTGCTTAAAACTTGCCAACTGATAGGCAAAAGAGAATTAACTAGTTTAGTTTTGATCTTGTTCTATGGAGGTGTGGTAATGGGAATAGGTGTTGGGGTAGGTTGAAGAAGGGCA
The DNA here is from genome assembly GCF_004153795.1 of Camellia sinensis. NCBI lineage: Eukaryota > Viridiplantae > Streptophyta > Magnoliopsida > Ericales > Theaceae > Camellia > Camellia sinensis. The sequence goes on from NW_021028626.1 coordinate 558,547, forward strand.
TGGATGGAATTGCTGTTGGCCTAGGTTGTGGTGGGATGGTAATGAAAGCTGGTGCAGGCCATTTTTATTTTTATTTTTTTCCTTTTTTTTAATACATCCGTCTTTATTTAAAAGCATCTTTTAAGTTCTCAAATCTTAAAATTTTGAGGGTAAATTACCAATAGGTTCTACTTTTGAAACTTATTATTCATTAAATCTTATTGATAAATGTCTCTTGTTTTTATAAATAAATTTACAAAGATAAATTTATCAGTTAGAACCTGCAAATAAATAAGTTTAGTTAATAAGACTGATTGGCAAGTGCTTCAAATTTTAAAAACCCAATTTCCCTACCCACCGACACCTTCATGGCCATCGCACTGCCCCTTTTCCCTTCTTAGTCATCCCTTCCCAACTCCATTCATGTCTCTTCCTAGTCCCCATTTGTTCATGTCGCCCACCACCTCTTCCTTTGTTGCATCTCTCTATCAACTCTTCTTCTTCTTCCGTTTAGATCTAAAAATCCTAGATCTCAATCTCTCTCTTTCTGTCTATCTCAAGCGGTGGAAGGAGTTGTAATGGGATAGAGAGAAGGGTTGGAAATGGTGGAGGTGGTGATTGGGGTTATGTTTGAAGTTAGTGTTTGAAATGTTCAGGGGTGTATAGCGAAGATGAGTGGTTAGGAACTATGATATATTTGAAATTATAGAAGGTATAATGAGGTAAAATTAAAATTTTAAATTTTAAAAGGATTGCAGTTAGAAAGTGGATGTAATAAGATAAATCTTTGTATAAATAGAAGCTCCATATTTGAAATAGTTCGTTCCTTTTTTAATAGAACATTTAACCCTTGATTTTTGTCTATTTTTTTAACAAATGTTATTAATTAGATTAATTTGACACAACTAGAACATTTGAAAGAAAAAATTAATACAAATAAAATTACAGGGACCAAATTGTCCAAAGAAAAAAAATCAACTTACAGAGTTCGCAAGTATGACTTACCCTTATTAATCCCAGCCATGCCTATTATACATCAAACAAATCACCAGCCCAACCATATAGTTAGAAAGTCAACAATCACCGCTAGCTACATGCTATCCCTATATTGGAGGAGAAATAAACATAACAAAGAATTTAAACTACTCTCCATAAAAATTGAATTTACAACTTCACACCACTTTGTGGTGTTACACTTACACCACCACTAGATAAAAAACTCTAGTGGTATAATAGACCCTGAAAGGACTGTCAAACTCAACACTTACAATTTCAACTCCCAAATCTCCTTTTTCTATTCCCTCCCCCCTCACTATTCCTCACCCAACAAAAAAGGGAAATAGCAAATAATAATACTTTGCATAAAAAAAATAAAATTATTATCTAGACCCAAAAAACATGATTATTAGTAGCTCCCAACATAATTTTCTCTCTCACATCAATTTCTTTCTTTCTTTCTTTTTTCTTTTTTTATTTTATTTTAAACTTTGTGTTTAAATTTTGTTTGGCCATTGGTTATAGGCATTTCAGAACATCATTTACGCTGTGTGTGATTGAGAGATTTGAGAAGAGATTTGGAAAGAAAAAGAGAAAAAGTGGTGAACTGTAAATATATTTTATTCTTATTTCAACTATATTTTATCTTTCTCTTTCTAAATTCCTTTTCAAATCTCTCAACCAAACACAACATTAGTGCCCCAAGTTGTGTTCTTCTCAATCAAAAAAACCAACTCAAATGAGGCCTTAGACTACAATCCATTCGAGCTATGGTGCATTTGTCTTGGAAGTACTTTAGGGTTGGGTGCTCCATCTTTAAAACACCTAATGCTTTATTTTGTTTATTGAAATGAGATAAAATAAAATAAAATGGACATTCTTTAAACTCTATTATGAAATAGTCATGGGGAAATTACCCTCAGCGGGATCATGAAAAACATATTACATATGCATAAAGTTAAAAAAAATTACTATAATTTTAATTATTAATATTGATAAAATTTACTATTAACTTGAAATTTTAGACTAATGTGAAATTTCCCCAGTAATCATTCCCTTACAATAATGAATAATGATTTCATTAATAATACTTTTTTTCATTGTTCTTTACGATCAACCAAACAAAGAAACAAATATTGTGATAGAATGATCATTACATTCTACTTCATTCTAGTAAACCAAACACTAAAAAAAAAAAAAAAAAAAAAAGCGTTTTTGGTTTTGGCGTCGATCAAAATGGAAGAAATAATTTATTTCCTTCCTATCTTTTCTATGTTCTTTTTTATTCTCTCCACAAATCTATCCCATACGAAAATAAAACTACACATCTAACCTTGTCTAAATACTTAGCAGAAGGCGTATGCATTAAAACCACCGTTTTGCGAAAGCTTTAATGTTTTGTTTGGTTCACTAAAATAAAATGAAATAAAATAATCATTTTATCGTAATGTTCATTCTCAACTTTGATTCACTAAGAAAAATAATGAAAAATGTATTACAAATAGAATCATCGTTCACTACTGTAAATTAATTAATCATTCCATAAAAAGGCTAAAAAATATAATTTTATTTCATTCTATTTAATATCAGCAAACCAAACACTACACAAGCATTTCATGAATGGGCTACGAAGGAAATCCTAGCTTTGTAATGTTGCAATTGTACCCAGGCTACAAATAGAAAAAACAAAAAAATAGAAATTCTCAACAAATCATCTGAGAGAAATTACTGTATCCAATTAGTTGATCTACCATTTGTTACTCTAAATATTTTGCATTTGTTTTAAAGGAGTATCTCAAAATTATACGGGAAGTCAAACACTATAAAATCATAAACCAAATGAAACAATGATATTTACAAGTTATTGTCTACCAATCCTGTCACGCCCTCAAAATTAACCCATTATATATATATATATCATTGACATGTATTATTTAAAGAAAACACTTTATTAATTCATTCATCAGAGTATTACCAAATAAAAACATTACATGTAACATCAAATTAAATGCCCTACAGGCTTACATCTTTCCAAGCCAACACTTGGACACAAAAGTATGAGTTCTAACTCAAATACAAATAAAGCCCTAGGCTTGAGTGTTTACATGTACTAACAATGAAAAACAAATAACTGAAAATAGTCTTCAAAATCCAAGTCCTTCCAAACTACCGCTCCCCTTTTGTGCAACTAAGGTCCTCTTTTGGAGGAATTCATAATTCAATGACATTTTCTTTTAACCAAACATAATTTATTTATATATAGAGTAAAATAAGCACGCCATGAAATTTCATTAAAAGAGCACATATTGTCGTAGGGTTTAACGCATGCATAATCACAAGCCACATGCGTAAGCATTACGAAAACATTATTATCTTCAATGAGTTAAAGACATGAAAAATCCTATAAAAATAAGAAATATTTATTCATAAATTTATCTTCACCTACTTATATTTCACTTAATTTAAATTATTTTCTTATATTACAATAAGTCTTATGAGTAACATAGTTATCAAAATACCTTTAATAATAATAGGGTGAAGCACGAGTATGAATGTTCACATTGACCTGTGAATGTTCACATCATCAAACCGGTAAGGGTTCAAAAAATATTTGTAAGAATAAAATTGTTCATAAAATATCTTAAACATGAGAATTAGGATTTGGTTGATTAAATGTTCAAATAATAGGACTTATTGAAATATAAAAATATGTTATAGATTAATTGGAATACAAGTATTTAAAAGAAGATTTCTTAATAAATTTTTCTAAAAATAAATAATCACGAAAAATTGTGGCAGAATCATTATAAA
>NW_021028626.1:562382-834017 GCF_004153795.1 Camellia sinensis
TTATACAAATTAATTTATTATTACAACTAGGGTTTTTCTCAAAATTATCAAAGTAACCCCAACATATCAATATACCAAAACTTAGAACAAAACTTATAACATGGAGTAGGAAATCCCTACCTCGAAGAAGATAACCCGATTGGAGAAGACGGAGATGATGACCCAAAAACCCAAGTGCTCCAAAACTACAAACTCTCAGATTAAAACGAAGCTCTCGACTCACTCTATCTTTTTAATAAAGCAACTAGGGTAGAAACACCCTAAAAGGTGATGAAACCTAAGAGAGAAGGTGAATAGAGGGAGAGAGAACTCAGAACTAGGGTTTTAGGATCAAAAGAATGTGAAAAAATGTTTTAAAAACCACTGCTGCGTATATAAACCCGACAGGCTCGCTCGAGCGAACACTTGGTCGCTCGAGCGACCAGACACACGAAAACCTCGCTCGAGCGAAGAAAAGCTCGCTCGAGCCAAGAATGCAATGCTTCAGGTCTGCAATCCAGGAGCACGCTCGAGCGACAGAATTCTCGCTCGAGCGAGGAACTCGAAAAACAAACACTACGTTCGCTCGAGCGAAGAAACACTGCTCTCAGGTCTAAACTAGACGCAATCGCTCGCTCGAGCGAAGAAAATCTGGCTCGAGCCACCAGACACAAAATACAACCCTCGCTCGAGCTACCAAGCCCTCGCTCGAGCGACCAACCCAAAAACTGGGCAGCAACACTTGGTTTCCAAACCCAACCAACTTGAAACAAACCTGCCCAACACATCCTATAACTCCAAATGAGAAAATAAAGGAAGACAACAACAAATATACAATGACAGAATATACGGAACCTAAGTTCGGATACAATAATCAAATGGGAAAAAAACCGGGGTCGCTATAAATCCGAACTTTACATATACACACTACAAGTTAGGTTCCTAACCTCTTAACGCCGTGTTCCGAACAGAACTTAGAGGTCTTCCTCAAATATGGAGCTCCATGTTCATCACTAACAAAGAAAGAGAGAGAAGCGACAGTGTGCTCCCATAAAGCCTGCCATACTTCTGGCAGGCATGCTCATTGATCACAATCTATGAGGCACAAACACCTCTCCGGAGGTCATGTCAGACAGAGACATGCTGGGGACACATTGGAGGCTTTTCCCAGATTAAGCCTATTTTGTATCTTAATTCCCAAACTAGGCCTAGTTTGGACGGAATTCCCAAACTAAGCTAAAGCGCTATTACAAATCGCGCTTTCACTGTTTGGAGCCCAAAATGTGATGAATAGTGAAAGCGCTATTGCAAACCATGCTTTTAATTAAGAAAGCGTGGTTGCAAATCATGCTTTTAAGGTAAAATTTCTTTATGAAGAAAACGCTATTTAAAATCGCGCTTACACTGTTCATGAAGAAAACGCTATTTGAAATAGCGCTTTCACTGTCCATTCCTTTTCTGAAGAAAACGCTATTTGGAATAACGATTTCACTGTGCACTTAATAAGACGTTATTTGGAATGACGCTTTTCAGTGTTGCTCAACACTTATATACGACACCCAAGCCAATCACGTTTTTTACACTTTGGATTCACTAATTTTGCTCTCAGACTCGATCTCCCTTTGCTCTCACACTCTCTCGCTCTCGATCTCCCTCTGCTCTCACACTCTCTCATTCTCGCTCTCATTCTCGCTTTGCTCAACTCTCACTGTCGCTCTCGCTCTCCCTCTGCTCTCTGCTCTCACTCTCTGTCTCTGTTCTCTTTCTCTCTCTGTGGTATGGCATCTAGCTCTGTCTTTTTTTTCTGAATTTTATGTATTTATTTATTGTGTTTGTGAAAATGTGAATGTGTGGTTGAAAATGTGAATGTGTGTTTGTGAAAGTGTGAATGTTAGGGGTTTAAATGTCAATTATTAAATGTGTTAGGGTTGTAATGTGTTAGGGTTTTATCAGTGTTGTGAAAATGTTAGGGTTTGGAATTTTGCTTCTAAATCAGAAATAAGAAATTATGCTTGTGAATAATTTGAAATATCTATATTTTGAAATCATCTTCTGAAGAAAATATAGACATCTTCACCTATATTTGTTCACCTATATTTGAGCTAGATGACGTACTTGTTGAATTGGAATATAGACATTTTGAGCTAAATGTTTATATTTGATCTATACACAAAATCATCTTCTTCACCTATATTTGTTGAATTGGAATTATGAAATGTCTATATTTTGAAATTTGAAATCAGAAATTAGAATTTTGAAATTATGCTTGTGAATCAAAATGTCTATATTTTTTTTGGAATTTTGAATTGTGTATAAATCAACCTATACTTGTTGAAATGGAAATTTTATTTGTTGCTTGTTAAGAGGAATTAAAAGGAAATTAGGTTTTGAAATTAGGGTTTTAAAAGTAATTTTTTTGTAACTAAGAATAAAATTTAAAAAATTGAAATTCATATAATTGATAATTGTTAATGTCATATTATGAAATTCATATAATTGAGAATTGAAATTCATAAATCATTTTATGAAATTCATGAATTCAGATATTTATGAGTAACATAACTAAGAGTTTGTTTGAATTGGAATTTGGAATTTTTCATGAACCAAATAACATATGGCCCCATGAGTGTGGACTGTTCACCAATTATCCCTATTTTAAATTGATAATGTTATATACATTAATAAATTTGTATTATAAAAAAAAATTAACTGCTAGTATAACACCTATTACATCATTGACATAATTCATGCTTTAATTTTAAAAATTTTATTAGTACATGATATATCAATTATTAAGAATAATTTATAAAATTTATGAATTTGTATAATGTTTTTCATTTTGTATATGTTATATATGAAGTTGATGTGTTAAAGTCAATTTGCTTTAATCATGTATACAGTTAGAGTATTCTTTATTTGTTACACATAATTACTAATATACATAGCATGAATTGTTCACTTTATGGTTGTATATTGAATTTTTTATTCAGTTTGTACATCATTTGGTTGGCATAATCTAGAACTAAGTAGGTAAATTTCATTTTCGATTTGCCACTCACCCAAATAATACTGACCTACGAAAATCTGTAAGTCCAATCACTTGTATAGATATTTTGGTACACTGTAAGGAATATTACCTTGTGCCTGTTTGGCAGAGCTTAATTATAGCTTATTTTAGCTTACAGCTTAATTTAAGCTATTTTGATGTGTTTAGTTTAGCTTATAGCTTTTTGGAAGTCAGAAATCAGCTTATTCTTTGAGTGGGGCAGGAGATGCTTTAAGAATAAGCTGGAAATCAGCTTAAGCTGAAAGTTATAAGCTATAAGCTGTTGAGGCATAAGCTATAAGCACTTTCCTACAGTTCTACTAAACAGGGCCAACATTTTGTATTCACCCAAAAAACATTACCTTATTTTGTGAAAATAGCTTTTTAAAAAATAAAAATTGTTAAAAAAAATTATGTTTATCACCCGTTAAAAAAAAAAAAATTAAAAAGCAACCCAATATCATATTAACTTTTTTAACTTATAAAAAAGTCAAAAAAATCATTAAAAAAATTATATCAAACAAGTTTTTAGTCATATTATTTATAAATTAAGAGGTCAATAAATCAATTTTCCTTAAAGGCAATGGATGATTAGTGAAAAACATAAACGCATGACTTTCCAAGAGTACCTAATAATTTTTCCTCATTAAAAAAATATCAAACAAACTCTTAGTTATGTTACTCATAAACCGATAATTCATATTATGTTACTCATGAATTGGAATTTTTCCTCATTGAAATTCATATTATGTTCTCTCAAATATTTAATTTTGACTCTATTTTATTCAAAAAAAAAATATTTTTATTGACTTCAAAATAATAAATGAAAAGATCATGTTCTCTCAAAATATTTAATTTTGACTCTATTTTATTCAAAAAAAAAATATTTTTATTGACTTCAAAATAATAAATGAAAACATCACGTTCTCTCAAAATATTTAATTTTGACTCTATTTTATTCAAATAAAAAAATTTTGATTTAGTTTCATTTGGTTTATTTCACTGCATTTGGGGTCAGGCACCCAGAATATGATTAAAAATTCTTAGAATTTATTTTCATTTGGGTTTAGCTAAAGGTTTCCACTTAGTTGTTAACTATCTAAATCCATACTTTAGGACATAGCTTATTGCAGGTGTCTGCATCTAAACACATAATCACTTGTAAATTGTATGTAAGATCGGATTGGACTCTGCCCCTCCAAGCTAACCAACCAAAAAAGTTTAATTTTGGGAGGTGCCACATTCTTCCACAACCATTTGGAAAATCAAACCAAACAATTTATTTTTGTCAAATTTATTTATCTTTTTTCAAAAAAATCAAAAAATAATTAAAAAAATCAAACCAAACCGCTATATCATGTATTATTTTTGATATACATTCAATAAAATTAATAATTTTTATAAAAAATATTAACTTTGATATTAGAATAATTTGAAGACATTTCATCATAAAATACTAACATTTAATTTTATAATCTTGTCATAGAAATTTTAAAAAATTTAATGAGCTGAATTTGTAATACATATAATAGCATTATAGTAGAAATTAAAATTTCCTCACAAAACTTAAGAAAATTTGAAATTTTTTTTGAAATGGGTATTGAAAGAAGTGACTTATCGCCACTTCCGCTTTGTGACTGTCCACCACCATTGAAAAGAAAAATCTGAACATTATGTTTTAATAATTTTTATTTTGATTTATATAATTAGAAGTCATTATTACACTAGTTAAAATATATGCATGAAAAGAGTCTTAAAATATTTTAATTAGTAGTCCATAGCAATTTCATAGGTAAGGACAAAAAAAAAAAAATTGGCACTTTGATGGGTAAGCCTGTGTTTCATAATACCAAATAATTGGTACGGATGCCCCGATAGATTCACATGGATAACTACCCAAAATTTACTACATAGATTTAACCACCAACTTAAATTTTCTCTCTAATTTTTGGCCATTATAAATTATCTCTGTAATTATTATTTTGTTTTGGTATGTTTAAGAAAAAAAAAGAGTAAACAAATTAAATTTTTTTCTTACTTTTCAGAACGAGCCAAAATGAGTTTTTTGTTTTAATTTCATAACAAAGCCTCTATAGCCTCTAAAAAGTGGACGAGGGTTACTAGTTCACATAGAAAATAACTTTGTCATTAAGGTCCCTAATGGCACAAGTTTGAGCAAATCAAATTAACTTATATGTAATTGTCCATAAATCTGAAGAATTGGATCACCAGTTTTAAAAAATTAATAACAATGTTTGAAACCTCTATTTTATATTGTCCAAATCAATCGAGTTCTTTCAACTCAATGGAACAAATATTTGATTATCTACAAAACTTACACTATGATTTAAGATGTTTGTATGATTTGTCCAATTTTGTCCAGTAGAGGTCAATGCTGTTTCTGAGATCCCTGCAAGAAGTTAAAAAGAAAGGATGAACACGAAAGAGTCTGGTAGTATTTACAGAGCATTTTCACCAAAATAGACAACCAAATTTTTTTTCACCAGACACTGAGAATTTTTTAAGATGGCCATAATTATCAAGCAAAATAGATGGACAATATCCTAAATTTACAAAATTGATTTTAAAAAATCATGTAATAAGAAAAATACATTAACCTCTATGAAAAAGCATTGATATGATAGCCTATGGTTTAATTAAAAAGCATTGACCTCTACTATCACTGAAGTTACATTCTATATAATCAATTTTATTTCTATTAATTTTAAACCTTTTTAATGCTAGTGTTTCTCTCAAAATTTCTAATTCAATGTTGATTCCTTCCTTAGTTTCATCAACTAGAAATCCATGACAAAGGCAAATAAGGGTATGAACTCAAAGTTGACCCTTGATGCAACCATACGGTGATTGGAATTCACTAGCTTCTCTTGCAAATGATCTAATTGTAGTCATACACAACCCCATCATACATGTCTTTTATCACATCAATATATCCTTTGATCTCACACCTTTTCTCTAAAACCCACCATACTATATAATATATCAAGGCACCCCATCATAAGCTTTTGTTAAATCTATAAAAATAATATGTAGATCCCTCATCCCTCATTTTCTATTAGTAATTTTCTATTAATCTTCTTAGTAAATATATCACTTCCATAATTGATCTATCTAACATAAATCCAAAATAATTCCCTGACATTATTGAGCTACGCTCAATCACTCTCTCCCTCAATTTCATTGTATCAATCAGTAAATATAGTTGTTGCAATTTTGAGTATCTCCATTATTTTTATAAATAAAGTACTAAAATAATTTTTCTCCACTCATCAAACATTTTTCTACTCATTAGAATCTTATTAAAGAATTTTTTCAATCAAGACAAACTCCTCCTTATCTAAACATTTCCAAGCCTCAAAAGGGAAACAATCTAATCCTAATATCTTACCTGATTTCATCTTCTTTAGTGCAAATTCGACCTCAAACTCCCTTAGTCAACGATAAACCTATATTCTCTGGTTTCATCTACACTATCATATTCATCTCTTAAGTGTTTAAATGTTTTTCATTTACCATTAAAGAAACATGAACTTTATTGAAGGTAAACATTTTACAAGCCCTATACCTAGACTCACATCTTTTATGAATACAAAGCACTAAAAGGGAAACCACCCCACTACAGAAGCTAATGTCAACCCACTATAGAAGCTAATGTCAAGTACAAACAATTACCTCATACTGTATGCAACCCAAATGCCAAAGCAAAACTGGCAACCCTCTACATCCTCGAGGCTCAAGATGACCAAATTTTTTTTAAGATGACCATAATTGCTTTTTCCTACCTGGTCAATAAGAAAAATACTTGATAGAATGAAGTGTTTTTTAAATGTGTGATATATCTGTCTACCTTATCAAAATAATAAAAAGTAGATCAAGATTTATGAAAAGAAAACAAAATAAGTGTTTTTAAAATTGGTCCCGCTTACATGTGTACGATTATATCGTTGCCTAAATTAACGGTTGTGTAGAGTCATTATTTACTTATTTATTTATTTATTTATTTTCAGTGAATGCCTTTTAAAAATTGATCATATTGAGGGAGGGAGGCCCTTGCCGCAATGGTAAGGTTGTTTTATTATGCTGATAATAATGCTTGTGGTATATATGTGTATTGTTTCGATATATGTATATTGTTGATATTTTAATGTTTATTGTTTCATTGAAGCAAGTATATGGCAACTGTTCCAATTATCTTCTATTGGGGGGGAAACATAATTCGGGATCTCGATGAAGGTGTATCATATGATGCTGAGCCGAAAGGGATATATCGGGTGCAACTTGGCACCACACTTAGCAATTTGGAGGAGATGTTTGTGTCCAAGGTGGCAAGTTACGGGGAAACAGTCCGATTGATCTTCAAATGCAAATATCCTTATCGCCAGTGGCAAGCAACCAGCAAATACAAAATATTACCGATCAATGACGATGAGGCGTTGAACACCGTATTAAGTATCGGTGGAAGTTTCCAACCACCAAATTGTTTGGAAGTGTACATCGAGAAAGAGGTTGTACACAATCTTCTGAATATGACACAGATGGATTCTCATCCTTCACTACATTGCTGACACATGGGATTAACACGACAGCGTTTCAGTCTCCTATGTATGAATCAAATGAATGTTATGCAGCTGGCTACACACAACAGACATTTCATGGCCATGGTGGAGAATCAAGTTCACGTGGTGGATATGAGACCGAATTTCACAATAACACCGAAGATGTGCCCACCTACAACCATCATACCACTCAAGTTGAAGTTGCTGGTAATATGGCTGAAACAGTTAATTCTGTGCAGTTTTCTGACAGTGACATGTACGGTCTTGATGCCGCCCTAGACAATGATGAGAATGAAATGTGTGATGAAGAAAATTTATTGGGCGGATCAGATGATGATGATGATGAAGAAGATGATGCCGACACTTAGACCTGAAATCCCTTTTTATGAAAACATTCACATAGGTTGTGATTTTGACATTAGTAACCGCGATGTCGTTCCCCGTAACCGAATCTGGAATGCTGAAAATCCAAAGTTGGACAAAAGGATGATTTTCGTTGATAAGAAGCAACTCGTACATGCTGTGAAATTGTACCATGCAACAAATAATCGAGAGTATAAAGTCGTAACCTCCAAGCGAGACGTTTGGGTGTGTGCTTGCAAGCACGATTGTAGATGGTGGTTGCGTGCATCTCTTAGTAGGATACATGGTCTTTTTGAAATAAAGTAGTATAGAGGTCCTCACCATTGTTTATACCCACGAATGAACAGGGACCACACTAATATTAGCTCCAGTTACATTGCTTCTCATAGTTTGGGACAAGTTGCGGTGAGTATACAAAATAAATGTTTACATATATATACATATTTGTTTGTTTAAAGTGTTCACACCAAAATAATCTGACTCATAGGTATTTTCGTATGCAGAATGAACCTGCTATGCCCATTAAGAATGTCATCGAAGATATAAAAAAGACCGTGAACTATAGTATATCATACAAGAAGGTGTGGCATGCAAGGGCAAAGGCAATTAGAATGGTATTCAGGGATTGGGATGAATCATATAGGATGTTGCCTAAATTCATGCATGCATTACAAACATCTAATCCTGGCACTATCGTGCAATGGAAGCATAGATATACCGGAAGTACAACCATTATGCCCGTCTTCCACTTTGTTTTCTAGTCTTTCAAACCCGTCATCGCTGGATTCAGACATTGTAGGCCTGTTATAACCATAGATGGTACATTCTTATACGGGAAATACACTGGTGTGTTGCTTGTAGCAACGATTGTCACTGCCAATGGCAAAGTATTACCGCTTGCATTCACTGTTGTCGATAGGGAGAGTTTGGAGTCTTGGTTGTTCTTCATTTCAAATATCAAGGAACATATTGTCATGGATTGTCAGGGAGTGACTTTGATATCTAATCGAGCTGAGAGTATTTTAGCTGCTGTGAGGCGGCATTGGCTTAATCCCTCACTCCAATTTGTTGGATATCATCGGCACTACCTTTGACATGTTTGTAGTAACTTTAACACTAAGTTCAAAAATAAGGAGCTGAAACAACTTCTATGGAAAGCAGGGAGTGCTCATCAACGATGAAAGTGTAATGGTTACTTACAACAAATACAGGCTATTGACCAAGAAGCCATCAATTGGGTTTACAAGATGAATCCTGAGGAGTGGGCCCTTTCGTATGACGGTGGATATCGGTGGGGGGTATTGACCAGCAATGATGCAGAGTGCTTCAATAGTGTCTTGAAAGGTGCAAGGAACTTTCCTATCTCAGCTACGGTTGAATTTACATTTCGGCGGCTCATAAAATATTTTGACGAGATGGGATCCCAAGCTGAAATAGATGTACGAAATGAGTTCCAATACCCTAGAGAGATGCAAAAAACTATTAAGGATGGCATCGCAAGGGCAAATACTTTTAAGTTGATATCGTATGACAGGTTAGTTTGTAATATAAACTAAATTGTTGTTATTATGTTGTCAAGTTAAGTACACCTAAAAACATGAACTTGATTAGTTTCTATTACAATTTTCTGATAGGCCACGCCGCGTATTTGAGGTGCAAACATCTTTTCGCCATGGACGAGGTCGCAATACACAAATTGTGCGGATGAATCAACTCACGTGCAGTTGTGGGAAATATGAGATATGACACTATCCATGTTCCCATATGCTCGCTGTAATGTCTGAATGCGGTGACAATCCATTCGAGTACGTTGATCTAGTATATAGGCTTCCTGTATACATGAGGGTTTGGGAAAATAAATTCAATCTAATATCGCATCAAGATTATTGGGCTGATCCGCAGTGGACCTTAATGCCTAATGTACTGCGTCTGCGAGAAATAAAACGGGGTCGTGCATCTATGTCTCATATTCCGAATGAGATGGATATATCAGATAGGCGTTTGACCGCTCGTTGCAGTGAGTGCCAGCAGACAGGTCATGACAGGTGAACATGTTCGGCGCGACTTGGTCGATGAAGACTATGTAATACTTACATATTGTAATAGATCATTTTTTTAATTCTTTATTTGTAATAGATCATTTTATTCTTTCTTTTGTAATTCATTATTTGTAAACAGGGTCGTACATTTAAATAGATCATTTTTTATTTGTAATAGATCATTTCTGTTTTTTAATTCTTTATATATTGTAATTGTTTGATTTCCTTGACAAAATTTACAACTAACATACTAAACAAATAAATTAAACTAAATGACAATGCAAAAACATTTAACTTTACCACATAGGCCTATGTTTTTTATTCCCTGCTTGATTGAAAATGTCTATTACAAAATTTTAGTTAAAATCACATAGTTCTTCTACCATTTTAAGATTTTAATATTTCGACTGATGCAAGCATTTTTTGCATTTACAATTTATGAATCATATGTACGTAATTTACAAATTTTATACTTTATTGGAACTTTTACCATTACAAAATCAATAATGAAGTTTTGTCAAATATGCCATAAATGTAATTAGCAACCTCTTATTGGAAAAAAAATTCTCATTCCATTTTTTCTCAAATATTTATGTACGAAAACTATCCACATGTTACTGGTAATTATTAAGCTTATGTAACTGAGACCCTAAAATGATTTTGTAAAAGATTTCTATATTAGTTATAGCATAAATAACGATAGGTTCTGTTGAATTGCTTATCATATTTAATGGCACATAATATGCAAAATTTAGATTTTAGTGAATTGCTTCCATGTTAATGGCACACAAATTGATACGTTTAAAATAATTGGCCACATTTGTTTTTCAAGTTGTCATGTACGGAATAACTTGAGTTTAATTGTGATAGTTAAATTACATGCTCACCAATACAGTTTTTAAAAATGTATTTGTTTTTCAACTGTACAGGCTTCATGGCACATCTACCTGATAAGGTCCCACTTTTGAGTCATCCACATCGGGCTGACAGTATATGGGAGGACCCGGTATGTAATAACGTTTGTTGGACTTTACACTTACAATGAAAATACCCTGCATTTTGTTTTATATCATGTGATAATGCTATAATTTAAACTACTCATTCTGTTATGCAGGACCCAGCACGCACCGTGGCGGCATGCCGGCGGGGAGATTCTGGCCTGTGGGAGCGTCCATTGGACCATAGAGTCTTGCAGTGTCTACTACACGCGGGATTCTATGGTGTCTATCATATAGGCCATATCAGACTGGACCACCCACTCATTACTGCTCTCGTCGAGAGGTGGCGCACAGAGACTCATACATTTTATTTCCCGACCGATGAGGCCACCGTCACATTGCAGGACGTATCTGTCCTATACGGTCTACGGATTGATGGGCGAGCAGTTACTGGACCTGACTTATCATTGACGAGGGACCAATGGATAGCCCTATGTGCTGAGCTATTCGGAGTAGCACCTACACCTGCGGACTTACAGGCATGTAGAGTGAGGGTGAGGTGGCTGTCTGAGCAGTTTCAGGGCCATCTTCCAGATCATGCTCCAAATGAGTTAGTACAGCAACATGCCTGAGCATATATTCTGTGGGTTATTGGGGAGGGTGAGGTATCAAATTTAAATACCTAAATTTTAATTGTCATATGGAGTGTATATGTTCATGAGCGATTTTTAATAGACATGTCGTTATTGTAGTTTATCTGGCAGCCTTATGCTGAGGTCCTCGATACGCTCCTAGACTATTGCCGACTAGGTGAGGAGATATGGATGGCGAGAGTGCCACTCATTTGTTTTGATGTGGTTGAGTGGCATCTCCCTGATCGTGTCCTCTGACAGTTTGGTCGGGTCCAGTCCGTACCGGATCAGTGTGACACCGAGTGGCAGTTGCATGCGACTGATAGACGTGGCCGAGCTGGCACTGACTGGAGTGTGCATCATATGCGATACATACAGTTGTGGGATGCCTGTCGCGATACTATTGTACAGGCTGACTGGAGCTATGGGGTCCTCCCCTCTCCCGACCCTTACATGTTGTGGTATCGGCGACATACACACCTACTTGTTGGTAATCCGAGCCACCTGTCTGAGGCCGGATATCAGGGAGTTGGGCCTTCTCTCGAGGCATTGGTGAGTATCATTGTATGCGTCAGATAATTGTTAATATCATAATTGATTATTTTCAGTCAACTATAGCCTAATATATCTGATTTTTTGTTCAGGTGGTTCGAGTTGGGAGGTCATATCACTTGGCTGAGGACGTCCTTTTCAGACGTGATGGACAGCTTGGTCTGCAGGCCCTTGCAGAGATCTGAGAGTTATTGTACGAGGGGATCCAGCATGCCCATCGAGTAGATCGTCTGCATTTTGGGGACTACAGTGTATACAGTGCAGCAGCTACTCTAAACACATCAGTCCCGTCCATGTCAGTGCCTCCCACTTCAGCGCCACCCACAACAGGCCCTTGGACTTCAGTCACCCCACCGCATGATACCCCATACATTTCTCCAGATTCCCCACATGTACATCCTACCCAGCATGCTGACCCTGACCCTGATTGGACACTGCCCCGGTTCATGCATGATGTTGTTACCCCACCCACCTAGTTACCACCTGTTTTTCTGGGGAGTACTTCGACTGCGCCCCGGTTCATGCATGATGTTGTTACCCCACCCACCCAGTTACCACCTGCTTTTCTAGGGACTACTTCGACCGCGCTCATGAGTACACATGATGTAGTTCTCACTGACATCTCCTACGTTGACAATGAGGCCCATATTGAGCCCCCGCAGAGCGCGAGGGAGAGGCCGAGGTTATGGTCGTGGGGGACATCGTGGCCGAGGTCGGGGTGCGGGCAGAGGCAGAGGTCGAGGTCCAGCTACAGATCGTGATACAGTTGCACCAGATGAGGGATTTTCACAGCTCACAGCAGTATCCGACAGAGACATGATCAGGGGCAGCAGATGCAGGAGAGGGGGGGTCACACTCACAGACTCCACAGGCAGTCAGTGGAGGGCCACATGCAGGAGAGGGAGTGCCAGATATTCAGAGAGTCTACCGCAGGAGACCGGGGAGGGAGGTCCACGGTCGGGGTTGTGGGATTGGGGGCAGGTTAGGGCATTAGCGGTTGTGATATGGATTGTATAGTTTTTTTTTTTTATGGTAATTGTTATAGTTTTTGTAAATCAAACTTGTACAACTGATGTAAATGTGTCATACTTATTTATTCGCAATTATAATTTCACAATTTTTGATTCTTACTTATTTTGATGAATCACACAAATCTCTTTCACATCTCTACCTCTCTCTCATTATCCGTAGTCTTTGCATTATTTATAGTAATTTACAATTTTTCCTCAATTTTACAAATTGAGACAACCATTTATAAAATTGAAGTTTAAATAAATTTTAAGAATTAAATTATAAATCCTAAACCCTAAAATAAAAATAAATAAGGTAGCGTTTGGTGTTTACGTTTTTGGTTTATGTTTACAAAAAAATTAAAAACTGATTTTTGTTTGTTTTTAGAAAAACATAAATTACAAACACGTTTGGTTTGAACAAAATGTTTAAACAACCCATAAAAACATAAAATAAAAAATATGTTTGTTCATGCCTAAAAAATATGTTTGTTCAAGCCTAAAAACAATTGAAATATCTTCCTTCATTGATAAGTCGTGGATAAGTATTACAAATCCATTACAACATAAATGGTTTGGTCATTCATCCAAACAATTTCATTGATTATCATCATCATCTGACATCTCAATATCAGATTCATACATAACATCCATGCTCCAGGCGAAGTACTGGTGTGCATCATCCATTAACCCATCTTTGGCACGCTCATTTGCAGTCTTCATTAGTGAGGACCTTTGCAAACGTTGGGTTATGCGATTAACTTCGTCGCAGATACGATGCAATGCCCTTTGCAACAACTGTGGAGTGTCAGTTGGCATACACATGGCTAACCGGCAACTCAACAAGAACGTTTGCTCGAGTTATGCGAAATTCCCACTCAGCTCTCATGGTATTGACAGTGGCACGTGAGTAACGCAAATTTGGATTTAATGGGTATTGAAATTCATCTCCATCTGCAACCCAATAGCGACCCATTGCTGAATATAGATCAACCACCGTATATCTCACGATGATATCGCTCGAAATAGCTGTAAAACTTTTGTTGTGGTATGATGCGATATTTATACCATATATACACATGGTAGCTATATGTATAAAATTATTGTAAACAACTATGACAACTATGCATCAGAGTTGTCACGTCAACTTTGATGACCTGAACAACTATGTATCAACTTGATAGGAGTTGGCACTTCGACTTTTATGAATTGCATAATTTATTGTTATTTGAAAACAAAAAGTAAAAAATTTGTGAAAAAATATTTCAAGAAATTAATAAATACATGAAAATACAAAAAATGTACTGAATGCTTGTATTTTTTTAAAAATATTTTTGGTATTTCGTGAATTTTTAAAAGATTTTTTTACATTTTTTTTTAACTTTTTAAGTGTATTTATGTTAGGTGTGTCTAAAAAGTAAAAAAATTGCTTAAAATGTTAAAAAAATTCAATTAAAAAAAAACACGAAAATTAAGAAAGTATAATTTTCTGAAAAATATTTTCTGAAAAATGAAAACAAGCAAGCTGATCAACCAACTAAACGTCTGAATTAGTCAAATTTCTCTGCCTGAAATTTTTTTAAAAAAATAAATGTGAAATTAGAATTTAAAAATCCAAAACAAACACCAAGCCCGTAAAATTGGGTAAAAATGTATTTGACAAATATAACTGAACACAGCCTCAATTTTGACTACAATATTGCATTGAAATATACTTACAATTTCAAGTACTAAAATATTTTAATTGATTATAATATTTTGTCTCAACCAATTTATGAGTATTTCCTGTTCGATCACATGCATGCCACTGACCTTATACAGTGCATTCGGCTGCCAGGACTCCACTTTTGTCAAGTCATGAACGAATCAAAGGCCTGTAGCATCGGCTGTTGTGCCGCAGATGGTGTCAGCCTGGCTACTATAAAAATGTAACTTTACCTTCTTTCAAAGGGAAGTTGAAAATTAAGAGGTTGTTTGGAATGATCAAAATAAGTGTATTTTTTCCTCACATTACAATATTTTTCTACAATATATTTTTCTACCCATTGTTCAAACCACTTTTTCTACAATATTTTTTACTTTTATGTATTTATTAATTTGTTATTTTTTCACAAACTTTTTTACTTTTTAGGTGTATTGAAATATTTATTAATTTATTGTTATTTTGTTCTGACACCCCTCAAAATTTGTATGAATTGCATAATTCACATGGGCACAGTAGGTAGGTATGTGACTTTGTGCAGCGATGTAGTGATGCATCTGACTTTATGCAGTGATACAGTGATACTTGTGACTTTGTGCAGTGATGCAGTGATGCAGTAATGCATGTAACTTTCTGACTTTGCCATGCTTGTATACGTTGTGACTTTTTTCCTCACATTACATGATGCATGTGACTTTCTCCAGTGCAACTTACATGCTTTGTTTTTTTCTTACATTTCAGAATTCATCTAAGTCACATTAATACGACTGCGAAAAGAAGCAGAAAATGCTATTATGTTGGTGAAAAAAACAAGATGGACAGTTGTGTAATAACAATGAAAATGGGATGACTGTGAAGTTCATTAAGTGAAAATAAGATAAAATATAGGCTGCAAAGTTCCAATCGTGTTTACATATCAGGTGACCATTTTATTAGTTTGGTGAAAAAAACAACGATAGTTTTGTAGGTCAAAGTGAGTTGGACGGTTGTGTATTTACTTGCGCTCTGTTTCATAGTTGTTTATGAACAATATTACTTTAAAACAAAGAAAATTAAAGCTGTTGTTTCATTTTATGATTTCATTTATAATTTTTTTAAAACACCTATGTGTACTGAAATCGTCAATTCCAGGTGACTACTTACTGTATTACAAAAGTAAGCATGACAAAATAGTTTCACGTGGCGATGTGACAACTCACTGCATTTTGTTTTATTTGATAACTCACTGCTCGAATATGAAGGGATTGTGTAGACACCCCATTTTTGACTGTCCTCAAGACTTGGACGTCATCGCTTGAGCACTCGGTGATCAGCCATGTTCGTGTTCGTCTTGAGTTCCCGGAGGTCTCGGCCACGCGCCTTGCCTCAGGATCTCTCGACTCGACTGTTTTGTGTCTGGTTTTGTACCAAACATTTGTGTTTTTGCTTTGGAGGGCAGGGAATGGCTTGTTGGCCATCCCTACACTCCACCGGTCATGGCTTGAGGCCACCGGCTGTGTTTTGTTGCCATCGGCCAAATGTTTGGCCGACCAGCACTCTAGATGGTCGACCGGCCATCTATTTTGGTCAAATTGCTTTTTTGGCTGGCCGACCACTGTTCATCTGCTTTTGCAGATATTTTTATGCCAGCTGTGCTAGCTGGCATACACTTTGCTCCCCTCCATACACGTGTATGGAGGGATCTCCCTCTTGACTAGCTTACTTGAGAAGCTTTGCAAGAGTGAGCTCTATAAGAGGGAGCCTCTTCTCCCTCCATTAGGGTTACAAAAAAAAGCTCCAGAGCTCTGAGTTTTAGGGTTAGGGTTTACATATATTCCATCTCTATATATCTCTTTTTTTTTTTTGCCTTGTGTGT
Source organism: Camellia sinensis (assembly GCF_004153795.1). Classification (NCBI taxonomy): domain Eukaryota; kingdom Viridiplantae; phylum Streptophyta; class Magnoliopsida; order Ericales; family Theaceae; genus Camellia; species Camellia sinensis. The sequence goes on from NW_021028626.1 coordinate 579,076, forward strand.
GTGTTTAGTCTTACTATTGCACACAAACACCTAGTCCTACACCTTCTCTTGGTTACTGAGGGACTAGAAGGTTGTTCTTGGTGTTTTTGGGTGGTTTTGAGCTTGAAGAAGCTGCTAGAGCACCATTCTTGAAGAGGGTCAACAAGGGTAAGAACTTACTCATTTTTTCCTATTTTTGCATAACCTTTTTGCCTATCTTGAAACTATTTTTGAGCTTAGCGTATAACATATAAAAGTTCTATTTTTACCTGCTTAAAATAGTTGTTTAAGAGTGTTTTGTTGTTTGGGGTTGTTTGACCCCTCTTAGGCCTTGTTTGGCCCCCATTTTGTGCTATTTTGGTGAGCTCTGGGACCACCTTGTTTGGGCCTCCTCACCACTGAAATCTTGAGAGATTTCAGTAGTGAGGATGGTGTCTTGAGGTCCCAAGAAGGAGAGGGCCACCCCTCTCTCCTTGTTGTCCTTGAAAAGGGCCATTTTTGCCTCATGAGTGAGCACCATGTTTAAGTGTATGTTGGCCATGCCTTAACTGATATTTAGTGCTTATTTTGCCATGATATAGCACTATTTTAAGTTGGTTTAGACACACCATGCTTGCTTAGCATACATGCCTTGTAATGCCATGTTTAGGCCTTAACATGCTTTAGGTTTTGATCCTTGTTTTAGCATGATTTTGGCCAAGCTTTGTGAAGCTTTTGTGTTGGTTTTAGCATGCTTAAGTTCTGTTTTTGGTTGTTTTGGTCGACCATCACATGCTTAGAATAGCCACCTTGTATTTTGGCTTGTTAGCCTTAAGTATGTGAGTATATAGCATGCTTTACTTGCCTTGTTCCAGTGGTTTGGCACCACTTCTAGCATCATTTCAGTCCTTATAACATGCCTATATGTTTGCGTTTGATGCTCCTTCAACGTGTTAAAAGGTTGTCGCCTTATGCTCTATGAATGTGCCTCTTTGTATGCTTGCATATTTAGACTACCTAGATGCCATCTAGGTGCACCCTTAGTATTGTTTAGGTCTGCCTCGGACCTGTTTTAAGTCCTCTTAACCTTTTGAAGCTTGGTTGACTTAGCCATGGTTTAAGCCTCCTTGGCTTGCCTTAAGTGCTTGGACCATTATTGCATGCTTTGCTTGTTTTGATTAGTTGGTTTGGCATCTCTCTTTCATGACTTTCAGAGCTCACATTGCATGCTAATTGTCCATGTTTACCTCCTTTTAAGTGCGCTTAGAACTTGTCCCTTTATGCCTAAGAGTTGGTCCTTGTGTGCATGCATGTTTGTATGTGCATTTAGCCCCATTTTCATAGTGTATGGCCACTGTTTTAGGCTTGTTTGAGGGCTGCCTAAATTGGTCTAAGTCCATCCCTTAGCATGTTGTTGCATGCTTGCACCTTGTGTATTGTTGCATACCTGTGTGTTGTTACATGATTGAATGAAGTCACGTGTTTGTTTGCATGATTGAACATCCACATTGTGTCTTACATGCTTGTTGCTTGTATTGCTTCATACTTTGTATGCTTGTTTGCCTAGCATACATTGGTGTTTGCATTCCCATATTGCATACCTAGCTCACATGTCTAGGATGTATTGCATTGGCATGCATGCTTTGCCTCTTGAGTTGAGTGTGATTGAGCTTCTTTGTTTGATTATGTGCATTGCATTCCATATCAAAATGTACACTTGGTTTCTTGGGCCATCACGCCTCGAAATGCGCGATTGGTGGTCCGAGAATCGAGGCCCATCCCCCTTTGAGTCATGAATATGATAAGGAGTGTGGTTGGTGCATACATTGCTTGAAATGCATTGCCATGCTATGTTTTGCCCTCTGCTGCTGTCAAAAACAGATTCTGCAGGAAGCTTTGGCAGGCCGATCATCTTCAGTGCTGACCGGCAGAACATGTTTGGTCGATAGCTTAAACAAGTGGTCGGTGACCATTCCTGTTGGCTGGTGGCCATTTTTCCTAGCCGGTGGTGCTCCACAGTGTGTAGAGAACATATCCTGGGGCTTGTGCGGTCTTCAGAGGAGCAGAACAGTCAAAGCAGAGGCAACAGTGGCATGGCATTGGGTTTCCGAGCGAAGCCAATCCGAGCATGCATTCATCCCTCTTCCCGAGGCTGTTTTACTGCTTTAGTAGCTTAGTTAATTTGTTTAATTAATTAAGGGTTTGTAATAATTAATTAGCTTGTAGGTTAATTAATTTGTATATTCTTTTGGTCCCTCCGAGCGAGGGCGAATTTGTAATAAGTGTGGGTGCATGTGTGCATGTCTTCCAACCCCCACTTCTTTCTCCCTTTTACTTACCTGCTTTCAATGGTTAGTATTAGGGCATATTTAAATTAGCATACCTTATGCTATGCATGCGTGCATCCATACATTTGTCTTGCATGCACCGGGCTCGGCGCATCATACTAACTACATTGTATTTCAATTCTAAGTTGAATACGTATTAGTTATAGCATCATCATGTGCCATCTTAGAATAGCTGAGCCTATTGTAGTTGTATCTTGCATGTGTTGCATTAGCCATCTTAACATGAACTAGGATCATGCATATGATTACTAACTAGTTCATTGTTTTGGCACAGAGTGCGTGTAAGTATTATATTTTAGCATCTCGCATGAGTTTGAATGTAACATGACAGCATGCTTACCATGTGGCTAAATGCTTATGTGATATAACTACTTGAATGTCTGTGGGTGGAGGTTGAATTACCTAAGTTGGAATAATGATATTAAAACTGTGAGTTTTAAGCCACTAGATAGTGGCAAACCATCTTTTCTAAAGCCCACTTGAGGGTGGCAAAACCTGCATTTTAGCCTACTTGCGAGTAGCAAACCATTTTCAAAACAAACATGCAATGTTTTGTTCCAATTTAGGTGATTTGGTCTATACTTGTTTGCTGTGCGCATAACGTAGTAATTCTAGGCTAATAACCGGATAAGAACACATAACGTTTTCAAAATTGGATATCATGGTTAGTAGAGGCCGATCTTCGGATCGGGCGAGAGGGGGTGCTCATAGCTAACCTTCCCCAATCGTACCCAAGTTCCTAAGCCGAGGCAACTTTGGTGATGACGGACACGTGGCCTTTGGCACCGAGTTAGGGTTTCCTAAATTTCCCAAAATAAAATATTTAGGTGGCGACTCTATATCTGGCAAAGCAGTCTATGTTTGGCACTTCTTTTCTAAAAATCTGTTTTCCAAAACGATTTGCCGAATTTGGGCTCTTTGGTTCAGATTAAGAACCGTGACAATTCGAGAGTCCTGAACTGTAGTGAACCTAATATGAACAGAATGGGACCCATCCTCCGGGGCGTTCGGGGACGTCTACAGTTTCTGGTGACTCTGCTGGGGATTAATGAGAACTTGACTCGAAATCATGATATCTTGTTTTGACTACACTTATGTGTTTCTTTGCATTACATGTGCATTGGTGTACCTAGGACACTGTGTTTGCCATCTGCTATTCCTGAACGGTTTGCCGGAGGCTTGCTTTGTCAAAGCATGCCATAAGGCTGATCGATTATGGGCTCTGCCAGTATAGGAACACAAATCTCGGTTTTACCGAGGCACCCTCTTTGACCATTCAACCTAGTGCATATCGGAATCCGTAGTGACCATTCCAAAACCAGGACAGGTTGCTTACCCGATTATAGGTTGTGTGAAACCACTGCGTGCGTAGTGAAACCCTTGCTCCTGACAAAATAGGACAGGGAAACCCTACCTCCAACATAGGGGTGTATTGGTTCTCATTTACTTGTTATGTGCTTTTAGAGTGTATCTCTACAGGAAACGCACACATCAGTTCGCAAGTTTAAGTACCAGGCCTGAGGGCATCAGTATCAGTATTTTGGGGAATTAGTTATATCTGCGGGTATCAGACTCAGTTTTGGGGCAGTGATTTTGAGGAACAGTGATCAGTAGTAGAGTACAACTATTCAGCTACGCTTGTGTCTGTTCCGTTTGGGTTAAAATGCTGCTTGTTTTCCCTTTCAGTTAGAGATTTGAGTTCAGAGATTTGGTGTTCTCCTTCGCTGAGGCAAGGTAGATATCTGATCCGTCAGTCACCGTTCAGTTCAGCAGACTTATGATGACCCAAAGTTCAGAGGAAATTGTGGTTATGGCAGCCGCGTTAGACCAAGGAACCATCTTGCAGGATGAGCCCAATGTCGAAATACCACATCCGCCCAAGTCGCCTGTTGCGCGCCCGATCTGGGAACCCCAAATGTTTCAAATTCGTGAACCTACCACATTTGAGTTAATGGGAATGATCGGCGACCTCCAGAGATCCGTGGCCGATCTGGCCTATGGAATGTCGGCTTCGCCACCAGCTGCACTGTATGTCGGGAATTTCATACCATAGGAGCCCCCGCTATTGGGGCGGATTGTGATTGAGCTTAGCCAACCAGAGGTTGCCTCCAGCTACAGCAACGACGTGTCAACAACAACTGGGCTTCGCTCTGATATAGTAACCCGAACCCCCGATTAGGTTGAGGCTAGAGGTAAGAAAAAAGTGGGAACAGATGTTGATCCCGTTGGACAATTGCTGTGGGCAGTCGAGGCTTTGAAAGCCGGGGGAATGAATAAGCAGCAAGTGTTCGCAGTCATGACTAAAGCTGTGGATGATGCTTTCCCCACTCCAACCGAAGGCAGTTCAAGCCAGGCGGAAAATCGGGATGGACCCCGTCATGCCAAGACAGTTCCTGTCATCCCTAACCCTGCACCAGGAAAAGATCAGAAAGCCAAGGCAGTGCCTGCCGACCCTTTCGCTAGTGCGTCTAGCAAGAACCCTCAAACTTCAAAGTACCTGCCTCGAGGGCGCAAAGTCTTTCACGCCCTCTACATGCCTTTGTCTAGGGCATTTCAAATTTTGGCTAAAAAGGGGCATCTTAAACCTCTCGAGCCTCGGCCTCTCCCGAAGAATCTCCCTCTCTCGCATGATGCTACCTTGTACTGCGCGTACCACCAATAGTCCGGTCACAGCACCGGTGGTTGTTTCCGCCTTCGCCATGAAGTGCAAGATTTGATCGACAATGAGGTCATCCTCCCGCCTACCTCAGCAAAGTCTGTTACCGCCGAGCTGTTGGACTTCGAGGATACTGCGAGTTTGTGATCAGGGGTTGGACCACCTGCAGGCGGCGCTCGGTGCATTTTGGGTGTGGCGTCGGGCACGCACTGTTTTGAGCATTTGCGAATGCTAGTTTCTGACTTGGGTATTTAGGTCAATTTTTGTTGTGTTGTTTTAAGTCTGTCTCTTTGTTTTGAGTCAGTCTTTTTGTTTCGGGTCTGTCTTGTTGTATCGAGTCAGTCCCATTGTATAGAAGTTAAGTGATTCCGGGGTTGTTGCCTCGAACACTGTTTTGTTTTGTAATTATCTTTTTGCTTTCTTTTGAGTCTGTCTCTGTTGTGGAGCCAGTGGCAACCAGGAAATCTGAATGAAACAGCTGCGGCTATCATGTTTCCGTGCTTACTGCTATTTGAGCTAGTTGTGCCAGAGGATTTGAATGCAACAGCAATACATTCCACCTGCTCTCTTGTGCCCTGAAAATCATTGTAATGACCTTTAGTTTTTCAAGACTTTTTTGAACACTGCGGTGAAAACAAAGGGGAAGGAATTCCTCGGAATTTGAAAAACTTTGATCAAATTGAGAGAAAGAGAGGCGTGCTAAGCCCTTAATGTTTGAAACCACGCTTGTCAGCATGAGTACTGAGAAGGACCCTGGCTTGATCCAGACTGGTTCCACACTATCTTCAGCGTGAGCGATTTGTCGCTTCTTTAAAAACTTTCAAAAACAAAATGTTTTGCGCGGCCCTGCGAAGACCTGTGTGGAATCGCTCTTGAGATTGTGCTGCTTAGGATCGCTCTCAGCCTCAAGACTCGAGCCCCTGCTTTAAAACCTTGAACTACAATCCGGAGTGTTCAACGATCGACCATCAAGAGAGGCCTGTGTGACCAGATTAGAAGCAGCCCTCGAACAAGAGGCACCAAAGTCAGATCAAGGAGATCAGATCTCATCAGAAGAAGCTTGTGAAGCTAGAACAGAAGCACCCCTCCAACTAGGGGCAAAAATGCCCTACGTGCTCGAAGAGCCGAAGATGGGTCCTTCAGCAAATCAATACAACAGTCATTTTCTTGGATTCAGATGACTTTAGAATCTCAAAACCATTTGGCATGGACTTGTTACACTTTTACCCTTTGAGAGGCTCGCTGGGCCGAAAACCCGGAAGGACGACCCAGGCAAAAGTTAGAGCAAGAGAAAATACAAAAAAAAAGAAAGAAAAAATGCAAAAATGAAAAGAGAAAAAGAAAAAGAAAAAAAAGAAAAGAAGAAGAAAAGAAAAGAATCGAAAAAGGAAAGAAAAACAAAGCTCGCAAGGTCGAAAACCTGCAACGGGCGCCTTGGCAAAAGTTAGAGCCTAAAAAGTGAAGGTTAATACCCGAGTGTACCTTAACCGGAACTACGTAAGGCTTGATACCCATGTTTGGGATACGTAGGCAACTTCATCTTGAAGTCCAGCCCACAACGCTTTCATAGCGACTAAGTCCATGTAATGGTTTTTTATCATCCTTGATTCCCATGTTTGGGACGCGTAGGTAACTTCATCCTGAAGTCCAGCCAACAACACTTTCAAAGTGACTGTGTCCATATATTGGTTTTGACCATCTTCGTCTTCTCTGTGTCCGAGAGTTCGGTTGCGATCATCACTAATGAGGACTGACTACAGTATGCTGCAGCGCTATCCACACAAGGGGCAACTTTCTGTTGCCATGAGTCGCCATCCAAACCAGGGGCAACTTTCCGTTGCCATGCAGCTCTTTTCCATTGCCTCCGATCCGAGGTTGCGTATCTCGAGAGTAAGTTCCGTGCTCATTGAGAATCAACCGGTTGCAACAATAAGTTTTTGAGAATTTTTACTGAGGTTGACTAATTTTCTCGAAAATTATTTCATTTTTTTTTCAAAACTGGACCATTTTCTTGGACCAAAAAAAGGAAAATTTTCAGTGCTCATGGCCTAACTTGCATGATTTTAAATCAGAAAATTGAACAAGTATGTTAATCTAACTCTCATTTTGGTTAAAAGTGTTTTAGTGGAAAACCAAAACCAAAAAATGGTCAAAATGATGAATTAGGGGCACAGTTGAGTCAGGTGTTCTGTCTTTCCCCCGTTATCAACATACTTGCCAGAAGGGCACTCTATTCGCCAGAGGAAGGCATAACCGAAGCTGTCAGTAAAGGACTAAAAGCTCTCAACAACCTCCAAGCAACGAGGTATCGAGCCAAGTGCGAAGCACAAATTGCATGAAATGAATAACATAAAATAATATCACGTGTTTCACTTCTTTTATAGTGCCCCAGCACGCATTATCGTCACCAGATCATCTCTAGTTAACCCCCACTATGATGTCTATAAATACCCCAGTATGATGTTTATTGAAGTCATAACAATAGTAATATATCTACAATTACTATTATTATTAATTTTTTTATTTTATCAACAATGTCTTCAAGAGGTGCAGGAAGTTCATGCCGGCAAAGAAATCCGAAAGTGTGGCTACTACCTCCATTTACCTATGACTACAAGAGCAAAAAGTACTAGAGTCCGAAGGATTATTATGCTGGTATCCGAGCAGAATGGGCGTTCAGGGTAACGGAGCAAGAAGGATTGTTTAATGATCTACGTAACTTTGGGGAACTGGTACCTCATCATCATTCATTGACCATGTCTAGATGAAATGTGAGTGACTATGAAAAAGCAGTTAGCAGAATTAAGAAGGAGAACAACAGAATGTTGATGCGGAGATGTCAACATTTCATGCTTCAGCTAGCCACCGAAATGGAAGAAGCAAGCAACAGAGATTTGACAGTGACTGAGCGAAATAATGTCTTAAACAATGAAAAATATCTCTCTGACTACTACATGTCAGATGAGGAATAAGAAATCAAACACTGTTATCTTTCATATATGTTTGTATGTATGTTGTGTCGTATGTTCGTTACTGGAGTGTAAGACAATGTTGTTGTTCATCTAACGTACGGATGTATTTCAAGTATTTGTTTTATGAACTTGAAGTTTATGAAATAACTACATTTATAACTACACATTTATTAGTTCATGACTTTCTTTATTAAATTGCAATGAGTTAATGAATGTTCTGGATTAATGAATGGATTAATGTATGTTGAATTATGTGAATACTTAAAACACATAAAACAGAATAGGTAGCTCGGTGAAAAGCTTCCCTTAACTGGGGCTGGTGAAATAGGGATCAATTTACAAAGAATTTCAATCTCCATCAGGAAAGAAGAAAGAGTTACCTTCCAATTCCTAGAAGTCCAGTAAAAATGATGACTTTGGTAATGAATGAGGGGTTGACAGAAAACTAAACTCGGTGAAACGAACTACAGCCTTCAATAACACATAAAACAGAACAGGTAGCTTGGTGAAAAGCTTCCCTTAACTGGGGCTCGTGAAATAGGGATCCTCTACGTAAAGAATTTCAATCTCCATCAGGAAAGAAGAAAGAGTCGCATTCTAATTCCTAGAATTCCAGTAAAAATGATAACTCTGGTAAGGAATGGGGAGTTAACAGAAAACTAAACTTCGGGGGCTGGACAAACAAGCTCAAAGCCAAGTGGTTGGTCCAGTTGGGGGACTAATAAAGTTCAGACAAATGAACTACCGCCTTCAATAACACATAAAACAGAACAGGTAGCTCGGTGAAAAGCTTCCATTAAGTGGGCCTAGTCAAATAGGGATTCTCTACGTAAAGAATTTCAATCTCCATCAGGAAAGAAGAAAGAGTCGCATTTCAATTCCTAGAAGTCCAGTAAAATGATGACTCTGGTAAGGAATGGGGGGTTGACAGAAAACTAAACTTCGGGGACTGGACAAACAAGCTCAAAGCCAAGTGGTTGGTCCAGTTGAGGGACTAATAAAGTTCAGAAAAACGAACTACCGCCTTCAATAACACATAAAATAGAACAAGTAGCTCGGTAAAAAGCTTCTCTTAACCGGGCCTCATCAAATAGGGATCCTCTATGTAAAGAATTTCAATCTCCATCAGGAAAGAAGAAAGAGTCACCTTCCAATTCTTGTAAGTCCAGTACAAATGATGACTTTGGTAAGGAATGGAGGGTTGACAGAAAACTAAACTTTGGGGGCTGGACAAACAAGCTCAGAGCCAAGTGGTTGGTCCAGTTGGGGGACTAAGTTTAAAACCCAATTGGTTTTACTTGATTTGGTTGGGATGAATCACTATTTACAATTAATTATACCCAAACAGATTGTTTTCTGCACCTTTTTAAAGAAATTGACGATTCTCTTAGTATAGAAACTAGAATTGTAACTAGTTCTAATGACGCTGATTTGTTATTTTTTGGATTTATAGCCAAAGAACACTTCCGAAATTACTATGTAACACCAGTTTTCTAGACAGATTTGAATGCACCAGTTTTCTGAACAGATTTGAATGCATCATGATATTCACAAACATTGGTGGCCAAGTACTCCTACCTAACCCACGTTTCACTCACAAGATCCACCATTATTTTAAAGTTGATTTCAAAAGTTGAGATTGTAAATGTTTCCCAAAATATTACAAATCGAATATTCAAAAGTTGATTTTAAAATAATTCCAAATGACAACAAAAATTCAAATAGTCATACTTTTCCCGTTGATACAAATAGTAGGTCGTAACAACGAATGATGCATAGCTAAGTGAAACACAACATCGCCTACATAAGCTTCATTTTTTCAAACATTGAGTAGTCAAATCGTGGAGAGACTTGTCAGTATCAGCAGATGGATTGTGAAGTCATGTGACCTGGTGCACATGCTTTGGTTTTCTCGATATTTTGCTCGATTGTTTGATATACAGTGACCACTCATCTCTTATTGATATATGTGGGATTCTCAATTCAGAAAGTCACATGGCAACAATGAATTCACTGATTTACCTTACAGTGAGCATGCCCTTATTTTGTTCGTATATGTAGATGGATTGTCAAGTCATGTGACTTGGTACACAGGCTTTGGTTTTCTCGATTTTTTTATTACAGTGACAACTCATCTCTACTTGATATATGTGGGATTCTCAATTCAGAAAGTCACATGGCAACAGTGAATTCACTGCTTTACCTTACAGTGAGCATGTCCTTATTTTGTCCGTATATGCAGATGGATTGTCAAGTCATGTGACTTGGTGCATAGGCTTTGGTCAAGTTGATTTTTTGCTCGATTTTTTTATTACAGTGACAACTCATCTCTTATTGATATATGTGGGATTCTCAATTCAGAAAGTCACGTGGCAACAACGAATTCACTGATTTACCTTACAGTGAGCATGTCCTTATTTTGTCCGTATATGCAGATGGATTGTGAAGTCATGTGACTTGGTGCACAGACTTTGGTTTTCTCGATTTTTTGCTCCATTTTTTTATTACAGTGACAACTTATCTCTTATTGATATATGTGGGATTCTCGATTTAGAAAGTCATATGGCAACGGTGAATTCATTGATTTACCTTACAGTCAGCATGTCCTTATTTTGTCCGTATATGCAGATGGATTCTCAAGTCACGTGACTTCGTGCACAGTATTTGCTTTTCTCTGTTTTTTCAGTCTAGTGACAACTCATACCTTGTTCATATATGTGGGATTGTCATGCAGAGGCATCTTTCTAAAGTCATTCATAACCAACTATATAAACGACTAAAGGTGAAGACACAACCTTACAACTCATTTCGCCCTACGAAATTATCATTCATTTGTTTTAAAAAATTAGCATGGCTACATGGTTCATGGGAGGGAGTGGGAATCGCAGAGGTGGTAGGAACTTGCAAAGAGGTGACAGTTCACGACGAGGAGGGGGAAGGGAAAGTGGCGATGCTGAAGATGAAACACCATTTGCTTCGTTAGATGCCTCTTGTGCTTATCATGATAGGTTTGGGAAGCAACATGTTGTCATGCCCAAATACTATCGAGATCCATGTGGTTTGGTGGAGGATCCATCAGATAATCAAACAGGATATGGTTTAGCAAACGCTAGACTTCTGAAGTGGCCCGCACTATTTATAGAGCGAGTGCAAATGGAAAGATTATGTCGGGAAAATCGACTGAAGGTGCCAAAAGCACGTTCTGTTGAGATCCAAAAGGAAGATCCTGATAATGTTGATCGACTATGTGAAAGACTACAACGTGAGATTTCTCAAACGCGCTGTAGGTTAGCCCGTGATATGCAGCTATACATAGTTAAGAAGGATGCCCAGAAGAACAAAATAGAACCAAATGTTGCGGCTATCAAGGGTATCATGGAGGATCCTGAACTTGTCTCTGACGCTGAGCTTTCGAATTATTCAGACTCTGAGCCATCTGCCGATTTAAGCACGAATTAGGTGTTAATGTCTACACTTCGGCAATATTAGGTCATGCATTAATATGTAATGTCTGTGTTAGACTAAGTATAACTGTTATGTTATGTTTATGTTTATGTATTGTGTCTGTCAAATGTTGCGGCTATTAATATGCAATATTAGGTCATGAATTAGGTGTTTCTCTGTCTAACTGTTATGTTTATGTATTGTGTGTTCAGTTTAGGATGTCCAGGATGTATGTAATGTGCGTTCAGTTCATGGTGTCCAGAATGTATTTTTGTGGGAGACTTATGTCTGTACTACCTATGTAACTAAAAACTATTACATTTGCAATTTTAGTTATGTTGTTTTCATGCCTGTATGAGTATTTAGTAAATTAATGACTTCGTATATTATGTATTAAGTTTTATTACAAAAATGTTGACAAAATTTATTTTAGGAGCTCTCGTGGTGGCCAAAATAATTTTATGAATAACACCTTCTAACCCAAAACAAAGACAAAAGAAAAAAAAAATTTACATGAAAACAACTTTAGTAAAGCAAAAAAAAAAAAAAATATTAATTACATTATCACCTTCTAACCCAAAGCAAACACAAAACAATAAACAAAAAAATTTTACACAAAAAGGGCTTTAGTAAAGACAAAAAAAATTTCTGAATTACACTTTCTAAACCAAAACAAAGACAAAAGAAAAAAAAAAAAATAACATGAGAACGGCTTTAGTAAAGCCAACAAAAATTTATGAATTACATTATCACCAAAACAATGACGACAGAAAAGAAAATTTACAAAAAAAAATTAAACATAATTTAAATGAACAGTGAAAGCGTAGTTTCAATCTTTGCTTACTGTAGTAAACGGTGAAAGCATGAATTTTGTAAATGAACATGATTGGCTTAATAATATCTAAATGAACATGATTTTAAAATTATATATATGAAAAATATTATGTAAAATTAATATATGAAAAGAGGCTTTTCCCATAAAAATTTAAATGATATATAAATTGGCTTAATTTCCAAATGTTTGGTAATCAGTTAAAAATATTATGTAAAATTAATATATAAAGAAGAGACTTTTCTCATACGATGTAACAGAAATTAATATATAAAAAGAAGAGGCTTTTTCCATATTATGTAAAATTTCTGAATTACACCTTGTAAACCAAAACAAAGACAAAAGAAAAAAAAAAAATTTCAACATGACAATGGCTTAGCCAAATTTTTTTTATGAATTACATTATCACCAAAATAATGAGAACAGGAAAAAAACAAAATATTAAAAAAAAATAAATATATAAATAAATGAAAAGTGAAATTGTGGTTTCAATCCACGCGTGTTTTTATCAATAGTAAAAGCATTATTTCAAATAGCGTTTTCCTAACAAAAAATTAGATGCACAGAAAGCGCTATTTCAAATAGCGTTTTCTTTAGAAAAAAAATTTCCACATAAAGCGCGATTTCAAATAGCGTTTATTCGGGAAAATTTTTATGTTAAAAGCGTGATTTGCAACCACGTTTTCTTAATTAAAAGCGTGGTTTTGAATAGCACTTTCACTATTCATCACATTTTAGGCTCCAAACAGTGAAAACGCGATTTGTAATAGCGCTTTAGTCTAGTTTGAGAATTCTGTCCAAACTAAACCTAATTTAAAAATTAAGATACAAAATTAGGCTTAATATGAGAAAAGTCTCGACACATTGTGCCCCTTTTTTTCTCCAGAGTAGCAAATCCAAGGTTAACAAATTTGATGAAAATAAATATATAATATTTAAATATATTATATAAAATTAATATATAGAATTATATATGTTGCAGGTGTCCCCGCATGTCATGATTTTTGAAAATTTAAATGCCCATGTCCGTGTTTGTACTACTTAGATCCCAACTTTGATTTGATAACAACATAAGTACCGAAACAACAATCAGTTGATGATATCGCTAAATAATATAGACAAAGAAAGCTACCACATGGACACCCTGTTTTGATAAAGATAATCACTCCCTCTATTCTGCACATTTAAAGCACAACTACCAATATACACTTCGCCAGCAATGTTGGGTCCAAATTCTGGACTCCAAATTCAGTGTTTACCTTGCCCCTCCATGGACCAACCAACGTATCATCTTAAATGGGGATAGCACATATAGCAACAATATTTTACAAACATTTAATAGTTTTTTTCAATACTAAAAAACTAATATTTACAAGTTTAGATAGGAAAAACTAATGAAATCACATGAAACAATACTGCAAAAAATAAGTGCAAAACCAATTGGTATTTTTTTCTAGCTACGCCCTGTCCATAATCCTTTCAGTTTCCAATAAGGAAAATAACCTGTTTGGAACAGAATCTTGAAGTCAAGAGTCTTTTATTCACATGGGCTTCCTGAGGACTCATAAATTGAATCAGTGTGTTTGGTTTGAGTTTTCTGGATTAAATTTTTTGAAAATTAAATTTTTTGTTTTTCGTATTTTTTTGTCTTTAGTGAATATTTTTAAAATTTTAAGTATTTTTTTAAACTTTTTTAGATGTACCTTACTTAGATGTATTTAAAAAGTAAAAAAATTATGAAAAAATATTTTAAAAAATTAACAAATACATAAAAATACGAAAAATATACTAAATTTTGGTATTTTTTTTTTATAAATTTTTGGTGTTTATTGAATTTTTAAAAGATTTTTTCACAAAAATTATACTTTTTATGTGTATTTATGTTAAGTGTGTCTAAAAATTAAAAAAAATTGCTTAAAATATTAAAAAAATTCAGTAAAAATAAAAGAATATGGAAAATAAGAAAGTATAATTTTCTGAAAACTGTTTTTAGAAAATAAAACCAAACAAGCTGTCACATGGGGACTTCCTGGGCTAGGCCCATTTGAAGCCCTTTCAAAAGCTTCCCAAAATACCTGCATCTAGTGCAATATCTCTACTTAAACAATGTGACACAATGCATTCTCAAAAGGGCTTGACTCATGAGTGTCAGCGTGTCACCACACCATGAGGGTGACTAGTGAATTAACTAGAATAACTACTAAAGTATGTCTGCAATGTTTAAAGCGACAGAGATTAAACATCAGTATTCTATGACAGCAAAGATCAGCATGATAATTCTCAATGCAAAATAACGACCAAAAGAGAATTTTTTATTTTATTTTTTAAAAATATGTATATAAGAAAGAGAAACTTCATTCCAGAAAATCCTTACTACTACATGCAAGCGCCGGCCCACATGACCTCCTGAGAGTGGTTGTAAGCAAGCCATGTGCTGGGAAATGGTTGGAGACTGTTAGGCGTGAGCAAATTCAGGCAAGTGTGGAGGTAAATGTTGAGTTTGGTGAATAGCACGCTGATGGTTGTGCAAGGAATGAAACTGAGGCTGATGAGCCAATGGCTGCATATGAGGTTTACATGAGGTTTGCTGCTGATTTTCGGACTGCAAAAACAGAAAGAAAGAAGGGGAAAAAAAAAGAACGCATATGAGTTTCCAGTCTTGTAGAATATATGTTAGAAACACCGAGTACGTAAGGACTTGCACCAACATTATAACTCAGCTAAACTAGATAACAAAGAAAGTTGAACCCAGCCTTTTATGTAACTGCTCAAGGTTTGAGGTGCAGGTGAAGTCGACACCACATGGAAGCCATGCCTTAAGTATAATAGCATTTTGTGAAACCAAGAGATCTAGATAAAAATTGTATGTTCTAGAAAACTTGAGAGCATATGATTACACTTCTGGTTTAAAAAAAAATGATCACACTCCCTGTTTAGCCATGAAAGACCTGCAATGCTATTCAAGGTGAACCCCAGTGCATGGAGCAAAGGGTACTACAAACAAAGTCTGATATTAATAATGACTCCTCTTACACTTCTATTCCCATTTTCCTAACCAACCATTTCATTTCTTATAACTAGGCCACTTCAAAATTCTTGAACTACTATGAAGCTTTCACACTTGTATTAAGAGACTTTCTTCAGTAAACATTATTTACATTTTTTGAGCAATTGACTTTGTAAGGGCTAGGAATAGCATCGTTGTAAATTTCATGTGTGACATTAAGCTAGAAATCAAAGCCTTCATGTAAGGAAGCACATTGTCCAACTAAGAAGCCAAACCTTGAAGAATTTATTGAACGAGTGATGTAGAAGTTTCACCAACACAATTACTCCTCTCAAAAAGGCATTGAACCAGGTGAAGACCAAGGATCAAGGCTAAGCCTAAAAAGCTCCAGCCAGGTCAACTTGGTCGACCAACATTGGTTTTGGTCAACCAAGATTGACGCTTGGTCACTTGGCTGACCAGCCACATAGGTTGGTCACTTTTTGTCGACCACGCTGGCTTTTGGTCGAATAAATAGTAACTTAGTCAACCAACTTAGTCAACCAAATAGTAAATAGTAACTTTTTGTCGACCACGCTGGCCTTTGCTCTTGACCACTGTCACTGATTCACTTTTATCATACGACAATACCAGCAGAGAGGTGATGGGGACTGTGCAGATTCGGACTCAGGTTGGTCCAGGACAGCAGGATATTGACTTTCATGTCTTGGACGTTCCCGCAACCTTCAATCTACTCCTAGGGTGGCTGTGGCTACACCAGGTGAAGGCAGTCTCTTCCACCCTGCACCAAATGTTGAAGTACCCCCATGGGAAGGGGGTGGCTATAGTTTTTGGAAATTCTTCAATCCATCCGCCGCCAGAAGTGTCTACACCGGTTCTGGAAATCGAGCATGGCACGGAGGATGTGTTCCTGTCAGGATTCACCTTAGCCGAGGCCCGGGTCGTACAGAACATTTTGGCTGTTGATGAGGAGTTATATGTCAGTGCACAGTCTGTGTACCTCATGAACAAGCTCCAGTACATCCCCAGGATGAGATTAGGAAAAAATGGCCGGAAAGGCATTACAGCATCGACCGAAGCGCCGCACAACCCGTATACCTTTGGCTTAGGTTATCTGCCTACCAAAGAGGACTAGGTGAGGAAAGGCAAAGAGATGGCCGTAAGAGCCAGAGCCAAACAAACTGGGAAGCCTTACGAGTTGGTACATTGGCCTATCCAGGGCACCCTGAACGGACGCTTCGTCCGGGAGGGGGAAGACTCTCTATTCTGCGGCTTCCCAGAGCCATGGCTAAACGCAGAGAAAAGGCGCCTGCCGGGGTTTGAGATTTTCTTCGACTTGCAGTTGTCTGGGGATAATGTTACCGAAGAGCAGACAGACCCACCAGCTGAGGCTGAGCAGCGTAAGGAAGAAGATTCCGAGAGCATAGAGATTGAAATGGGGGTAACACTGGCTTGTCTACTTTCAGATCCACCGATCGTACATGAGTGCTAGGGGGATAACTTCTCGGTGTCCATGATTGGGATTGAGGCAGTTGCGAGCCCATCTTCAAGCATTCTGGATGCATCCATCGCACCCTCCCTCATCTGGCAGTATGATGAGGGATTCTTATCGAGCAGCATCTGGTCAGATAGTGAGTCGGAATCTGATTCCACCAAGTTTGTGGAGTCGGAATCAGGTTCCAGCTCGTCTGAGTCTGAGTCCGATATTCTTAGGGGTGACAACCTGGATGCCACAGTCCTGTCTAGGTCGTCTTTTTCTTTTTCCTTTGAGTCTGTTGTAACAGAGGAATCAGGCGACTTGGAAGTGATTAATGAGAATGGAATGGTTGTGGTCTTCAAGTACTTTTCTGTGCCTTTGATCAGCTCGTCTGAGTCTGAGTCCGATATTCTTGGAGGTGACAACCCGGATGCCACAGTCCTGTCTAGGTCGTCTTTTTCTTTTTCCTTTGAGTCTGTTGTAACAGAGGAATCAGGCGACTTGGAAGTGATTAATGAGAATGGAATGGTTGTGGTCTTCAAGTACTTTTCTGTGCCTTTGATTTATTGCATTAATTCAGACTTTCAAAATTTCGATGAAAACGACGAGGAAGAAATTCCTCCAGTTTTGAAATATTTGCTACATCAAGAGCATGAGAGGTTTGTAAAACCGCTGGTTGATGAAATCACCACAATTAATGTGGGTACTGAGAAGGACCCACTGCTGGTCCAGATCGGGTCCACGTTGTTTTCGGAGGAGCGCGAGCGCTTAGTCGCTTTATTAAAAGATTTCAAAGATGTTTTTGCATGGTCCTACGAAGACATGCCTAGAATCGATCTTGAGATTGTATAGCACCGGATCCCTCTTGACCCAGAGGCCCGACCTGTTAAGTAGAAGCTTAGAAGGATCCACCCGGATTAGGCTATCAAGATCAAAGAAGAGGTCACCAAGAAAATTGACGTAGGGTTCCTGCTGGTATCTGAATACCCAATTTGGTTGGCCAATATAGTTCCAGTGCCGAAGAAGGACGGCAGAATTCGAGTATGTGTGGACTTCAGGGATTTGAATAAAGCCAGTCCGAATGACGACTTTCCTCTGCCGCATATCAACGAATTAGTGGACTTCACTACAGGGCATGCGTTGCTCTCATTCATGGATGGCTTTTCTGGCTACAATCAGATTCTGATGGCACCCGGTGGGGGACCTATTATTATAGGGTGATGCTGTTTGGGCTGAAGAATGTTGGAGCTACATATTAACGGGTCGCGACCACAATATTGCACGACATGATCCACAAAGAGGTTGAGGTGTATGTGGATGACATGATTGTCAAGTCCAAGGAAAGAGAGGGCCACTACATCGCC
The DNA here is from genome assembly GCF_004153795.1 of Camellia sinensis. Lineage (NCBI taxonomy): Eukaryota > Viridiplantae > Streptophyta > Magnoliopsida > Ericales > Theaceae > Camellia > Camellia sinensis. The sequence goes on from NW_021028626.1 coordinate 597,134, forward strand.
TTGCAGAAATTCTTTTAACGGATCAAGGAATATCGGTTGCGGCTGAATCCTCAGAAATGTACGTTTGGTGTTACAGCAAGGAAAATGTTGGGGTTCTTAATCACACAAAGAGGTATCGAGGTCGATCCTTCCAAAATGAAGGCCATCTTAGAAATGCCACCACCGAGGACTGAAAAGGAGGTGCGATATAGCGATCCCGGGTTTACCCTTGTTATACCATGATCCGGACATGTGTCCGTGGACGTTGGTAGTTGTTTATTATCTTGTTTACATCCGTTCTTACTTTGTATGTGAGTTATAGGATGTGTTGGGCAGGTTTGTTTCAGGTTGGTTGAGTTTAGAAACCAAAACTAGTTGCCCAGATTTTGGCCTGTCCGCTCGAGCGGGGGTTTGGGCGCTCGAGCGGAGAATACACCAATCCAGTATTTCCTGTGTCGTGTTGGATGCTCGAGCGTGGGATTGACCGCTCGAGCGGGAGTGTTGTGTGTGACGCTCGAGCGGGGGAGTTGGCGCTCGAGCGGAGACCTGATTCTGTAAAAGTGCTGGGAGTGTGTATCCGGCGCTCGAGCTGGAGTTTGGCCGCTCGAGCGGAAGTCTGTGAGTGACGCTCGAGCGGGGGTTTTGACGCTCGAGCGGAGAGACTTTTATATAAATCCGAGATCCGACTTTTGGATCACTTTTTCAAGATCTTTTCTCTCTCTTACTTTTCCAAAAAGCCATTTTCAGAGCTTCTCACTCTAAACCGGCCCTTCTCTCTTAGATTTGATCTAGTAAGGATCGTTTGCTCACCTTTTGTCTTCACGAAAGTTGTGTTGATCGTCGAGGGCTTCCTTTTGATCTGAAAATTTCGAGGTTTGGAGCATTTTGATTTTGGTCTTCATCTTCTTTGGGGCTTCGGGTTTAAGGTAGGGGTATCCTACTCCTCTCTATGAATTTTGTCTTTAAATTTTGGTATTTTGAGATGTTGGGGTTGGTTTGGTAATTTGGTAAAAGTTGGGGCTTTTGTGCAATTTTACAAAAGTTGGGTTTTATCCATAATAAACCTAGATGCATGTTTGGCATAGAGAAATGGAATGAATGTTAAATCATTGATGAAAATGGGACCTAAGGGTTGAAATGTTAATTATGGGAATTGACCTAATTACATTGTTTAATTAATTGGGAAAATTAATTGAGAAGAAAGAGGAAAATGAAATGTTGATTGAATATCCATTGTGCATTTATTTTCTGTTTAGAAATAATTGCTTTGGCTATCGGTGGAGGATAGTCGTGATTGTTGTAGACAATGCATGTTGATTAGGCAGACTGAAACTAATCAATGAAATGTGTCATGGAACTTGACGGTTGATAGAATACATTAACTGTATGTATTGAGTGATTGTATATAGAACCACTGTGTTTGTATACATTATGTGTAAAGGAGGAGATGGGGGATGTACTCCGCGGTTTAGGGGAAGATAGGGGATGTACCTCTAAACCGGATAGTGTTGGGAGAAGATAGGGGATGAACTCCGTAGATACAGCTCATATGCTTGTCTAGAGAAGTGAAGATAGAGCTCATATGCTTATCTTTGTGAAGTGTGGATATAGCTTATATGCTTATCTGTGGATATTGTTGTTATACATATCCGTTGAGAATGTGGATATAGCTTATATGCTTATCTGTATGTGGGATATAGTTTTTTATACATGTCTGTGGAAATGATGATAGAGCTAGCATGCTTATCTGTTGAAAAAGGGAGAATGAAAGGAAACTTGGATTCATTAGTCGGTTGACATAAATATGTGATTTATGTGATTGTATCAGTGTTGGCCATCTATCAATTGCTAATATTTTAGTCATTGTTCATGGTTGGTTTAGTGTATTTCTACTGGGCTGTGGCTCACCCTATATGGGAATATCATTTTCAGGTGCAGGAAGCATGCCACCTCCAAGGACATAGCTTGGGAGGCTTGAGGCGGACATAATGCTATCGTTTTACTTTTGATGTATTACATGTAAATACAAGCCAAGGGCTTAATGTGTATGAGTTAGTACTCTTTTGTTGTAGCCAAGTGTTAACTTGGAAAGCTGTAAGCCCGTAGGGCATTTTGCTTTTGTTGTTAACATGTAATACTTTTGTAATGAAACATTGATGAATAGAAGAATGTGGTTATTTCATATGTTATTGAATGTCTTATTTGATGGGTTTATTGTCATTTTTTTTGAGTGCGTTACATGCGAGGCTTTCTGGGTAAAGTGCAATTCATAAGATGGTTTATTGCTAAATTAACCTTGACTTGTGAACCACTCTTTGGTCTCCTGAAGAAAGGAAAAAAATTCCAATGGGACGGCCGATGCCAAGCTGCTTTTGAATAGATCAAGCAATATTTACAGAACCCACCTGTGTTGTCATCGCCTGAGCTGGGGAAACCGTTGATTCTGTATCTTTCAGTGACTGAAACTACAATGGGCTGCATGCTTGCACAGGAGTCTGAGGACAAAGTGGAGAGAACTATCTACTATCTGAGCAAGAAAATGCTGGATTATGAGACCCGCTACACTCCGCTGGGGAAGGCTTGTCTGGCATTGGTATGGGCTACCAGGAAGCTGCGGTATTACCTGCTAGCTCACTCCGTAATACTGGTTTCAAAATTAGATCCCATCAAATATCTCTTCGAGAAACCGGCACTTACGGGTAGGCTAGCTCGTTGGTTGCTTCTGCTTTTTGAATTTGATCTGAAGTATGTGACGCGCAAGTCAGTACAAGGGAGAACAGTAGCGGAGTTCCTAGCCGATCACCCAGTGGAAGGGGATGAAGTAGTTGAGTACTTATTCCCAGACGAGGCTATTCTGCATGTCGAAGAAGAGACTTGGACGATGTACTTTGACGGAGCGTCAAACCAATACGGGTATGGGATAGGGGTGTTGCTGATAGCACCCGACAATTCCCTTATACCTTTAGCATTCAAACTCTAGTTCAAAGTCTCGAACAATGAGGCAGAGTATGAGGCATGTGTTGCTGGTTTAGAAGCCGCCCTAGAACTAGGGGCAAAACGGTTGGACGTCATCGGGGACTCGAACCTTGTTGTATCTCAAGCTAAAGGAGATTGGAAAGTCAAGGAAGAAAAGATGAGAATCTATCACCAGACCTTGGACGTGCTGATTCCTCGGTTTGAGAAATTAAATTTCGCTCATCTGTTAAGAGAGAACAACAGGTTCGTTGATTCACTAGCAACTCTATCTTCTATGATAGACATCCCTTTCGGAGTCTGGATGCGTTCGATCATCATCGAACAGAAATTTGTGCCGGCCTACGAGCTAATTGCCGCTATAGATGAGGTACAAGATGAGAATTCCTGGTATTGCGATGTCTGGAACTTTTTGGAAAAAGAGGCGTATCCACTAGGGGCAAATGCCAAAGATAAGAGGGCAATTCGAAGAATGGCTGCTCAGTTCATCGTTTGCGGGGGTAAACTGTACAAGAGAGGCCATCTCGGGATGCATAAATAGTGTGTTAATGCTGAAGAATCGAAGCGCCTGATGGAGGCCATCCATGGAGGAGAGTGCGAAGCGCACATGAACGGGGTGATGCTAGCCCGTAAGATCCTTAGATAGGGTTACTACTGGTCCACCATGGAGGAGGATTGTATTGGCTTTGTCCGGCGATGCCACAAATGTCAGATCCATGCAAACTGCATGAACATTCCGCCGTCGAAGCTGTACAACATGACTTCGCCATGGCTGTTTTCAGTCTGGGGAATTGATGTAATCGGGGCTGTCACTTCGAAGGGGTCCAATGGGCATAAGTACATTCTAGTAGTGATAGACTATTTCACGAAGTGGGTTGAGGCCCAATCTTACGCGGTGTTGAAGGCATCGCACGTTACAAAGTTCATCAAGAACAACATCATCTGTCGCTATGGGGTCCCAAACGAGATCATTTCAGCTAATGGTTCTCACTTCAAGAAGGAGGTGATCGACTTGTTGGACAAGTACAACGTGATTTTTCATAAGTCATCTACATATCGGCCACAAACCAATGGAGCAGTTGAGGCTGCCAAAAAGAACATCAAGCACATTCTGCAGAAGATGGGGGAAACCTACCGGGACTAGCCAGATAAGCTGCCATTTGCTCTGTGGGGCTACCGGACTTCAATTCGAACTTCTATTGGGGCAACTCCATATTCCTTGGTTTATGGGGTGGAGGCTGTTCTACCTATCGAGGTTGAGGTTCCGTCATTGTGAGTATTGGCTGAGTGCCAGATAGCTGAGGCAGATTGACAGCAAAGCAGGTTCGAAGAACTCATGCTCTTTGACGAGAGAAGGCTGAAAGCACTGTGTCATGTTCAGGGTTATCAACGAAGAATTGCCAGGGCATTCAACAAGAAGGTTAAGTCTAGGAATTTGAAAGAAGGAGATTTGGTGCTCAAAGACAACTGAGCTCCCATCCATGACCCTAGGGGCAAGTTTAGACCCAATTGAACTGGTTTTTACATCATTAAGTCCATTTGGTCGGGTAGAGCTGTTGTTCTGATGGACCTAGATGGCCTAGAGTTCTCCCAACCGATTAACATGGACAACTTGAAGAAATATTTTCCCTGAGTGGCTCGCTAGGCCGAAAACCCGAAAGGGCGACCTAGGAAAAAGTTAGAGCATGAAAAATTTGAAATTATAAAAACTGAGCTCGCAAGGTTGAAAACCCAGAAAGGACGGCATTGGCAAAAGTTAGAGCACAAAAGGAGAGTGTTAATACACGAGTGAACCCGAGCCGAACTACGTAAGGCTTGATTTCCATCTTCGGAATACGTAGGCAACTTCATTCTGAAGTCTAGCCACAAACACTTCCAAATCAACTTTGTCCGTGTGATCATGTTTGGTCATCCTTGTCTTTTTTGCATTCAAGAGCTCCGTTGTGATCTCCAGTGCAGTGCTATTCAGACTAGGGGCAACTTTCCAGTTTCAGGGATCCAGGGTTGTGCATCTCAGTGATAGATCTTAGGCGTGTCCGGTTCTGATCCATATCGAAAATGGTTTTGAAAAGTTTTAATAAAAGTTGATTTTGCTCAAATTAATCTTTTTACAACTTAGACCATTTTTGGGCCAAGCGAAAAATTTTCTGTACCCACAACCTTTAATTATATTGATTTCAATATAGAATTCTCCTACTCTTGAATACAAATTGAAGTTGCTTTTTATTACATTCATAAAGAAAACTTGAAAGTACTGATTAAAGCAAATAAATTTAGGGCATAGTCAGGTGTTCCTATGTTCCCTCCCAGAGCTTGTGGAAGCCTCTGATGCCAAAGTGGGCCCAATCTGCGCCTCATCATCAAGCCAAGCTATGCACTCATCAGAGAGGGTGCAACTGAAAATGGGAGCGGGGGCTAGAAGCTCTCTCGTCTTCCATGTTGTGGCATACCGGGCGAGCTGTGCTCCTTAGACCGGAAACGTAGCAGGGTATTCTATTCCCTCTTCCAGGCAAGTCTGATTATGTCCGAACTGGCACCGGAATCGGAATGAGAAGTAAAAGACACAGTGTGTCAAGCTGATCAACTGAATCCGAGGCTGGTGGGTCATACTGTAGCTTATCACCGGTAAATTAAGCCAAGGGCAGCGCCAAGCAATGTCGAGAGCAGACAAACTGCACATCCAGTCGCACCACCATCCCTCATCAAGGGCATCGACTAGACATCGTCGGAAGAAATAGCTACGAGCTGAATATGCTGGGCATGAGTCCACAACCTTCAATTTATCCATCAACCATACTTGAGGAGGGATGAAAAATGAGAGATTAAAGAATAGAGAGGTGTACGTTGAGAGAAAAAGTGAGAAAAGGGTTTTGAGAGAAAAAACCGAGCCTAAGGGCCGAGTGATGTGAGAAATATATGTGAGATAGGGTAGGAAACATTACCTGCAATAGTAGTGGACTCCCTGCGAAACTAGCCGTCTGCCGGCGATGAAAAGCGTCCAAACCCATCAATGTCTCAGCTAGCGTCATGGCGATGCAACTCTTGCCCTCTTTTAAGCCCTCGACAACTTCAATCAAACGAGTACTAAACCCATCGGAGCCTGGGGCAAGCAAGAAATGAGACAACATGCACAAGCAAAGCGCGTGTCACCGATAACCCTACCAATGATGATCGTCGTGGTCACCGGCATCAGAAAACCGACGAATCAAGCTCGAAATGTCTAGCTCTCTGTCGTGAATCAATGACCGAGCATCATGCAAAGTAAGGCCGCACATCCATCCTAATGGTTGGACGTAGCCGAAGCGGAATCGAGGCAAGATTTCTTCACCGCACTCGGATTCCATTAAAACTTGGAAATCCTCGAAAGTGGGACATATCTCTTGTCCACCAAAGTTAAAGACGTGTGTCACCGGATTCCAAAACCTTGCCGCGGCATGAAGGAATGGAAAACGCAGCAGGGTGCGACTCAACGTGAATAGTGCATTGATGCCAAAGCCCCGGAAGTTCAGCTTTTTCGAGCCATCCAAGTTGGCAATCCAATTTGTGAGATTTTGGACAAGAAATATTTCTATTTGGTGCAAAAACTGAACTGAAATGGGAAAACTACGAAGCTGGGGCTTTTTTAGAAGATAAGGTGTTGAGTGGAAGACAGGTGGCAGCATGCTAGAGGTTCTTGCCATTTTTGGATTATCGGCCGAAAAGAGTGCCGATCGACCATCTTTTTTGGCCGATCGGCTAGTAATGATGGCCGATGGCCTCTCACTTTGGCCGATGGAGCTTCCTTTTGTTCTCTGAGCTGTCTATGTATTGGAGATGTTGAGAACTTGTGACTGGTTCCACTTCAAATGCCTTCCGATGATGATTTTTGTGAAGTTGAGCCTGTGTTACTTCAATTTGTTTATCGAGTTGTTGTACTTTTGTTTATCGAGTTGTATTTTGTGTTCATTAGTCTTTGTTTTGCTTATCGAGTTGTTTTGTTGTTAGTTGGTTCACTGCCTGATTAATGCAATTCGAGTGTTTAGTTTTCAAAACAAAGTTCAATCTTATTTACGTTGTTGTATAATGCGATGCGATGCGATGCTTAGAATGTACAAATGTAACACTTTTTCAACAAAAGAGCTGTTTCATTCCATCATTATTTTCTTTTGCAAAAAGTACATAGTTTTAAAGAAAATAAAACCTGCCTGAGGCAGTACAATGTGCAAAACTACTAGCAAAAAGAAAAATAAAGCAAAAACGAGAAAAACAGCAAAATGTTTGGATCGGCACCAGTTGCCTCAGGTGCGGGGGTCTGTCTCGTCCTCTTCTTGGACGAAGGTCCAGGATCGTCGCCGCCAGCTTCGCCATCAGAGTCTGAGCCTGAGCCATCCCCAGCCTCATCCTAAGATGACTCTACCTCTGTATCAGACTCGTCGTCATCTAGGACAAGCACTCGCGAGCTACTCCCAGAGTGAGTACGCTCGGCCCTGCTGCGGTTGCGTATTGAGATCCCTCGTCCTGTTCTTCCCGCTCCTCGGGCAAGTACAGATGGTCCCGCTGGAGCACCCCCTGCAGCTGGTATCTGAAATGGGGCCTGAAAAGAACAATTGGCAAACACATCAGTTATGCAATGCAAAGCCGAGTATGAATACTGTGTATAGTGTATGAATACCGTGAGCAGTGTATGAATGTTGTGAGCAATGTATGAGTACAGTGTATGAATGCCGTGAGCAATGTATGAGTACAGTGTATGAGTACAGTGTATGAATGCTGTGAGCAGTGCATGAATGCCGTGAGCAGTGTATGAATGCCATGAGTAATGCTGTGAGCAGTATGTGAGTTACAGTGTATCAGTGCCATGAGTGATATGCGAGTGCAGTGTATCAAGTGCCGTATTGATAATGTGATGTATCAGATTATGTATGGAACAGAATGTGCAAGGTTTTCGGGGTTGAGTTTGAAAGAACTTACCGGGATACCGTAGATGCTGAGCAGGTCCTCTGTAGCATCCCCATCACTAAGGCTGAAAGCTGCAGAGCCTGTCCAGTGTACTCAATCGAAGCCTACAAAACTGTTGAAGTAATTAGTATTCTGCAGGATATCAAATGAAATGAAATGACTGTACAGAATGCAAAGTATAAGTACATACTGGGGTCGAACCGCGAACTCTAACGAGCTCATGATCAGCCGGAGGAGGAGCGATGGGTATCTGATAAGTCTTCCCACCCTGTCCTCGGCATGTCATGGTGGTGGGCAGGTCTAGCCACTCAGCTCTGCGTCCCCTACGGGACCCACTCCGGTCACGGGCCTGAGTCGCCCTCGGTACTCCAGCTCCTACTACTGGCGCCGCAGGCCTCTCCCTCTTGACTTGGCAAGCACTGGCTAAGGGTCGCATCAGATAAGTCTCGATGAAGACGGTGTAGTCGCCCTCATCTCTGAAGAAGTCAGAGTCCCAGCCGATAGTGAAGTCGATCATCTCCTCCGGGGTGTACCTCTCTGTATGCCTCATATGGTGGGAGGCAGCCTCGGAACTATTTGGTCTGGTAGGTCGAGGGTTTGACGCAGGAAGCCCTCACCCAAATACCATGCCCAACAGATCGGACCCTCCAGCAAAACCCTGAACCAGGCAGTCTCCCGAGCACCCGCATACTGCTCTCTCACTATATCCGGTAATGCGACCCAGGGCTGCCAAGTGATCTGCAAATGACAGGATATACAGTTTGTTATCTGCTATTGAAAGTACAATGTAAAGCAAAGCTTAAATAAACTGTAATGTTTGAAATACCTCTACGGCGGTAATGGTGTCGAAGTATCTGCGGAAGAACAGGAAAGACTCCAGCGGCCTCCGCTCGCACCTCACATCGAATCGGTGAGAATATGGGACAGCAAGGGGCATCTCTACCTCCGGCACTGGAGCAAGCCTCGGAAAGTAGGCATACACCCACAACTACAGAATGTAAAAGGGCAACAATGAGTATGCTTATCAGTAAAGCAGTATGCAGATAAAGCAGAAACCAGAGAATGGTGTGAAGTGTATTGTGCAATGTGTGCAATGTATAGCCAGTGCAAAGCAGATTGCGTGTGTGCAGTGTGTGTGGTGTACAGATAGTGTAAGGCAAAACTGTAAAATAGAAAGGGAAAATGTACCTCCCAGGCTCGCCAGTAGCCTCCCAGCAGATGTCCGCTGCGACGAGAGGAGGAGCTCATGTATCCGTAGAGCGTGGCTAGGCCTGCGCCACCCCAATCATAGCAACGGATCCTGGTCACGTCCACCAATGCACTCAGTAGATATAGGGCAACAGTGTTCACCCGATCGGCGAATAAGGTGGTGCCAGCAAGAACATGATGAATCCTTGAGCGTACTGCTCCACCTCCTCGCGGGTCGTAGGTGCCTGTATCCAAAACTGGTCCTCGAACCAAGAATATCTCATGAACCCTGGCCGAGAGAGAGGTGGCCGAGCGCCGAGCAAATAGATCTGGGCAGCATCCCACTCGCTCATATCGGTGTCGAAGAGAATCGGATCACCCTCTACTCCGATGCCGGTGAGCATAGAGAAGTCGAAGGGAGTCATCGTCATCTCCCCTGCAGCAGAAATGTGGAAGGAATCGGTGGTGTCCCACCACCTCTCCACTAGCGCGCCCAGAAGGGGCCTACTCGCAGTGAGGCGCGAGAGTCCCATGCAGAAAATGCCGAAGCCGACCTGATCGACGATATGGCGAACCACGTCGGGTAACTCCATGTACAAACCTTGGGCAATGGTATTCCCATACCCCCGGAAGGCATGGGAATCTCCCTGTGTTCAAAGACAAACAAATGTGAAGCAGTGTCAGAAATACAATGTTTGAATGCGTTCAGAATTGATGAAAATGCAGTGTGTGTGCATGTGTTCGAGTTTACACAGATATCGTGTATGATGGTGTTCAGGGTGAACTAAACATGTGATCTACAGGTATGTTTATGATGATCAGTTAAAGAACAGTATCGACTATCAAAGATATACGATCTACATTGTAGAAAATAAAAGAGGGAAAGAATGTACCTCAGGCGCTGCAAGAAAGGTGCGACTCCGGCTCACGTAGCAGGATGGCGCACCTCGTGCGTAGCTCCTGAACTGGCGGATGCTATCAGGAGGCAGTATGTGTATCGCAGGCCAGTATGTCGCCGGGTCGAAGGGTCGGACACTAAGCGGCAAGAGCTCGACCTTAGGATCTGTATCTATCTCTGGGGGAGTCCCACCCCATGGAATATCGTCTGCCATCTCGAGAAGAGTGCAAAAATGGCCGAGGGTATGAAAAGTGGGCAAGAATGCAAAAAGTCAACCAAAAGTGAACCCCGAGGGGTGAAAAATGGGAGAAAAGGTCGACGTGTGGAAGAAAGTACGAAAACCAAGGCTAACTCGGGGGAAACAAACCCCAAGTGGTGGAAATCAAGAAAGGAACACCGAAATCGCGTTTCGTTCGGTTCAAAGTGTTTGAAACGAAGAGGGTTTCGTGAATCGGAGGTTGCGGGAGGCTTGAAAATGGGAGAAAAGCACGGATTGAAGGGAGGAAAATGACCTAGAGAGAGAGGGAAATGATTTTCGACTAAGAGGAAGTGAGGAAATAGGGTTTGGAAACCTATATTTAAAGACCTGAGGCAAAATGTCAAAACTGCCCCGAATCTGCCACTTTTGGCCGATCGGCCAAATTGTTAGCCGATCGGCTAAATTGTTGGCTGTTGATCTCCTTTTGTGGCCGATGGATGGCCGATGGCTTCCCCTTGTGGTTGATGCACCTCCAATGCCTTGTTTGGGTTTGTTATGTTGTTTGCTACCCTCATCTTTCAAGAAAGTGCAAGAAAATACACTTTTGAAGCTTAAGCGGCCTTCGTGGTGGCCCCGAACCGTGTCTTCTGTGTGTGGCACTCGATACGCACGAGGTGTATCCTTTTTCGTATCCTTTTGTATATTGCGAGATTTGAAAATTACTTTGAATATGTTGCATTACAATGTTTTGTCATGTTTGTAATAAGCGCGCTTGTTATACGTCTGTTCGCTCTTGCATTGAGCATGCCTCGTCTTGTTTTGAAGTTGCATCTCAACATCGCGAATAACTTGCCTTTACCATGCTTACGTTGAATATGTGCCTCTCTTTGTTGTCGCATTGTTATACACATTGCTTGCGTTGTCGCGCATGCTTTACTTACATGTGTTTATGTTTTTCTCTCGCATTGTTATACACATTGCTTGCGTTGTCGCGCATGCTTTACTTACATGTGTTTATGCACCCCATGGCTCGCGTTGTCGCGCATGCCCCTCTCCCGCATTATTATACACATTGCTTGCATTTTCGCGCATGCTTTACTTACATGTGTTTATGCTTTCCTCGCATTGTCATATATATTGCTTGCATTGTCGCGCATGCTCTACTTACATGTGTTTATGCACTCGGCTTGCGTTGTCGCGCATGCCTTTCTTGCATTGTTATGCACCTTTTTATCGGCATTGTCACGCACACTTAGGTTGCATTGTCATGCATCCCCTTACTTGCGTTGTCACGCATGTTTTACTTGCATTATCATGCTGACTTTAGTTACATTGTTATGCACCCATTGCTTGCATTGTCGCGTATGTTTTACTTGCATTGTTATGCTCGTTCTAGTTGCATTGTCGTGTATCTTTTCACTCGCATTGCTATGCACCTTCTCACTCGCATTGTATATGCATGTGTTTATCTCATATTGAACTGATTTCTTGATCTAACGTTGAACATGTGTTTCTACTGTATTGTACCTATTGAATTTCTTTCTTTTGTAGGCACGATATTGTGTACGGTTCATTCAAAAGAAGTCCCGATTTAGTTTGATTGTTACCCTTCTCCACTCGCATTTGGCATGCGTTTGGACGTATCTCTCTCCTCTCGCGTTTGACACGCGTTTGGACGACTGCGCTTTCTTGCACAGTCCTTTCCTCTCATGCGTGTGCCACGCTGAGAGAGGCTCTCTTTCCTCTCATGCGTGTGCCACGCCGAGAGATGCTCTCTTTCCTCTCATGCGTGTGCCACGCCGAGAGATGCTCTCTTTTCTCTCATGCGTGTGCCACGATGAGAGATGCTCTCTTCCCTCTCATGTGTGTGCCACGCTGAGAGATGCTCTCTTTCCTCTCTTGCATGTGCTACTGTAGACACCCCATTTTTGACCGTCCTCAAGACTTGGACGTCATCGCTTGAACACTCGGTGATTATCCATGTTTGTGTTTGTTTGGAGTTCCCGGAGGTCTCGGCTCGCGCGCTTGCCTCCTCTCATGCGTGTGCCACGATGAGAGATGCTCTCTTCCCTCTCATGTGTGTGCCACGCTGAGAGATGCTCTCTTTCCTCTCTTGCATGTGCTACGTTGAGAGATGTTGTGTTTGAGACTCCGGGTATTCTTGGTAGTCGCTTTTAGTCTTCTCCGCGTGAGATGCAGTGAGAATTGCATAATTTTCTTACATCATTTCTGTTGGAATATGTAGGACTGTTATTTCTTATTCGCTTCCTTAAAATGTCGCATTTACTTTGCATGTTATGCTTCATTACAACTCTTTTTGCATGATCATAAGTTATGTTCGGCATTGTGCATGTCATTTGTATCTTGCCCCTACCTGCGGGCGCATCTCTTTGTTATTTTGTATGCTTGTCTAAGTCTTCGGCCTTGTCAAAAATGGGTCGTCTCTAGGCTTTGACATTCACTCCCATCATCTTATGACTTTCGAGTTCTGTCAAAGAGGGGCAACTGTAGACACTGCATTTTTGACAGTCCTCAAGACTTGGACATCATCGTTTGAACACTCGATGATCATCCATACTTGTGTTCATTTTGAGTTCCCGAAGGTTTGGGCTGCGCGCCTTGCCTTAGGATCTCTCAACTTGCTTGTTTTGTGCTTGGTTGTGGACCAAGGACTTGTGGTTTTGCTCCTGAGGGAAGAGGGTGGCTTGTTGGCCATCCCTACAACCCATCGGCTAAGGCCTTGTGCCATCGGCCTTGTTTTCTTGCTATCGGCCATAAGTGTTGGCCGATCGGCACTCTTTTTGGTCGATTGGCACTCCTTTTGGTCGATTGGCCATATTTCTTGGCCGAGACCTTTCCACCTACTTTTGCAGATATTTTTGTGCCAGCTGTGACAACTGGTGAGCACAATTCTCATCCTCCATACACGTGTATGGAGGGATTGAATCAAGACTCAAGCTTGTTCAACAAGCTTGAGAATTGATTTTCTATAAGAAGGGAGACCCCTCTTCCTTTCCAAAGGTTTTGAAAAGTTGATATACAAAACATATATCACTCTCTCTCTATATTTTTACCTCTCTCTCTCTCTCTCTCTCTCTCTCTCTCTCTCCATATTTGCTCTTGTTTGTGCTCAAAAGTGTAAATTCTTCACACTTTTACACTGAAGCACCTACCAGAACACCATCCTTTTGTTGCTAAGGCTTCTTGAAGTTGATTTTAGTGTTTTTGGATTGGTTTTGGTCAAAAAAGAGTGCTGGAGTTGTGTTCTTGAAGGTGTTCTTCAAGGGTGAATCAACTAGCTTTTAAACCTTTGTTTTGGCTTAAGTTTTTGGACCTATTTGCATGCTGATTTAAGCTTAACTTTATACTGTAAAAAGTTTTGATTTTTCAATCTTGTAATGTTTGTTTAAGGTCACTTTTGTGTTGGGGATAGTCTACCCCCTCTTAGGCCTTGTTGGCCTTGTTTTGTGCCTTCATTTTTGAGCTATTGGGACCACCTTGTTTTGGCCTTCTCACCACTGAAACTCAGAGGATTTTTAGTGGTGGAAAGGTGATTTTGAGGTTCCAAATAAGAGAGGATCATCCCCTCTCCTTGTGTCTTGTATGCTTGCATTGATGGCTCATAAAAGTAACACGTTTGTTAAGCTTGTTTTGGCTCCATCTTAGCATGTATTAGGCCTTATTTCAGCATGTTATACCTCTGTGTAAGGTTGGTTTGATAGCCTCTTGCATGCACCATGCACTTGTAGTGCAATCCTCTCTATTGCCTTAACATGCATCTTGTGTTTGGACCATCATTCTTGCATATTTTGGCTCAACTCCAAGAAGATTTTAGCCTTGTTTTACCATTCTTAAGCTCTAATTTGTGTTGTTTTGGTCATGCATGCCATGCTTTGTATAGCCAAAGTGCATTCTAGCTTGTTAGCTTTGAGTTTCCAAGTCACTAGCATGCGTTGTTTGGGCTACTTTCATGATTTGGCATCATTTGTTGTATAATTTCAGAGCATGTTCCATTACCATGCCGTCAAATTTGTCATTCTTTCAATGCTTTAAAGAGTTGGTGTTTTATTCCTTAAGAGTGGGTCATTGTGCATGCCTCTATGCTTAGGCCTTTGGGCTATTATTTCAGTGTATTTTTGGTCTCGTTTTACCATGATGTAACTCTGATTTTTGTTGTCAAAGTCATGTCATGTTTGGTTTTGATAGGTGTAGCGTAATACCCCTTATTAGCCTTGCATGCTTCATGCTTTTGGTCTTTTGTTCTAGCTTGTGTTGGCTAGGTCCAAGCATATTTTTGGTCTTATCTTGACCTGCCTTGGGACTGTTTTGGTTGCCCTCGACCCTTTGGGGCTTGCTTTGCGTGGCCATGGTGTAACTCCCTTTGCTAGTTTCAAGCTTTGAGCTTTCTTGCATGCTATGCTTAATTTGTTTGAGTGGTTTGGCACCATTCCATACATGATTTCAGGGCCTACAGTGTTGTCACACATCCATGCTTTTCATTCATTGCTCTTGCTTGAGAGTTGTTATCTCCATGCCTTGTTTGTGAACCAAAGTGTATGCATGTTTGTATGTGCTTTCGTACTTCATTTCCATAGCATTTTGGCCACTGATTTGGGCATGATTAAGGTCTGTCCATTTTAGTTTAAGTCCATCTTGCATATTGTTGCATGCTTGTCGCATTACATGTTGTCACATTGTATGTTGTCGCATGCTTGTCGCATTACATGATTCTTGCATGTTGTTTACATGTTTAGGTTGCATTACACAGTGCTTGCATGCTCATGTTGCATTACATTGTTTGCATGTCATTAGCTTTGTTAAGTTATGCTTGCATTGCATTGCATTTGGCATGCTCATGCTGCGTTGCATTGCATTGCATTTCCATGTTGTGTGCATTGCATTGTGTTTGGTTTGGGTGTTAAGCCAAACACGAGAAATGAGGGACGTTTCATACTTAAAGTGATGAAACGTGCCTCAATTCTCGGTCGTCGACACTCTTGATCATGCATGATAAAGGTTAAGGCACTTATGTGATTTTGTGCATTTCATCCATATTGAATTGTGCAACTCGGCCTCCTTGGCCATCATGCATCGTAATGCGTGGTTGATGGCTCGAGAGCCGAGCACTACACACATTTGAGCCTTAGACATGATAAGGGGTGTAGTTGTACAACATTTTCTTGCAAATACATTGCCATGCCTCTGTTTGTGCTCTGTTGCAGCAAAAGGAGCAGTTTGTAGGAAGAGATGGCTGATCGGCTATATAGTGTGCTGATGGGCTAACAATATTTGGCCGATAGTCTCCAAATTGGCCGATGACCATTATCCATTGGCCGATGGCCACCCCTTTTGGCCGATAACCTCTCAGAGTGTCCATGAGGTAGGTTAGAAACATCACAGAAGTTGGCATAATTTTCAGAGGTGCAGAACAGTGCAAACAGAGGCAACATGAGGCATGGTAACAGATTTTCGAGCGAAGTTGATCGAGCATGCATATGCCCCTCTTCTCGAGGCTGTTTTAACTACTTTGTATAGTTAGTTAATTTGTAATTAATTAGTTAATGTGTTAGCTAATTTAATTCATTTTTGTAAATTCTTAATTAGCTTAGTATAGCTAATTTCCAATTTGATCTTGTAATAATTAGTTTAATTAGATTATTAGATTAGTTAGAATAGCTTAGCGTAGCTAGTTTAGTGTACTCATTCGGATCCTCTATCGAGAGGGCCAACTTTTGTAATAAGCGTGCGTGAGTGTGTGAATGTCTTCCAACCCACGTCTTTCTCCCTTTTACTTAATCGCTTACGATGGTTAGTTCTAGGTCATATTTTGATTAGCATCCTTATGCTATGCATGTTTGCATCATTCATCTGTATAGTATGCACCGGGCTCGGCGCATCATACTAACTGCATTGTGTTTCAATTACGATTTGAATACATGTTATCAAGTTGTATTTCATATGACATCTTAGAATAGCCGTGCCTATTTCTAGTTGCATTTTGCATGTGTAGCATTAGCCATCTTAACATAAACTAGGATCATGCATGATTTCTAACTAGCTTTTGTTTTAGCTCGGAGTACTAGGTAAGCTTTTACGCTTTAGCATCTTGTATGAGTGTGAGTGTTGCCATGATAGCATGCTTGCCATGAGGCTATTTGCTGAACTGCTATAACTGCATGAATGCCTGTGGATGAATGTTGGATTACTTGAATTGGAACAATTCATCGAAATGCGAGTTTTAAGCCCACTTGAGAGTGGCAAAATCATGTTTTCTAAGCCCACTTGAGGGTGGCAAATCCACGTCTTAGCCTACTTGCGAGTAGCACCTTCAAACCATTTTCAAATAAACAAACATGAGATGTTTTGTTCCAACTTAGGCGATCTAGTCTATACTTGTATGCTGTGCGTATCACATAGTAAAGCTAGCTAATAAACTGGAATAAGAATACATGTGTTTTCAAAAACAACATATCCTGCTTAGTAAAGGCCGATTTTTTGATCGGGCGAGTAGGGGTGCTCATTGCATGACCTTCCCCTCTCGTACCCAAGTTCCCGAGCCGAGGCAACTTTGGTGATGACGGACACGTGGCCTTAGGCACGAGTCAGGGTTTCCTAAATTTCCCCCAAAATAAAATATTTAGGTGGCGACTCTGTATCTGGCAAAGCTGTCTATGTTTGACACTTCTTTATAAAAATCAGTTTTTCAAAACGATTTGCCGGATTTGGACTCTTTGGTGATTTATCAGTCTTGCATTGCACTTTGCGAGATTAGATTCAGAACCGTGACATTGAGTCCGAACTGTAGTAGCAAATGAACAAAACGGATTTCGCGCCATCATGCGCGGAGCTGGGACGTTCGGGCATGTCTACAATGGCTGATGGACATGTTGAAGGTAGTGGATGCTTGCCCTGTATATTCAGCACAGGGTTATTTCTTTCGCCAACGACTAGTAGATTTCTCGAACGAGAGATGGTGGTGCGAATGATTGTGCAACAGATTTGCTGTTGACATTGTTTGGCATTGCCCCTCATTTGATCTGCCTAAGATGAGCTACAGCATGTCTTAGCAACTTGGCATCCAGCTGATTGGCTTGACACACTGTGTATTCTACTTTCAATTCCGGTTCAGGCGTTAGTTTGGACACGACCAGATTTGCCCTGAAGAAGGGGTAGAGTACCCGGCTTTGTTCTTCATCTGCAGCTCACAATTGGCTAGATACCCCATTGCTTGGAGGACAAGAGAA
Source organism: Camellia sinensis (assembly GCF_004153795.1). NCBI lineage: Eukaryota > Viridiplantae > Streptophyta > Magnoliopsida > Ericales > Theaceae > Camellia > Camellia sinensis. The sequence goes on from NW_021028626.1 coordinate 614,553, forward strand.
CTTCTGGCTCCTGCTCCCAGTTTCAATTGCGCCCTTTCAGGCGAATGCTTGACCTGGCTTGAAGATGAGGCACAAACCGGGCGTACTTTAGCATCTAAAGCTTCTACGAGCTCAAGGAGGGGACGCAGGAACACTTGACTCATCTATGCCCCAAGTTTATTGCTTTCATCTTACTTTTCAAGTTTTCTTTTTGAATGTAATAAAAAGCAACTTTGATTTGTATCGAGAGTTGGAGAACTTTGTATTGAAATCAATGAAATTGAAGTTATGGGCACTGAAAGCTTTCCTTTTGGTCAAAAAATGGTCTAAGTTGTAAAAAAATTAATTTGAACAAAATCAACTTTTATTAAAACTTTTCAAAACCATTTTCGATAAGGATCACAACTTGACACACATGAAATCTATCCTTGAGAAGTACAACCTCGAATCCAAAACAATGGAAAATTGCCCCTTGTCTGAAATAGCACTGGACTGCACTGTAACTAGTTCTCATAGTGAAGATCATAACCAATCTCTTGGATACAGAAAAGACAAAGATGACCTAATCAATGGCATGGACAGGACAGTTGATTTGGAAGTGTTTACAATCGGACTTCAAGATAAAGTTGCCTATGTATCCCGAAGATGGGAATCAGGCCTTACGTAGTTTGGTTTGAGTTCACTCGGGTATTAACACTCTCCTTTTATGCTCTAATTTTTGCCAAGGTAGCTCTTTTTGGGTTTTCAACCTTACGAGCTCAGTTTTTATTTTTTCAAATTTTTTGTGCTCTAACGTTTGCCTAGGTCACCCTTCCGGGTTTTCAGCCTAGCGAGCCTCTCAAGGATAATATTTCTTCAACTTGTCCATGTTGATCGGTTGGGTAAATTCTAGGCCATCCAAGTCCATAAGAATGACAGCTCCACCTGACCAGATAGATTTGATAATGTAAGGACCAGTCCAATTGTGTCTGAACTTGCCCCTAGGGTCGTGGATGGGATCTCGGTTGTCTTTGAGCACTAAATCCCCTTCTTTGATATTCCTGGACTTAACTTTCTTGTTAAAAGCCCTGGCAATCCTGCATTGATAACCTTGAACATGGTACAGTGCTTTCAGCTTTCTCTCATCAAACAGCATTAGTTCTTTGAACCTGCTCTGCCGCCAGTCCGCTTCTGCTATCTGGCACTCAGCTATAAACCCACAGCAACGGAACCTCTATTTCGATCGGCAGAACAACCTCCATTCCATAAACTAGAGAATACAGAGTTGCCCCAGTAGATGTCCGAATTGAAGTCGTATAGCCCCAGAGTGCAAATGACAATTTGTCTGGCCAGTCCCTGTAGGTTTCCACCATCTTTTGTAAAATATGCTTGATGTTCTTGTTGGCGACCTCAACCACTTCGTTGGTTTGCGGCCGGTATGTAGATGACTTGTGAAAAGCCACGTTGTATTTCTCCAACATGTGTATCACTTCCTTTTTGAAATGGGAACCATTATCTGAAATAATCTCATTTGGGACCCCATAGCGACAAATGATGTTATTCCTGATGAACTTGGCTACATGTGATGCCTTCAGCACCATATAGGATTGGGCTTCCACCCACTTTGTAAAATAGTCTATTGCCACTAGGATATATTCATGCCCATTTGACCCTTTGGCGTAACTGCCCCAATGACATCTATTTCCCAGACTGAAAAAGGCCATGGTGAAGTCATGTTATACAGCTTCGACGGCAGGATATTCATGTGGTTTGCATGAATTTGGCATTTGTGGCATCGCCGAACAAAACTGATATAATCCTCCTCCATGGTTGACCAGTAATAACCCTGCCGGAGAATCTTCTGAGCTAACATTACTCCGCTCATGTGTGCTCCATACTCTCCCCCATGGATGGCCTCCATTAGGCATTTTGACTCCTTTACGTCGACGCACAACTTGTGCATTCCCAGATGACCTCATTTGTACAATTTACCTCTGCAGATGATAAACTGAACGGCCATCCGCCGTATTGCCTTTTTATCTTTGGCATTTGCCCCTAGTGGATATGCCTCATTTTCTAAGAAGTTCCAAATATAATAATACCAGGGGTTTTGATCTTGAACCTCATCTATCGCGGCGATGGTCTCGTAGGCCGGCGTGTATCTCTGTTCAATAATAATCGGACGCATCCGGACTCCTAGAGGGATGTCTATCATAGAAGATAAAGTTGATAAGGTGTCAGCGAACCTGTTGTTCTCTCTTAGAAGATGAGTGAAGGTTAGCTTCTCAAACCTAGGAATCAGAATATCCAGGGTCTGGTGATAGATTTTCATATTCTCTTCTTTGACTTTCTAGTCACTTTTTGCTTGAGAAACAACTAGGTTTGAGTCCCCGATGATGCCCAACCGTTTTGCCTCTAGTTCCAAGGAGGCTTCTAAACCAGCGATACACACCTTATATTCTGCTTCATTGTTAGATACTCTGAATCGGAGTTTGAAGGTTAAAGGTATATGGGAATTGTCGGGTGTTATCAACAACACCCATATCCCATAACCATACTGGTTAGACACTCTGTCAAAGTAAATTGTCCAAATCTCTTCTTCGACCTATAGAATAGCTTCATCTAGGAATAGGTACTCTACCTCTTCATCCCCTTCTACTGGGTGATTTGCCAGAAACTCAACTACTGCTCTCCCCTTGACAGACTTGTGAGTGACATACTTCAAATCAAATTCGGAGAGAAAAAGCAGCCAACGGGCTAGCCTACCTGTAAGTGCTGGTTTCTCAAAGAGATATTTGATGGAATCTAATCTTGAAACCAGAATTACAGAGTGAGCTTATAGGTAGTGCCTCAACTTCCTAGTAGCCCATACCAAGACTAAGAAAGCCTTTTCCATAGGGGTGTAACGAGTTTCATATTCCAGCATTTTCTTGCTCAGGTAATAGATGGCTTTCTCCACCCTGTCCTCAGACTCCTGCGCAAGCATGCATCCCATTGTTGTGTCCGTTATTGATAGATACAAAATCAACGGCTTTCCCGGCTCTGGCAACGACAACACAGGCAGGTTCTGAAGATACTATTTGATTTGCTCGAAAGTAACTTGACATCAGTCATCCCATTGGAATTTTTTTCCTTTCTTGAGGAGACCAAATAGTGGTTCACAAGTTAAGGTTAATTTTTCAATAAACCGTCTTATGAATTGCACTTTACCCAGAAAGCCTCGCACCTCATTTTTAGTCCTTGGTGGTGGCATTTCTAGTATGGCCTTGATTTTGGAAGGATCAACCTTGATGCCCCTCTGTGTGATCAACAACCCTAACATTTGCCCTGTTGTGACATCGAAAGTGCACTTCTGTGGATTCAACCTCAATCTGTACTCTCTGATCTGTTGAAAGAATTTCTCTAAGGCGGTGTAGTGGCCTTCTCTTTCTTTGGATTTGACAATCATGTCGTCTACATACACCTCAACCACTTTGTGGATCATATCATGCAGAATTGTGGTTGTAGCCCTTTGATATGTAGCCCCAGCATTCTTCAACCCAAATGGCATCACCCTGTAGTAGTAGGTTTCCCACGGCGTGGTGAAGGTAGTCTTCTCTCTATTCTCGGGTGCCATTAAAATCTAGTTGTACTCAGAAAATCCATCCATGAAGGAGAGTAGTGTAGGCCTGCGGTGAAGTCCACCAATTCATCGATGTGCGGTAGAGGGAAGTCGTCCTTCGGGCTGGCTCTATTCAGATCTCTGAAATCCACATACACCCAAATTCTGCCATCTTTCTTTGGCACTGGAACAATGTTGGCCAACCAAGTTGGATACTTGGATACTAGCAGGAACCCTGCGTCTATCTGCTTGGTGACCTCTTTCTTAATCTTCAAAGCCTAATCCAGGCTTATTCTCCGAAGCTTCTGTTTGACGGGTCGGGCCTCGGGGTCGAGAGGGATCCGATGCTGTACAATCTCAAGACCGATTCCAGGCATGTCTTCATAGGACCACACAAAAACATCTTTGAAATCTTTTAATAAAGCGACTAAACGCTCGCATTCCTTCGAAGACAACGTGAACCCGATTTGGACCAGATGCAGATCCTTCTCAGTGCCCACATTAATTGCAATGATTTCATCAGCAAGGGGTTTTACAAACCTCTCCTCCTCTCGATTAATCAAATGTTTCAAAACTAGAGGAATTCTTTTCTCGTCGTTTTTATCAAAATTTTGATAATCATGATCAATGCAATATGCAAGAGGCACGAAAAAGTACTCAGAATTTGCCGCAACATTCTCATTCAAAAGGTCCGGCTCATCCAATTCTTCGGTTACAACTGACTCAAAAGAAAAGGAAAAAGATGACTTGGACAAAACAAAGACATCCGGGTTATCAACTCCAAGAATACTGGTTCCAGACTCAGAGGAACTAGAATCTGATTCTGACTCCATAGACTCTGTGGAACCAGATTCTGGTTCACTACCAGACTTAGAACTGCTGGACAAGTGGCCCTCCTCCAACTGCCAAAAGAGGGAGGGTGTGTCAGATACATCCCGAATACTGCTCACTGGATTAACACTCGATTGGTCCTCGATCATGGAAATGGTTTGGTCATCCCCCAAGCTCTCTGAAGTGATCTGAGGATCCGAAAGGAGACATGCCAGTGCTGCTCCCATTTCAATTTCATCGCTGTTCGGATCATTTTCTATGCTCTGCTCAACTCCAATAATAACAAATTTTGCCATTTCCTCTGTGGCTTCATCTTTTTGCAGTTGTAGGTTGAAGAAAATCTCAAAGCCGGGAACACGCTGTTCCTCTGAATTCAACCATGGCTCAGGAAAGCCACAAAATGGGAAGTCTTCTCCGTCCCGAACAAAGCGGCCGTTCAGAGTTCCCTAAATGGGTCTATGGTTCAACTTATTGTGCTTCCCAGTTTGCTTAGCTTTGGCTCTTCCTGCCATTTCCTTTCCTTTCCAAACCCAGTCCTCTTTGGTGGGCGTATAGCCAAGACCAAAGGTATGCGGGTTATATGGCACACCGGCCAATGTAGCAATGTCCTTCCAGCCACTCTTTTCCAATCCCATTCCGGGCACATGTTGTAGCTTGTTCATGAGATACACTGATTGAGCACTAACGTACAAACCTTCATCAACAACCAAAATATTTTGTACCACTCGAGCCTCAGCCAAGGTAAATCCCGAAAGGAACACATCTTTTTCACGGTGCACAATCTCCAGTATTGGCGTAGTAACCTCTGGCGGAGTATGTAGGATGAGTTCCCAAACACAATGGCTACCCCCTTTCCAAGAGGGTACTTCAGCATTTGATGCAAGGTGGAAGAAACAACTTTTACTTGGTGCAGCTAGGGTCACCTAAGTAGTAAGTTAAAAGTAGTCAGAACATCCAGGACATGAAACTCAATATCCTGTTGAGCCGGGCCAACTTGTACTCTGACTTGTATTGTTCCCATCACTTCTCTGCTTGTATTGTAGTAAGCCGGGATCACCTGGGCCGTAGGTACAAAATCCACTGGCTTCAAGCCAATAGCATAGGCTGTGCGAGACGGACAAACATTGATTGCAGACCCAGTGTCAACCAATACAACCGGTACCCACTTCTCTCTACACTTAACTGAGATGTATAGCGGTTTGTTATGTGTAGAGCCTTCGGGCGGCAGTTCCTTATCCAAGAAGGTCAAAGTAGGCGAAGTACCTCCCGGGAAGACAAGTCCTACTAGTTGCTCTGGAGCTGTGTCAATAGACAGTTTGGCTTTATCCATTGTCGACAATATAGCTTGCCTGTGTACTCACGAAGCCATGTATATCAGCTTGGATCTTCTTTAGGTGCTTCAGTACAGCTTCTTCCTCTAACTACTTATCCTTCTATTTTTCAGCTTCCCTGTCCTTTTCAGACGCCTCAGGTTAGTCCAAGTGTGGGGGCTTGAAGTACCTCCCACTCCTAGTCATATGGTCTACCTCCTCAGAGTACCAGGTATCGTCTAGCAGGTCTTGACCCTAATCCTCATCAGTGTGGGCAAGATGCAGATCATCATCTTCCCACTACATTCCTCCGACAACCGACAAGCAATTGTTTGGTTCTGTTGTGATCATTTCCTTAGCATAATCATCCCTCGTAGGGTGTTGCGTTGTTCCAGCTTTCTGACTGTTCTCATCCCTTTCCTGTTCAAACCGCTTTAGTGCGGCTTCTTGTTCTATATCAGCCGTACTAACAATGCTCGATTCCTGAGCTAAATTCTTAATACCGGTGCTCTCCGGCAACTTCTCCTTATCCTCGGCCATTCCGGCCTTCTTAGTAGTTCCTGCTTCTTGCTCTTCCAGCTTTGGTTGAAGTCCCTTATCCACATTAGGTTCATCATTGAGCCACCCAGAGTTATTTGTCAACCCATTCAGATCAAACCAGTCAATATGCACATCCTTCGAATCTTGCTCATCGAAGAATTGTAAATCGTTGATATCTTCCTCTAGGTCAGCTAGATCATGTAATCCCTGGCTTAGACCATCCTCCTGGACCACACTGACCTCCATTCCTATCGGCAACACCACCTCCGAGTTAGCCTGATTGATTGGCACAATGTAACGGCATGGGTTGTATTCCTCCTCAGATAAATTCACAGAGCCCTTAGGCACTGAATTGACATTTCCATTCTCCACCAAGGCTATCCTGCCTTCATCTACCACGGTCACCACCACAGGTTTGGGTTGGGATGTGGATGCGTTTATCATGCACAAATCTGTGCCTTTTGGGATGAACAGCACCAACTTAGGTAGGTGGACATGGGTGATATATATATTGGTGTTTGTATGAGGTTCACATGCGGGGGTGGAGGGGCCTGGTTATGTGGTGGAAGAGGATTCGTAGTGACGTTAGGCTTTTCAGGAGGCGCTATCACCTTATTGTCAATGAGATCTTGAATCTCATGACGCAATCTGAAGCACTGATCAATATCATGTCTGTGGGGAAGTGGTTTGGAAATACTCTTCAGATCCTAGGGGACGCTCGTGATCTTCAGCTAATCACCTGAAAAGGAATGAACACTCTGGTCGGGGGTGCCGGAATTAGCACTCCGACGGATAAGTCAGTGTATACTCTCTTGATTACTTGTATCTTAAGTTAAGTTTGCTAGTTCTCATATACCCTTCTCTGACTCAAGATCCTATATTTATAGTATTCTCTTTGGGCCTTAGGGCCTGGCCCATCCCTGATCCTTTACATATACTTCTACTTGGCCTTTGTTCTACTGGTTGGAATGCCGGCTATTTTATTCGGCTCTTCAATTGACTAGGATAAATGCTGAATAGAGGTTATGTTCTGGACCGGACTGGTTCATTCGTCTCTATTGTTCCAAGGAAATTCGGCTCCCATAATTGCCCCCCAAACACCCCACTAGCATCAGTTAGTCGGCGTGTTTGGCTTTTAGCCTGGGAAGTCAAAAATTCGGTGGTTCATCCTCTTCCCAATGCGTGTTAGAACGCGTACATGCTTTTTGGTCATTGTAACGATTTCCCGCCCCTTCGTACACTGCCTCCATTTAATGTGATTTGAAATTGTCTCTTCGAATGTATGTTCTGAATACTCAAAGATATCTGGCTCGCCTTCTAGTGCAACTTCTTTACTTCGCGGCTTCTACAACTCCTAGTTTCTCGTTTTTCCCTCGTCTCCTGTAAGTTTTTTTCTTCTTCATTTTTGATCCCGCTTCCTTGTTTGCTTTTAGTTTTCCATAATCCTTGGGCTAGCCAAAATGGAAAAACATCTGAAGGAGTTCCTTTTAGTGGATTGAATCTCCGGCTTTCGATGCCATTTTTCTATCCCCGATGACGTCCATCTGTCACTTTTGGCAGACAACACCACTGATATGGAGAGGGATGATGAGAGCACAATCGTCTTTCCTCTCCTATCAATTGCTGAGGGCGGAGTCCGTTTTCTTCTTCACCCATTTTTGAGGGTCGTTCTTCGATACTGGGGTCTAATCCCTTCCCAGCCCAACGTGAATTTCTTTCACATCATAATGGGAATTGTAGAGCTAAATCGGCTTCTTAGGATTAATTTAGGTATACCTGCCATTCGGCACTGTTATGTCTTAGCCAAGTCTACTGGCCGGCTAGGACGCTACTTTCTTAGAGCCAAGGATGCTGATCATCACTTAGTGACCATGCTTGCCAGCTCTAGCAAGCGTGTCGATGACGTGATGGTCGTCGTCCGCAATAATTGGGAATTCGGCGAAGGTGAAGATTACCTAGACCCTGTGCCAAGGTGAAAAGGCGAACCAGGTGGCCGATTAGATCACTTTTGTTTCTGTTACATCCATATCTGTATTCGGCACTATATACATCTAATCGTTTTGTTTATGCAGGCAGCGACTTGAAGAGAGTGTTAGTTTTAGACGACAACGTTGTGCTTGCAGAAATTAAAACCACGCTACAGTTCGTTGGCCGTCCAAACCTTCAAAAACAAAGGAGGGCGGCCCACATTCTCCTGCGGTATGAGCCGACTTACACGACATTCTCGGCGGTAGACAACATTCCGATCCCGCGAGGCGGCAACCATCTTATAGCCCTCATCTTCCCCAGCTTCAAAAACTTGAGATAGATTGGTTTAGAAACATCCGATTCTAAGCACGTAGAAGGACAAGCGGCCGAACCAATCGCCGAGGACCCGGACCAGTTGACAGCGGAAGTTGAGGAAGCTATTAACTCGGCCTTTGAGGAAGCCAGACTGAACTCGTCTGACCCTCCATCCACATCAGGCCGAGGGGACGCCTTCGAAGATATTTTTACAAATTTGGGAGACCTTCCCGATGCTTATTCTGAGGGTATGGCTAGGGAAAATTTCATGCAGTTGGCACGAAAGAGAAACGCCCGAACGCATGGCCGCCCGATGGAAACCCGAGACCATCCGTTCTGGACCTGCGCCAACTGAATCTGTTGAACCTATTGTTGTAAAAGAAACGGCTCACGTTGACGTGGTCGAGACGGAAAAGGCAGCCGATCGGCCGAATCCAGAAGAACGGTCGATTTCAGAAGATCGGGGAGAGAAACGTGCCGCCGAGGGCGAGGCCGGCTCTGAGGAAAGCCCTGTTGATAAACGACCATGCTTAGAGGAGTCGGATGTGGTTGTTCCTTTCGTTGTTCAACCAAAGATAAAAAACACGCCGATCTCCTCCGAAGCATTGGCCTTGAAGGATCCCGCTGTGGCGTTGAGCTTGGCTGCCTTAGTCTTATTGCCGACTAACAAGGCAACCTTTCGGGCAGAGCCGGATTTGGTAGCAATAGCATTAGCTGCCCAGTCGACCCTTCTGGTATGTGACTTCATCCTAACTCCTTGTTTTGGTTTTGTTTGCAAACGGTATTTCTTGGTATGTGACGATCCCAACTTGTTTTGCAGACGGTTGAAAGGATCGCCGAATTAGGTCGCCACCAACATGATGCCGTTGAAAGGATTGGCCGTTGAAAGGATTGGCCGTTTGCAGTCAGAAGTCGAGGGTCAGAGGAGTAGGGCCGAGTTTGAGGCGATGAGAGCGACAATGAAAAGTGCGCGGGCCGAAGCTGAAAAAGAAAGGGCACGGACTGCTGACCAGCAGCCAAGGAGAGGGCAAACGCGAGTGAGGAATCACTCAAGTTAGCCAACGAGGCCCTTGCCAAGCTGGAGACCGAATTGGCAGAGTCGAAGACGGCAAAGGAAAAAGCCGACTCTGAGGCTTCCGAAGCATTCGAGTAGAGCTAAATCGGCTTCTTAGGATTAATTTAGGTATACTTGCCATTCGGCACTGTTATGTCTTAGCCAAGTCTACTGGCCGGCTAGGACGCTACTTTCTTAGAGCCAAGGATACTGATCATCACTTAGTGACCATGCTTGCCAGCTCTAGCAAGCGTGTCGATGACGTGATGGTCGTCGTCCGCAACAATTGGGAATTCGGCGAAGGTGAAGATTACCTAGACCCTGTGCCAAGGCGAACAGGCGAACCAGGTGGCCGATTAGATCACTTTTGTTTTTGTTACATCCATATCTGTATTCGGCACTATATACATCTAATCGTTTTGTTTATGCAGGCAGCGACTTGAAGAGAGTGTTAGTTTTAGACGACAACGTTGTGCTTGCAGAAATTAAAACCACGCTACAGTTCGTTGGCCGTCCAAACCTTCAAAAACAAGGGAGGGCGGCCCATATTCTCCTGTGGTATGAGCCGACTTACACGACATTCTCAGTGGTAGACAACATTCCGATCCCGCGAGGCGGCAACCATCTTATAGCCCTCATCTTCCCCAGCTTCAAAAACTTGAGATTGATTGGTTTAGAAACATCCGATTCTGAGCACGTAGAAGAACAAGTGGCCGAACCAATCGCTGAGGACCCGGACCAGTTGGCAGCGGAAGTTGAGGAAGCTATTAACTCGGCCTTTGAGGAAGCCAGACTTAACTCGTCTGACCCTCCATCCACATCAGGCCGAGGGGACGCCTTCGAAGATATTTTTACAAATTTGGGAGACCTTCCCGATGCTTATTCTGTGGGTATGGCTGGGGAAAGTCTCACACAATTGGCACGAAAGAGAAATGTCGAATGCATGGCCGCCTGATGGAAAGCTGAGGCCACCCGTTCTGGACCTGCCTCGACTGAATCTTCCGAACCCATTATTGTAGAAGAAATGACTCAAGTTCATGCTGTCGAGACGGAGAAGGATGCCGAGCGTTTGATTACAAAAGAACGGCCGATTTCAGAAGATCGGGGAGAAAAACGTACCGCCGAGAGCGAGGTTGGCTCCGAGGAGAGACTTGTTGATAAACGGCCACGCTTAGAGAAGTCAGGTGTGGTTTCTCATTTTGTAGTTGAACCAAAGATAAAAAACATGCCGATCTCCTCTGAAGCGTCGGCTTTGAAAGATCCAGCTGTGGGGTTAAGCTTGGCTGCCTCGGTCTCCTTGCCGGCTGACAAGGCAACCTTTCATGCCGAGCCGGATTTGGTAGCAATAGCATTAGCTGCCCAGTCGACCCTTCTGGTATGCGACTTGATCTTAACTCCTTATTTGGTTTGGTTTGCATATGGTATTTCTTGGTATGTGACGATCTTAACTCCTTGTTTTGCAGACGGTTGGTAGGATAGCCGAACTAGGCCGCCACCAGCATGATACCATTGAAAGAATTGGCCGCTTGAAGTCGGAAGTCAAAGGTAAGAGGAGCAGGGCCGAGTTCGAGGCGGCGAGAGCCAGAATGGAAAGTGCACTAGTTGAAGCTGAGAATGAGAGGGCTCAGACTGCTGACCAGCTCAGATCCGACGTCGAGGAGAGGGCAAATGTGAGCGAGGAATCGCTTAAGTTAGCCAAGGAGGCACTTGCCAAGCTGAAGGCCGAATTGGAAGAGTTGAAGAAGGCTAAGGAAAAAGCCGACTCCGAGGTTTCCGCGGCGTTCGAGGCTGGGAAGAGCGCCGCCCTTGAAAACTATGTAGAAGAAGTCCCCAAATTCGAGAATCAGGGATTCAAACATGGCTAGCTCAAAGCCCTTGCTGCCGCTGGAGTTACATTAGCCATGCCAATTCCATACGAGCAAGTGGAGGTTGAGCCGCTTGAGTCTGATCCCGAGGCTTGATTTGGGAGACATTTTAGTTTTGTTAGGTATTTTCAATTTCAATGTATGTTTTTGTAAACATGTCTTGTTTTCTTAGTAGACAACTATTTGCTTGGGGTAATCTTCATGTATAAAATGATGACAATGCTGTATTCAATTTATGAATGAATATTTCCCTTACCTTGCATTATTTCCTGTATTTAATTGTGGTTATCAATGAAGATTACTGTTTTGTTTTTGGTATTTTGGGTAAGACTATTGCTATCTGTTGTGCGGTAGACAAACGTTCGTGTACACTTGCTGAATATCATTAGTTCATGGAGTGGTTGCGGCACAAATCGGTCGGCATTAGGCTTAGGTATTTGGCCGATCAGATTAATAAATTTGCCCTTGCCCCAACCAATGTATGAACTCCAAAAGCCGAATAGCGCTAGTTCATGGAGTGGCTGCGGCACAAATCAGTCGGCATTAGGCTTAGGTATTTGGCTGATCAGATTAATAAATCTGCTCTTGCCCTAGCCAATGTATGAACTCCAATGTATGAACTTCGAAAGTCGAATAGCACTAGTTCATGGAGTGGCTGCGGCACAAATCGGTCGGCATTAGGCTTAGGTATTTGGCCGATCAGATTAATAAATCCGCCTTTGCCCCAACCAATGAACTCCGAAAGTCGAATATCATTAGTTCATGGAGTGGTTGCGGCACAAATCAGTCGGCATTAGGCTTAGGTATTTGGCCGATCAGATTAATAAATCTGCCCTTGCCCCAGCCAATGTATGAACTCCGAAAGCCGAACAGCACTAGTTCATGGAGTGGCTGCGGCACAAATCAGTCGGCATTAGGCTTAGGTATTTGGCCGATTAGATTAATAAATCTGCCCTTGCCCCAGCCAATGTATGAACTCCGAAAGTCGAATAGCACTTCTAGATCGGAATGAATCGATAATGCTAAATATTGGTGGTTGCTGGACTGCGCGCATTAATGATGTCGCCTCGGGAATGGGGTGCACTCCTAAGTGATTAAAAAGGGGTTGAGAAATTCCATCTGGGTTTCATAGAGCGACTCGATTCTTCTCGTCTTTCGTGACTGGAAAAGTGTGAATGTCAACCAGACTTTTTTTTAATAGTAAGGGAGAAGGCAGAACTTTGGCGGAGCTAGACTCATCAATGAATCAAGGTGGCAAGCCTCCCCATACGGGAGGTGGGGCATCTGTAAAGCACAAGAGGCGCCACTCTCTGCGTCAATGAAGCAGGTCACCAAGGAAGGAGAAGCGCCAGCGGGGGAGCTCCCCTCGTTCGCGAAGTGAAGCCAGTGGACCACCACGCTCATTGAGCTTTTCTGTTTTCATTGGGAACAGACCGATGACAGAGGCAAATTCCATCATCCAGGACCCGAATGTGGCAGTCGAATTTGCATGACATATTTTTCCGCCAGAAGTACAGTAGTCGATGGTTGGTTGACCTAACTTCGAGGTGTTTCGAGAGGGTGTTCATGGGGCGGTGAAAGGGTTGTACACCGCCTATGAAATCGGTATGCGCCTTCGTGCTGCACGACGAGAAATAGAGAAGAAGGATGAACGCATTCGAAGCTTGGAAGCTCGCGCAGAAGCGGCTGAGCGCAAGCTAAAGAAGGTCAAGGCCGCTCAGACACAACCAGCCAGACAAACTAACCCAATCGTGGAAGAATGGGTGACCTAGCGGCTTATCAGTACTGCACTTGCCGATCGTGATACGGTGAGCATGTTTGCAATGGAGTCCGCGAAGGGAAGGGCCTATGAAAAAGGCTTCCATGAAGACCAAAAAGTAGGGATACAGAAGACCAAGGAAAAGCTCGGTGAGGAAGTTTGCCGATGTGAAAATCGTGGATTTAAGCACGGTTGGATCAAGGCGTTTCAAGCCGCGGAGGCTCTCCGAGCAGCGGGTGTTGATTCGGCGTTGCCGCTATACCAACGTGAAGACTTCTCCTTTTCCGTCTTCGAAGTCGAGAAGAGTGACGACGAGGGAGAAGCCGGAAAAGAATAGACATTGTAATGCTCAAAACGCAGATTGCGTGCAAGATTATGTAATTATTGTCTAATTGAATAAAATGTTTTATTTTAAATGTTTGTATTTCATTTTGAATTTTTACATTCTTAATTAGGCATCTTATTTCGAATGTTGGCATGTTTTGTTCTGTTCATGTGGTTGGGCCGGCCCAAGTTAACTAAGCATTTCATTTTGAATGTTTATATGCTTTGTTATGTTTTAACCTCCGTCGTGAAGGGAGCTCCGAATTGGGAATATTATTCGGCCCATGAGCGTCATGCACCGATGGGGCTCCGAATCCGGAGACTTTATTTGGCCAGCCGAATCCGGAGGCTTAACCGGCCGAAAGGCGTCATGCGCTGATGGGGCTCCGAATTCGGAGTGTTATTCGGCTCAAAGGCGTCTATGAATGGCGCTCTGAATTCGGAGGCTTTATCGGCCCAAAAGAGTCATTCGTTGATGGGGCTCCAAATCCAGAGACTTTATAGGTCCAAAGGGGTCATGCGCCGATGGGGCTCCGAATCTGGAAACTTTATTTGGCCAATCGTGATATCCACGAAGGGCGCTCCGAATCCGGAGGCTTTATCTACCCAAAGGCGTCATGCGCCGATGGGGCTCTGAATTCGAGACTTTATTTGGTCAATCATGATATCCACGAAGGGCGCTCCGAATCAGGAGGCTTTATCGGCCCAAATGTGTTATGCGCCGATGGGGCTTCGAATCCGGAGACTGGCCAATCATGATATCCACGAAGGGCACTTCGAATTCGGAGGCTTTATCGGCCCAAAGGCGTCATGCGCTGATGGGGCTTCGAATTCGGCGACTTTATTTGGCCAATCATGATATCCACGAAGGGCGCTCCAAATCCAGAGGCTTTATTTGGCCAATCGTGATATCCACGAAGGGTGCTCCGAATCCGGAGGCTTTATTGGCCCAAAGGCGTCATGCGCCGATGGGGCTCCGAATCCGGAGACTGGCCAATCGTGATATCCACGAAGGGCGCTCCGAATTCGGAGGCTTTATCAGCCCAAAGGTGTCATGCCCCGATGGGGCTCCGAATCCGGAGACTTTATTTGGCCAATCGTGATATCTACGAAGGGCGCTCCGAATCCGGAGGCTTTATTAGACCAAAGGCGTCATACGCCGATGGGGCTCCGAATCCGGAGACTTTATCGGACCAAAGGCATTATGCGCCGATGGGGCTCCGAATCCGAAGACTTTATTTGGGCAATCGTGATATCCACGAAGGGCGCTCTGAATCCGGAGGGTTTATCGGCCCAAAGGCATCATGCGCCGATGGGGCTTCGAATTCAGAGACTTTATTCGACCAATCATGATATCTACGAAAGGCGCTCCGAATCCGGAGGCTTTATTGGCCCTAAGGCGTCATGTGCCGATGGGGCTCCGAATCCGGAGACTTTATTTGGCCAATCGTGATATCCACGAAGGGCGCTCTGAATCCGGAGGCTTTATTGGCCCAAAGGCATCATGCGCCTGATGGTTCAAATCCAGTGACTATTTGGCCAATCGTGATATCCATGAAGGGCGCTTCGAATCCGGAGGCTTTAATCGGAACACTTTTGAACTGGATTTCGCAGTGAGTAAACATGAATCTTTGCATTACAAAACTGGAATGTGTACATGGTGAGCCATTTAGAACTAGTATCATTCCCCATAGGTCGGGTTTAATGATAGAATTTGCGCAAGTGCGTTGAATTCCAAGGCCGTGGCAGACTTCTTCTAGACATGTCTTTGAGCCAATATGCCCTTACTCCCGCCATCGAATTGACCTGATAGGGGCCGTTCCAGTTAGGACCCAATTTTCCATCAGCCGGTTTCCTGGCAGCTGGGAGTACTTTCTTCAGAACCAACTCTCCTGGTGTGTAGTGGCGCAGCTAAACACGTTGATTATATGACTTAGCAAGCTGCTGCTGATACTGCGACATGGATACAAGGGCACGGTCTCTTCGCTCTTCAATCAGAATCAAATCCAAGGCCAACATCAGGTTGTTTTGGCCCATATAAAAAACTTTCGCTTTCAAGGTTGGGAGGCCGATCTCTAAGGGTATGATTGCCTGGGTTCCAAAGCATAGAGCAAACGGCATTTCCTCAGTAGATCGCCTCGGCGTAGTTCGATGAGCCCACAACACACTCGGCAATTCTTCGACCCATTTGCCTTTAGCTTTCTCCAGCCTTTTCTTGATGCCGTCTAAGATGGATTTGTTAGAGGCTTCAGCTTGACCATTACTTTGAGGATAAGCCGGCGTGCCTGGGTTCCAAAGCATAGAGCAAACGACATTTCCCCAGTAGATTGCCTCGGCGTAGTTCGATGAGCCCACAACACACTCGGCAATTCTTCGACCCATTTGCCTTTAGCTTTCTCCAGCCTTTTCTTGATGCCGTCTAAGATGGATTTGTTAGAGGCTTCAGCTTGACCATTACTTTGAGGATAAGCCGGCGTGGAAAAGTAAGGCCAGATACCATACTTGCTGCACAACTCTCGGTAGACGCTACAATCAAACTGGGTGCCGTTGTCTGAAATGAGTGCTCTTGGAATGCTGAATCGTGTTATGATATTTCTCCAAATGAAACGGTTCACGTCGGTATCTCGGATGTGCGTTAGTGCCTCCGCTTCTACCCATTTTGTAAAATAATCTGTCGCGACAATCAAAAATCCCTTGTTACCCGGGGTACGAGGCAGTGGTCCGACGATGTCAAGTCTCAAATGGGCGAACGGCCAAAGACTGGTTATGGAGCTTAACTCTTCAGCACGTAGGTGGGTCAAAGGAGAGAACTTTTGGCACTGTTCACATTTTTTCACGTAACATTTGGCATCGGCTCTCATTGTCGGCCAATAATACCCCTGTGTTACGGCTCGATGAGCCAAAGAGCGCCTACTAGAATGGGTGCCACAACTGCCTTCATGTATTTCAGTCAGAAGCTCTTCGACTTTGTCCGGATGCACGCATTCCAAGTATGGATCAGAAAGGGATTTTTTGTAAAGCTTTCCTTGCGGATCCAAGTAGTATCGCAGGGCTTTGTTTCATAGTTTGTGCACTTCTTTCATATCCTCTGGGAGCTGTTCGGAAGATAGAAATGCAGCAATGGGATCCATCCAACTCGGTCCAAATTCTATAACATTGACTTAGACTTCCTCCGAAGGGCCAATGCTCGGCTCCGGGATGAAACCTACTTCGATGGTCCATTTAATTTCTGAGTTAATGTCGGAGGCTAGGCAAGCCAGGGTATCTGCATGTGTGTTCTGATCACGTCTTATTTGATTCAATTCATGATGGTCAAATTTTTCCAGCAAGGAGTTAACTGTTTTCATGTAAGCCGCCATACGGTCATTTCTTGCCGCGTACTCCCCCTTTAGCTGGTTGATCACCAGTTTTGAATTGCAAAATACAAGCAACCGCCGAGCACCCAGAAGATGTGCATTACACAAACCGGTTAGAAGGGCTTCGTATTCGGCTTCATTATTTGATGCTTCGAAGCCGAGCTTGACGGCCTGCTCAATTATTGCGCCATTGGGAGCCATGATTACTACTCCGGCTCCACTGCCTCGTTAATTGGATGATCCATCACAGTACAACTGCCAAATGTCCCCAACATAAATTCTCCAGTTCGGCTTAGGTCGAATTTCATCAGACTTGAAGTCGGTAAGACCACCTGTGAATTCGGCAACAAAGTCGGCAAGCATCTGTCCCTTGATTGAGGTTCTAGGTAGAAACTGAATATCGTACTGGCCGTGTTCAAGAGCCTACTTTGAAACGCGTCCTGATGCTTCTGCACTTCGTAGTACCCCGATGCTATGCCCCTGGAAGTAATGCATCAGTTTTCTTGCTGCCATGACAAGGGCCATAATGAGTTTTTCCAACAGAAGGTAGTGTGTTTCGGTGTCAACCATTGCCTTGCTCACATAATACACTGGTCGCTACTCCCCCAGTTCTTCCTTTATCAGTACGGCGCTGACGGCCTGGTCAGAAACTACCAGATACAAAATGAGCGGATCACTGGCCGAATGTGTTGTCAAGAGTGGAACTGATTGGAGGAAGGTCTTGAGGCTGTTGAAAGCAGCTTCGCACTTGGCGGACCTTCAAAAGCCTTGCCCTGCCGTAGTGTATGAAAGAATTGTCGGCAGCGGTCCGTGGAATGACTGATGAACCTGTTAAGTGCGGCGGCCATCCCCATTAACTTCTGAACTTCCTTGACCGATCGAGGGAAGCCGAGTTCTAGGATTGCTGTGATTTTCCTTGGGTTGGCTTCGATTCCTCGATGGTTGACAATGTAACTCAAGAATTTGCCAGAGCCGATCCCAAACGCACATTTGGAAGCGTTCAGCTTCATTCTATATTTATGTAGAATGCCGAATGTCTCTTCTAGATTGGCTATATGATTCTGCTCTTCCTTGGACTTGACCACCATATTGTCAATGTACACTTCCATAGTGTGGCCGAGTTGCTCCTTGAACATGGCAGTGACCAATCTTTGGTAAGTTGCCCCTGCATTCTTCAGCCCAAAAGGCATAACCTTGTAGCAGTAGGTTTCTCTTAGGGTGAGGAATGCAGTTTTGTCTTGGTCCTCCGGATGCATGGTGATTTGATGGTAGCCTCAGTAAGCATCGAGGAAGCTCATACGGTGATGGCATGCCATCGCATTTACAAGTTGGTCAATTCTGGGTAGGGGAAAACAATCCTTGGGACAGGCTTTGTTTAGGTCCGTGAAATCAACGCACACTCGCCAAGTCCCATTTTTCTTCTTCACAACCACTGTATTAGAGAGCCATGTAGGGTAGGTCACTTCCCTGATGGCCCCGGCGTCAAGCAACCTGTCAACCTCCTCGACAATGGCGACAGTATGCTCTGCGGCTGACCGTCGGCTTTTCTGAATGATCGACTTGCACTTAGGGTCAACATTCAAACGGTGCTGTGAAACAGACGGATCTATACTCGGCATCTCGTATGGAGTCTACGCAAAGACATCAAGGTTGCTGAGCAGGAAAGAAATTAGCTGCTGTCTGTCGGCTTGATTCAGGGAGGCACCGATCATGGAGAACTTGTCTGGGCTTCCGTCGATTTCAACTCGATCTAGGCCTTCCGTGGCCTTTCCACTTGGGAGCCGCCCAATACCGCCGAGGTTCTCCCGATCCAGCACCTCAATAGAATTCACTTGCAACTCTTTTGGCGTCTTTCCAGCGAGGGGATAACATGCTTGTGCTAATTTCTGGGAGCCACGGATTTGTTCAATGTCGCATTCTGTCGGGAAGTGTAGCAGCTGATGATACGTACTCGGCACGGCCTGCATGGTGTGCAACCAAGTTCGCCCTATAATGAGATTATACGGCAACGGCAGCTTGACGACCAAGAATTTCACTTCTACTGTTCGGGAGCCTGCTCGAACAGGTAGTGTGATTTTCCCCAACAGGTATTCTGGATTGGCGTTGAAGCCGAATAGTGGATAAGGTGTCGGAGAGAGATCCGATTCGGAGAAACCGAGTTTGGTGAATGTCTTGTAATGCATAACTTTCGATGTGCTCCCCAGATTAATGAGTACGCGCTCAACGATGAATCGATTTATGCGTAACTCGATTACCATGGGATCAATGTGGGAGAGTGTCACTCCGGCCAAATCTGAATCATCAAAAGCAATGCACGCGGCTTCATGGGGCCGTTCAGCTGGAGTGAGTTGATTTTGAGGGTCGGGATTCGACTGAATTGTGTGCATCGCGGATGACATTGGTAGGTTGTGTATCATGTGAATCACGCCGAGTGGAGGAGAATTATGTCTTAAGGCTATTGCTTTGGTTGAGCTGCCTTTTCGGATGTATTATTATAGCCGACCATCTTGTACTAATTCCTCCAAGTGATCCTTCAATGCGTAACAACTCTCAGTATCATGGCCGTGATCTTTGTGATACTCGCACCGCCTATCCCATCTTTTGGTCTCGGGAGGTCCCACTATTTTGGACGGCTATTTGAAGAACGGAAGATGTTGGATCTTGGACATAACCGCGCTGATCGGCTCTGACAACTCTGTGTATTTCTTGTTGGCGCGCCTTGTGTGCCTGCCATTGACTTGCAGTTGTTCGTTTGCTCGATGGGGGCATTGGTCGTTCGATCGGCAAGAATCCCGTCTCTTGTCTCGTTTAGCCCGATACCGCGGTTCAGGGCTCTGAGGTGGTAGAGAGTTTAACGGCTCAACAATTGTAGAAGGAGCCGTCTTGTTGGTCACGTTCTTGGCTTTAACCCGCTAGACGTCATCTTCCACTTTACAGTATTCCTCAACTTTCTTCATCAACGACCAGATTGTTTTGGGGGGCCGTCTGGTCAAAGAGCTACGGAGGGCGCTGTCGGGATGTAATCCCATCTTGAAGGCGGTAATGGCCATGAAGTCATTGCAAGCATCATCTACCAGATTAAAACACTCCCAATACCGCGCCGAATATGCACGAAGGGTTCCTCCGGTTGAATCTGTATTGCCCAGAGGGAGTCGGCTTGCTTTGGCTAGACCTCATTAATGATAAACCTTGTCCTGAAGGATTTTTGGAGTTGGTGGAAGCTCTTGATCGAAGCCGGCTCCAGTTTATAATACCACCTGACAACCAGTGGTCCCAAGCTACTCGAAAATATTCTGCACATGAGAGCCTCATCGTCTGCATGCAGCATCATGGCTTGCTTATAATGACGGATATGATCGGTGGGGTCCGATTTCCCGTCGTACAAGGTGAACGTCGACTGCCCTTGCAATCCGTCGTACAAAGGGATCGTGCTGGTCTTCTTCGTCTGAACTGTTTCTTCTTCGCTTATGCCTTATACGTGGACTTTCTTCAGAGGAGCTGGTAGTTTTGGGTCGTCCCTTCTTCTTGGGCTCCAGGGATAATGAGTCAGAGTCGCTATCAGTGTCTTGTTGTCGGGCTTGAGGCCATCGACCACCTGCCCTCAGAGGTCGTTCTAGATCTGGGCGTACAGCTTGTTTCGTCTTTGCCACTTCCAAGGCCAAATCCTGACGGAGACGTTCGTTCTCAGTGATCATATTCTCTAACCTTTGTTCATTTTGCTTTGCTTGTTCCATGATCGGTTGCATTGTCTCATGCGCTGAAGTCGAGGGCGAGGCAAATTTCAAGGCGCGCCTTGCGGCGATCGTCTCCAGTCTAAGCATGTTTGTTGGAGTGAGGTCGTCTCTCTGTGTGGTTTCGTCAGTGACTATCAGAGGGTCTTCCGTTACGCCGGCCATGGATGTATTTGAGTATTTCCACAGACAGCGCCAATTGTGAGGAAGTGGTTTGGAAATACTCTTCAGATCCTGGGAGACGCTCGTGATCTTCAGCTAGTCACCTGAAAAGGAATGAACACTTCGGTCGGGGATGCCGGAATTAGCACTCCGACGGATAAGTCAGTGTATACTCTCTTGATTACTTGTATCTTAAGTTAATTTTGGTAGTTCTCACATACCCTTCTCTGACTGAAGGTCCTGCATTTATAGTATTCTCTTTGGGCCTTAGGGCCTGGCCCATCCCTGATCCTTTACATGAACTTGTACTCGGCCTTTGTTCTACTAGTTGGAATGCCGGCTATTTTATTCGGCTCTTCAATTGACTAGGATAAATGCCGAATAGAGGTTATATTCTGGACCGGACTGGTCCATTTGTCTCTATTGATCCAAGGAAATTTGGCTCCCACAATGACCATGATGTTGATGAAAAGCACAATATTTGGCCAGGTTGTGTTTCGGGGGGAGGGGATTGGGTAGAGGTGGAGGCTCTAGTAGCTTCAGATGCCCTTTTTTGATCAACACGCCCATGGCTTTGGATAAAGACATGTAAAGCGAGGTAAAGACCCTCTAGCCTTAGGCTTGATGTCTTGAGGTTTGTGAGGTTGTATTGGACGTACCAGCAAAGAGGTTGGTGGTCTTGGGTGCGGTGGTGACAGT
Source organism: Camellia sinensis (assembly GCF_004153795.1). Classification (NCBI taxonomy): domain Eukaryota; kingdom Viridiplantae; phylum Streptophyta; class Magnoliopsida; order Ericales; family Theaceae; genus Camellia; species Camellia sinensis. Next base: position 636,026 of record NW_021028626.1, read on the forward strand.
GTTTACGTCTGAAGGCCTTGTAGCTGCGCTACCGTTAGTAGTTGCATTAGAACTGCGTGTGAAAGCCCTTTTGGGCTGCTCTTTCTCATGGTCTATCAGCCCTGGCTTCATCACATCCTCTATTTGAACTCTTACTTCGTGGAACTCAGCAAACATAGACAAAGGCAAGGCTATCATTTTCTACGACAATCTTGTTTGCAGGTTACGGACCACCATTCTGATTTGGTCCTTTTCAACCGGTCGGTTAGTTATCATAGAGGCCTTGGCCCTCCACCGAGTCATAAAATTCGAGAAGACCTCCTCTGGATCTTGACGGGTCGCTTCAAGATCACGAGTAGTGACCTCAATTTGAGTATTTTAGAAGTACTACGCTATGAAGGCCTCAGCCATTTCCTCCAAATTTCTTTTCACAGTGTCCTCAAGTTTGGCATACCAAATGGCCGTTATACCCGACAGGGTCCGGCCGAAGAGGGATAACTTCTGCAGTCTAGTAAGGCCCATCGGCCGCAGAATATTTGAAAATAAATGCAAGTGGGCCATAAGATCCCCAGAACCATCAAACCGGTCTATATGTCGCATCTTGAATCTGTCCGGCAAAGTCACTACCGAGTCTGTGTAGCCATCCTCAATATCAGGGATCGAATTCACAACCCGCGCCCATTTGAAGAGCTTTCCCATCTTGTTAACTTTCAGAGCAGTAGGGTCAACCTCAAACTCAAAGGGGGCCTCCGTTTGGTATATTAGTGCCTTGGAGGTCTGGGGTGGAATTGGATCCACTTGCATGCCCGCATTTTCCTGGACATTAATTATAATTCCAGGTACTAGAATCCCGACTGGGGGTGCATGGGAAGCAGAAGCTGCTGCTTGCTGTGGTTGTTGTTGCTGTTGCTGCAGCCTGTTTATTACTTCAGTTTGTTGGACTACAATCCCAGCTTGGCGGGCTGTGACCTTAGCTTGGCGAGCAGCGTCTAGCTGAATGGTCTCAATAGTGTACTGGAGTTGACGAAGCATATCTTCCATGCTGACTGAAGGATGTTGAGCTATCAAAACTGGCGAATACTCTCTTTCTGAAATTGAAGTAGAAGATCGAATCGGACTGGGTGTAAGTGAAGCAAAAGGTGACCGCTGGATTAGCGAATTCTGCCTAACCCTCATCCGTCTTGTAACCGGTGGGAGTGAAGCAAACACTGGCTGTCCACCAACAAGATCCCCAGATCTGTAAATTCTTCTTATACATGTCCAGAGTGCTTGGGGGGTAATAGACTCTTCTGAAACAATGATGAAACACTACCTTGCAAAAAGAAATAAAGCAAAAGAAAAACAAAAAATAGAAACCGCACAGCACCTCAGCTTAGATACAGACAACACGTACTTGTAATATAAAACCGGATGACCATGCTCGACATTGAATTCTGCCACTCTCAAAATTGATACCCACACTTCCAACTGATACATACATTCCTACAGAGTTTCACTTTAAAAAGCACATATCAAGCAAGTGAGAGCCAAAACACCCCTATGATGGGGTAGGGGTTACCCTATCCTAATTTCGTCAGGAACTAGGGATAACTATTCAAACAAAGTGGTTTCATCACAATCCTGCATTCGGGTAAGCAACCTGTCCTAGTTTGGAACAGTCTCCTTGGTTTCCGATATGCAACTAGGTCGATTAGTCAAAAAGGGTGCCTCAGCAAGACCACCTAATATATCTCTCACACCTAACACCGAGAAGTGAAAGGAGGATCAAATGGTACAGCGGTAGTCCAGATCCAAAGGTTGTGTTCCTATTATGGTAGGGGCTGCAACTGGTTAGCCTTTTGGCAAGCTTTTCCAAGAGAGCCTCCAGCAAACCGTTTAGGAATAACAGATGGCAAACACAGTGACTTAGGCGCACCAATGCAAATGCAAATGCAAAGAAACACATAAGTGTAGATAAAATAACATATCAGGAGTTTGAGTCAAGTTCTCTAAATTTCTAGCAGAGTCGCCAGAAACTGTAGCTCGACTTTTTCGCGCCCCCTTTCGGAAGCTCAAATGAAGCCCTACAGTTTGGACTCCCGCAGTTTTGAATCTAATCTCACAAAGTGCAATGTGAAATTGATAAGCACCAAAGAGTCCAAATCCGGCAAATCTTTTGGAAAATCAATTTTAAATCAAATAATGCCAAAATTGGACTGGTTTGCCAAATATAGAGTCACTACCTAAATATTTTTGTGTTGGGGAAATTTAGGGAACCCTGACTCGTGCCAAAGGCCACGTGTCCGTCATCACCAAAGTTGCCCCGGCTCGGGAACTTGGGTATGAGAGGGGAAGGTCATGAATTGAGCACCCCCGTTCACCCCAATCAAAGATCGGCCTCTACTAATCATGATATGATTTTTATAAACATTATGTGATCTTATTCCGGTTATTAGCTAACTTTACTATGTGATGCACACGCATACAAGTATAGACTAAATCGCAAGAAATGGAACATTTCAAGTCATGTTAGTTTGCAAAAATGGTTTGAATTTGCCACCTCAAGTGGGCTTAAAGTTTGCGAATTTACCACCAAACATAGTGGGCTTAAAACATGATTTGCCGCTCAACAAAGTGGGCTTAAAACATACATTCGTTGAATCGTTCCAATTCAAACAATAAGCCTTCATCCACAGGCATTCATGTAATTTTGCATTTAAGCACATAGCCTCATGGCAAGCATGCTAGACTTGGCAACATTCACACTCATGCGATATGCTAAAGTATTAAAAACTTACCTAGTACTTCAAGCTAGGAAAAAAAAATAAGTTAGAAAAATACATGATTCCTAACGATACAAAATGACTAATGCAACACATGCAATATGCAATTTAATAGGCTCGGCTACTAATATGGCATATGGAGCAATTTGATAACATGCGGTTAAACACGTATTCAAACAAGATATTTGAAATGGAAATGCAGTTTGAATGATGCGCCGAGCCTCGGTGCATGCAATAGAAGATGAATGGATGCAAGCATGCGATATGCTAATTGAAACATGCCCCTAATCCAACCATCAAAAGCGGGTAAATAAAAGGGAGAAAGACGTGGGGTTGGAAGATATACACACACACATGCATGCACGCACGCACACTTATTACAACATTACGCCCTCACGAAGGAGGGTCTGAATGAATAAAACGAAAACTAATTAGCTATGCTAAGCTAAGCTAATTAAAAGTAATTAGGCTAAGTTATTTAAGCTAATTGTTACAACACTTGAATAAATAGCTAAACTAATTATCTAATTATTACACCACTTGAAATGAAATAATTAACTAATTATCTAAGCTAATTAAATATTACAACACCAAATAATTAGCAACAACTAATTAGACTAATTAAAATATTACAGCACAATTCATTATGCAACTAATGAAACAATTAAATAATTAAACGCATTCGATACAAGCACCAAAGAAGATGGATGGAGGTTGCATACACATCATTGAAAGATACTCTATCTGCCCAGATTGCCTTTGTTCCACCTTCAGCCACTGCCTCTGTTTCTGTAAATATGCATTGCTGACCATACACCAAGGGTCGGCCGTGCATCACTGAAGCCCGGCCGGGCCTACAGTGGGCCGGCTGTGCATTGATTTTGTGTACAGTTCTGTTTTGTGCTCTGAGGTGAAACAGGGCAGATAAAGCATTTTCAAGCACTGTTTGCCCTTCCTCTCTTCTCTGTCATAGGTAGATCTCAAGAGAAGAGTGGAATCATTTCTAAAGACATCAATGAGCAATTGATTGCTTGATGCTTTAGGACATGATTTTGGAGAAAATCAATAAATGTAATGCAAATGACCACCCCTCACTTTTTGTCATTAAATGAACTCAAAAAGGGAAGTTGAGATGCTTCAAGGACATCAAAACACCATGGATTGATGCATGATGGCACTTGACACAAGAAGCTTGGCTTAACGTCCGGCCAAGTTCAAGCTATTTAAGCCATTTTCTTTAAGTGTGCTGATCCAAGTTTTAAACCAAATGATTTAGTCATTGCCATTCATTAGTCTATTTGTCCAAATGTGATATTAAGTCCTCTAACAAGAAATAATGTCAAACGAGAGGTCCCTCTAAATATGAGAGTGAGATTACACCGTTGACAGTGAATCTCCGAAAAGATTAAGCCATTAGGTGTAAATCTCTCTTACATGTATTGAATGACCTCAATCAGTTGAAATCATTCTCAAGAATGAAAGATATGGATGGTTGATTGATTGTTTAAAATTAGACTCTTTGACATAGAAATAAAGCAAAGTAAAAACAATACAATATAAGCCATGTATGCAATTTATAAGACAACACATGAACTAATCAAAGCATGAAACAAAGAGGCTAAAAAGCTAAACAATAAAGAAGAAAAACAAAGCTAGTAAAGAAGAACACCCCTCCATTTTTGAAGCTTCAAAACGTAATTTTTGGCCTTGTTTTAACTTTGAAAATCAGTTTGAAAACAAAGAAGAAAGGTGTAAAAACACAAGGTTTTGAGCCACAAGAATAGATACAAGTGAGGGTATTAAACCCCATTACCTTTGTTGGCTTATACAAAACCAAGATTCAACACTTGCAATAGGCACAAAACAGTCCAAGAGCACAAGAAATAAAGATAAATGAAGTAAGTAAGAGCAAAGGTAAGAGTTGCAAGCTTATACCTCTCAAAGATGGAGGAAGCTTTTGGTGATATTCAAACTTGATCTCTACACACTCTCAAGCTTGAATTATGGTGTTCAAGACTGAACCAAGGCTCTAGGGTAGTAAGACCTGGTTGTGTATGGTGTGTATGGTGGAAATAAACAAACCAGGTTAGCTCAAAGCTTGCTTGCAATAGAAGTAAGAGGAGGCAAGGCTCTCTAGATGTATATATCTCTTCTACATTTTTTGTTAAACCTTCAAAACAATCCCAGAGCTCCTCTTTTATAGAATTCGAGCTTAGGAGGTGGTAAATATCTTCAAAAATGGATAGCTGACGGCCTCCCACCCAGAACAGTGTTTAATACCATCGAAGGCCGGCCGGCCATTAATATCCATGGCCGGCCATCACTGATGCACGGCCGGACCTTGATGGCCTCCCCTATTTTTTATTAGTTCAAACTTAGCTCATGGGGGGAAAAGGTCAAAAAATAAAACTCACAGGTTCAAACAAGGTAAATGTTGTAGATTTAAGGTTATTTCGAGAGACTGATTGATTCCGAATCGCTGTGAATTCATAATTCAACTTCATCATTGAGTGCATTGAATCAAGCATTTAAGTCTTACAGACGATTAAAAATGAGGTGTCTACCGTTGCCCCTCTTTGACAAAGCTCGAAGTCATAAAATGACGTGAGTGAATGTTAAAGCCCAGAGATGACCCATTTTGACAAGGCCGTAAGACTTGGACAACAAAGCAAGACATAAATTAAAATGGTTGCGCCCGTAGGCTGCCTACGTATCCCTTTGCAAGATATCAAACCAACGTAGTTCTGGGGCAAGATGAAAACGGTATGTATGATGCAAGAACACAACTTATGATCATGCAATGAGGCTGCGAAATGAAACATTTAAATGCAAATGCTATGTAAAGAAATGCCACATTTAAACAAACCGAAGTAAGCACACAACAATCTCAAGCATGAAAAGAAAGCAAATAAACACGTCATGTATGGAAAACACAAGGCAACTACATTTCATGCAGAAAGGATGTAAGAACATTATGCAAACTTAACTACACGACACACAGGAAAGGCGAAGAGCAAGATAACAGTCAGGCGCACCCGAGGGCTCAAACAAGATTCCAACGCACTGCACTGTAGACGTCGCCGAACGTCCCGGGAAAATCCCGTTTTGTTCATTTGGGCTTACTACAGTTTGGACTCGATGTCACGGTTCTTAATCTGATCTCGCAAAGTGCAATACGAGATTGATAAATCACCAAAGAGTCCAAATCTGGCAAATCGTTTTGAAAAACTGATTTTTAGAAAGAAGTGCCAAACATGGACAGCTTTTCCAGATACAGAGTTGCCACCTAAATATTTTGTTTTGGGGGAATTTAGGAAACCCTGACTCGTACCTAAGGCCACGTGTCCATCATCACCAAAGTTGCTTCGGCTCGGGAACTTGGGTACGATTGGGGAAGGTCATTTCATGAGCAACCCGCTCGCCCGATCAACGATCGGCCTCTACTAACCATGATATCGAGTTTTGAAAACAATATGTGTTCTTATTCTAGTTATTAGCCTAGAATTACTATGTGATGCGCACAGCATACAAGTATAGACTGGATCGTTTAAGTAGGAACAAAACATTTCATGTTTGTTTATTTGAAAGATGGTTTGATGGTGCTACTCGCAAGTAGGCTAAGACGTGGATTTGCCACCCACAAGTGGGCTTAAGAAAACGTGATTTTGCCACTCTCAAGTGGGCTTAAAACTCTCAATTAGTGAATTGTTCCAATTCAAATAACCCAACCTTCATCCACAGGCATTCAGGCAGTTATATCACATAAGCAAATAGCCTCATGGTAAGCATGCTACCATGGCAGTCACTCACACGCATGTAAGGATGCTAAAGCATAAACACTTACCGAGTACTCCGAGCCAAAGAAAGAAGCTAATTAGAAATCATGCATGAATCCTAACTATGCTGAAATGCCTAATGCAACACATGCAAAAATGCAACTAAGATAGACTCGGCTATTCTAAACATGGCATATGAAATGCAACAGATAACATGTATTCAACTTGGAATTGAAATAAAATGCAGTTAGTATGATGTGCCGAGCACGGTGCATGCAAGACATATGAATGGATGCAAACATGCGAGCATAAGTATGCTAATTGAAACATGCCCTAAACTAACCATCATAAGCTAGGAAATAAAAAAGAGAAAGACGTGGGGTTGGACGACATAAAACACACACACACACTTATTACAACATTGCCCTCCTCGGAGGGTCCGAATGAATAGTACAGAATAAACTAGCTAATCTAAGCTAATTAAACTAATTATTACACAACAATAATTAATTAACGAATTAACTAAAATAAATAAGCCAGCAAGCAAAACTCATGAAATGGACTGCCTCAGCTTGGTCTTGAATGATAAGGAATGCATGCATGCTTTGCTGGAAAATCCAACGCGATGCCCCGATTTGCCTCTATTTGCAACTGGTCCCAGAACACTGTACAAAGCTCCAGAAGGCTGCTGACCAGTTTTTGCTGCTGGTTTCCGATTTGCTGCAACAGAGAGCAAGAAAGGGGCATGGCAAAGTATTTTCAACATATGTATGCACGACCACTCTCCCTGTCATTGCATAAGCTCTAGGGGGTATAATCCTCGATCCTCGTGCCACCAATCACGTATCTCGATGCATGATGGCTGAGGAGTCGAATTACATGACTCAATGTGAAATGAATGCACATATAAACACAACAAGGCTTAAACTCCATCATGTGTAATCCGGAGTGTCGGGGACCGAGAATCGAGGCACGTTTCGTCACTTGGAGTGCGAAATGTCCCACGTTTCCCGTGTTTGAACTAAACCCTACTCCAAACACTATGCAACAAATAGAATGGCAAGGCATGCAAACACAATACAACATCTGGCATGCAATCCTAAAAGAAATGCAGCTAAGACATGTAAACATGTAAGGAATGGCATGCAAAGGTGCAACTAGCATACGCAATGCTACGAACTATGAATGGCATACTCAATGCACATGACGCTATATGGCATATACAATGCCCATGACGCTGGATATACACGAAGGCATAATCAAGGCATACACAATGCAACAATCAAGCATGCAACAACATGGATATGGCATACATAATGCAAGATGGACTTAAACTAAAATAAATGGGCCTCAGCCACACTCAAGTCAGTGGCCAAACATGATGAAATTAAAGGCAGGAACACTCATGCAAACATGCCCGATGCAAGGGACCGAACCTAAGGCATCAAATGTCACTCTACCAAAGCATGGCAAGGGATGAAATACATGTTCCAACCTAAGACATCATACATGTTCCACCTTTGAAATGACATGCAAGATGGCACCGAATCATGCAAACACTTCATACAATGCATGCTAGATGGTCCGAATACCGAAACTAGTGAAGCGCATTACACTAGAGGTACACAAAGCAATGCTCAAATGACCTAACCAGCCCCAAACAGTCCCTATGTAGGTCTTAAACAGTGGGAAAATGGTCTAAAATGATGGCTCAAAATGCAAAGAAATGGGGCTCATGCAATGGCCGTGCTTGAACTAAACCCTACTCCAAACACTATGCAACAAATAGAATGGCGAGGCATGCAAACACAATACAACATCTGGCATGCAATCCTAAAAGAAATGCAGCTAAGACATGTAAACATGTAAGGAATGGCATGCAAAGGTGCAACTAGCATACGCAATGCTACGAACTATGAATGGCATACTCAATGCACATGACGCTATATGGCATATACAATGCCCATGACGCTGGATATACACGAAGGCATAATCAAGGCATACACAATGCAACAATCAAGCATGCGACAACATGGATATGGCATACATAATGCAAGATGGACTTAAACTAAAATAAATGGGCCTCAGCCACACTCAAGTCAGTGGCCAAACATGATGAAATTAAAGGCAGGAACACTCATGCAAACATGCCCGATGCAAGGGACCGAACCTAAGGCATCAAATGTCACTCTACCAAAGCATGGCAAGGGATGAAATACATGTTCCAACCTAAGACATCATACATGTTCCACCTTTGAAATGACATGCAAGATGGCACCGAATCATGCAAACACTTCATACAATGCATGCTAGATGGTCCGAATACCGAAACTAGTGAAGCGCATTACACTAGAGGTACACAAAGCAATGCTCAAATGACCTAACCAGCCCCAAACAGTCCCTATGTAGGTCCTAAACAGTGGGAAAATGGTCTAAAATGATGGCTCAAAATGCAAAGAAATGGGGCTCATGCAATGGTCCAAAAACGAGGCATAAAGTACGACTCTCAAACGCATTTAAAGAGTGGAAAACATGGGAATATGGCATACATGTAAGATTTGAAATATGATGCACAATGGCTCCAAAACATGGAAACACCTCAACATAAGCATGCAATAGGCTCCAAAACTCAAAGCTAGGCAAGGGTATTGAACTACAACCATGCATAGCAAGCATCATTCGACTATGAGGCATAAACACAGAGCTAAGGCTGTCCAAAACATGTACAAAATCAGTTTAAGGCATGGCCAAAAAGTGCTAGGATCAAAGGCCGAAATAGCATGCAACACAAGCTAGTGAAGAGGGTTTACACTACAAGTATATGAAGCATTCAAGAGGCCACCAAATCAGAAAAATTTAGAGGTATGACATGCCAAATAAATCCCAAAAACCCACTGAAACATGGTTTATGCATGCATGAATGATAGGCTCCTTTGATAGGCTATAAAGAGGGTTGTTCTACACATGCAAGATGGACACCCAAAATGGCAAAAAGGGCTCTGGAAAGGGCCTATGAAGGTCTTGAAACCCACCAAAAATGGCCTGAAACATGGCTTGGAAGCATGCAAATAAGGGCTCCTTTGTTAGCCAAATATGCTAGTAAGCAAGACAAGGGGTGAGAGGGTCACCCCTCTCTGATTTTGGTGCTCAAAACAGCATGCTAGCCACTGAAAATTCACTGGATTTCAGTGGCTAAAAGGCCAAACAATGGCCAACACAAATGCTCTAAGGCATGGCTCAAAACAAGATGAAATGAAGCATGCAAAGGGGTAGATGACCCCCAACAGAAAAATGGTCTTAAAAAAACATGTTAAGGACCTCAAAAAAAGACTTTTTTCAGTTTATGACAAAGCCCAAATATGCTTGCAAATATAGCTGAAAGATGAAGCAAACCAATGCTTAAAAAGAGGGAAAGAAGTGTTACCCTTGTAGCCAAGAACTCCAGCAGCTTCTGGACCAAAAAAGTAACTCCTTAGTCTCTGAAAACAAGCTCTAAGAACCTTAGAGTGATGGTGGAGGGGTTAGGCTAGGAGGTTGTATGTAAAGGTGCAAGAACAAGGGACTTTTGAGCTTGAAATAGAGAGATAGAGAGGGGTGTATATATATGCCTTAACCAAATTTTTTGAACCTTTGCCAATGAGGGAGAAGGTCTCTCTTATAGAGGAACAAAGGTCCAAGCTTCCTCAAGAAGCTTGTGCAAAGGTCCAAGCTTCTTTAAGAAGCCAAAACAAGGTTGCCAATCCTCCATACACGTGTATGGAGGATGCAGTCTATGCCTTCCAGTTGGCACAGCTGGCACACACTCACAGAGATAGAAAAGGGAGAAGCTGGCCGACCAGTTTAGGTGGTCGGCCGACCAGTTCAAAAGGTTTAAGTGAGCAAAATGTGGTCGGCAGCCTTGATTGGTGATCTCCCAAGTGTGTGCAATCTAGTGGTGTGGTGGGAGACCAGCAATTATGGCCCAAAAGTGAGGGAGACCAGCTACCTGACAAGAAAATTGGCCGACCGAGGAAAAGTGGTCTCCAAGGAGAAAAGGTGGTCTCCCACCCTAGTACCACCTTCCAAACAATGAAAATAGCGTCCATGCCAAAAATGAACCAAGATAGATGCAAAACGAGGGTTTAGGTGCCAAAACGCGCGGCCGGAGGCCCCGAAAACTGACTGTCAAGCATTGAAAGTGGCGTGCGACCATGAAGGTGGTCTCCCGGGCCACAGTGTCCCTCTAGAGAGAGGAAACAAGGTGTGTGCCAAAAATCGGAGCAAAGGGAGAAAGTTAAGTGGTCCCGAACAGAGGCGCACGGCCGACGGCTCCGAAAATTAGAAACTGGTCTCCAAACGGGAACAGTGGTCTACGACCACGAAAAGTAGCCTACAGCCACTAAGAGACGGTCTACGAGTCCTCTCCCTCCCTTCGGGAAGTGAAAATAGAACCTGGTTTGTAAATCGAGGCAAAGCACAAAAGAGTCCCAAAGTCCAGAGGCAAGGCTCTCAGCCGAGACTTCGTAACCTCAGAACGAGCACAACATGCGCAATCACCGAGCGCTCAATCGGTGACGTTTGAGTCTTAAGGTCGATCAAAAATAGGGTGCCTACAGTTGCCCCTCCTTGACAGAACTCGAAAGTCATAAGTGACTAGAGTGAATGTTAAAGCCCAGAGACGACCCATTTTTGACAAGGCCGAAGACTTAGACAAACATGCGAGATAAACAAGAGATGGGCCCGCAGGCGTGCCTGCAGGCAGAGGCAAAATGCAAACGACATGCACAACGCCGAACATAACTCATGATTATGCAAAGCAGCAAACTGTAACGAAGCAAATATTCACAATAAATGCAACAGTTTTAAGTAAGAATGCAAAGCAAAACTACATTTCATGCAGTAAAGATGTAAGAGAATTACAATTCTCGCTACGTCTCACACAGAGAAGATACAATACCTGCCTGGTTCGTCTAGTCGCACCAGCTTCAAATGAACCATGCATACAATATCGTGCCTGCAAAAGAGAGAAACTTAACAGGCATAACATAGTTAGCAACATATGTTCAACGCTATATCGAACACAAACAAACATGGTTCCGATGAAGAAGTGCATCGCAATGCAAGAAGAAATGTGCGTGACAACGCAAATTAAGCATGGAGGTATGATGATACCAATAAAATGTGTACAACAATCCAAGCGATGTGCATAACAATGCAAGTGATGTGCATAACAATGCAGGATAAGTGCAACTTTGAATGCATGTTTGAAACAAAACATTGAGCAAAGAAATGCAAGCCTCGACGAGGGCAACTCAAATACGACCTCCGGTTTACCGCTCGGAGGGGTCGCAACGTGCCCAAAAAGGATACACCTTGCTCTTGACGAGTAACAACGAACCACACGTCGAAGGTTGGATTTGAAGTTCCCGCGGAAGGATTTCGCGTCGAAAAGTGCACTTTCCTTGTACTTTCTCGAGAGCCGGGGACTTCGATCACCACCAAAACTTGTAGGGAGAATAGAGAGGTATTGGGGACCACACAGGAGGGCCACCGACCACCCTAGAGTGCCATCGACCAGGTTTGATGCAAGGGGGCGGTCGGCCTACCAGAAAAGGCGGTCGGCCGACCACTTTACTAAAATAGGGATAGTTTGGTCCTTTTACATTCGGATCTTTAAATACACTCGACCAAAACACTTTTGCTCACAACTTCAAGTCCGAAATTAGTCCCTCTTGCTTCCTAGACCATTTTCTCTCTCAGATCTGCGCTCTATACGCTTTTTCCAACGCCCCACGCAAAGTTATTTCGTGAAATCTTTCAGTTTTCTTCACTTTGGACCGATTAAAATTTGATTTCGGAGCTTCTTTCTCCACTTTCACCACTTTAGGTAAGTTTGTCTCGATATTTGGAACATTTTCTCGGGAGTTGACTTTTGTTGACTTTTTCATTTCCCGAGAGTTGACTTTTGTTGACTTTTTCCAATTTTGGCTAATTTTGCTCATTTTTGCTCCTTTTTGCAGATTTTTTTGAAATGACGGGTCATTTCCCTCATGGTAGAGGTCCTCCAAGTGCCGAGGGTGAGCCGGACATCATGTCATTGCCCCTGAGAGTTCGACCATTTGACCCCGAGAGGTACGACCCTCCGGAGCATATCCTTCCCCCGAGTACTTTCTATCATTTTATCGATTTTGATCGACGAGCACCTACGAATCTCCTGCTACGGGAACCAGAGTCTCACCTCTCTCACCAGGCGCGAGAGGTACGTACTTCATTGTTACATTCTCTGCAATGTATTATGCATTTCTTGCGCATTTCCTGTTTTCGCTTTATATGTTCATCTGTTCATTCTGAACACATTCACACGCCATCCGGTCCACCTGGCACACAGCTTGTTCTGAACACTCAGTCTATAACACAGCATTCTATTTGCATTTTGAACACACAGCTCTAGCACTTGAATTTCTGAACTCACAGCTCAAACTTTTTGTTGTGAACACGCAGCCCACATTTCTGAAATCTGAACACACAGCTCTAACTTTTTGTCGTGAACCCGTAGCCCACAGTTTTTGAAAGTTGAACACGAAGTCCAAACTTTTGATGGTGAACACAGCTCACACTTTTGATGGTGAACACACAGCCCACAGTTTTATGAAAGTTGAACACACAGCCCAAACTTTTGATGGTGAACACACAGCTCACACTTTTGATGGTGAACACACAGCCCACAGTTTTCTGAAAGTTGAACATACAGCCCAAACTTTTGATGGTGAACACACGGCCCACAATTTTTGAAAGTTGAACACACAACCCAAACTTTTGATGGTGAACACATGGCCCACAATTTTGAAAGTTGAACACACAGCCCAAACTCTTGATCGATGAACACGTAGCCCACAGCTTTTGAAAGTTGAACACACAGCCCAAACTCTTGATCGATGAACACACAGCCCACAGCTTCAACTCTGAACACACAGCTCATATACTTTATGTTGAACACACAGCTCACACTTTTCAATTTCTAAACACACAACTCATATACTTTATGTTGAACACGCAGCTCACACACTTCAATTTCTGAACACACAGCTCATATACTTTATGTTGAACACGTAACTCACACTTTTCAATTTCTGAACATACAGCTCATATACTTTATGTTGAACACGCAGCTCACACACTTCAATTTCTGAACACACAGCTCATATACTTTATGTTGAACACGAAGCTCACAACATTGAATCCGATTTGATTTGCACACAGCTCATACTTTCATTTTCAAACTGAATACATCTATTCATTCTGAATGCAGGTATCTTCTCGTGTTACACGAGGCTATGGCTCGATCATCACCAGGGAGTGTGCAGACGCGCCCGCGTGGGGGGCCTCGCTGCTACAGTTCAGACTCAATTTGTGTCATGGTTCTTAATCTGAACCAAAGAGTCCAAATCCGGCAAATCGTTTTGAGAAAACAAATTTTTAGGAAAAGAAGTGCCAAACATGGACTGCTTTTCCAGATACAGAGTCGCCACCTAAATATTTTTTATGGGGGAATTTAGGAAACCCTGACTCGGTGCCGAAGGCCACATGTCCGTCATCACCAAAGTTGTCTTGGCTCGGGAGCTTGGGTACGATCGGGGAAGGTCAGCTATGAGCACCCCCTTTCGCCCGGTCCGAAGACCGGCCCATGGAAATGGGATTGTCCAAGTGTTTGGCCTTGTCAAAAATGGATCATCTTTGGGCTTTGACATTCACTCGCGTCATTTCATGACTCTGAGCTCTCTCAAAGAGGGGCAACTGTAGACACCCCATTTTTGACCGCCCTTAAGACTTGGGCCCCGCTGATTGCTTACTTGGTGATGAAAGTTGTGCATTTGTTTTGGAAAACGTTTTGGAATTTGCTACTCGCAAGTAGGCTAAAATACGGATTTCAACGAGTTTTTCCAACCCAGACAATCCAACCTTCACCCACTGGCATCCAAACAGTTTATCACATAAGCATCTAGCCACATAGTAAGCATGCCATCATGACAGCATTCATACGCATGCGATATGCTAAAGCATGAAAATACTTACGTCGTACTCCGTGCCAAAACAATAAACTAGGTAGTCAACATGCATGGTCGTGCCAAAATAATAAACTAGTTAGCAAACATGCGTGATCCTAGTTCATGTTAAAGTGTCTAATGCAACACATACAGAATGCGATTAAGATAGGCTCGGCTAATCTATAATGACATGTGAAATGCTACAACTAATCACGTATTCAATTCGGAATCGAAGTACAAATGCAGTTAGAGTGATGTGCCGAGCCTGGTGCATGCAAGGTAAATGCATGAATGCACGCATGCTAGCATAAGGTATGCTGATTTAAAATATGCCCTAGTCTACCATCATAAGCAGGTAAATAAAAGGGAAGAAAGACGTGGGGTTGGAAAACATACACACACTCACGCTCACTTATTACATAATTGCCCTCACTCGGAGGGTCCAAATAAATATTACAGTCCGAATAATAAACGCATTAATTATTACAGAATTTCTAATTAATTAACAGAATGAATGCAAAAAGAAAGGTGGCCACAGCCCCTGCCTCAGGATGCGCGAATGGTGCATGCTCGAACCCGTCTCGCCCGAAAAGTCCGTACCATACCACTGTCGCCTCTGTTTACACTGCCCTGTCTCTCTGAAAATTGCCAAAGTTCTAGGACAGGTTCCTTGCACACTGTAGAATACCATCGGCTGAAGGAAATGCCCACCGGCCATATGTAATTTCCGTCGGCTGCTGATGGAGTTGTTGGCCATTCACCAATGGCCGGTCGGCATTGGATGCTGCCGGTCGGTAAAAACTTCCTGTAGAAGACAGTTTTGACCACATCACTCTGGCATTCAAGCTCGGTTTTCTCTCAAAACCCTTTGGCTCGCTTTTTCCGCTCAACTTACACCTCTCTATTTCTTTATCTCTCATTTTTATCCCTCCCCGGGGGCTGAGGTTGTTAATGGATGAATAGGAGAGTTGCGGGTTCATGCCCAACGCGTTAGCGCACAGCTATTTCTTCTGGTGTATGGTAGAGTGCCCTTCTGGTGAGTATGGTTGACGACGGAGGGGAGACAGAATGCCTGGCTCAACTGTTGCCCCTAGTTTCATTCATTTTAACATTCCGTTTGTTTTTGCTTTTCTACTAAAACAGTTGTGATTCAAAATGAGAGTCGGTATTAACGTTACTTGTTTGATTTTTGATTTGAAAGCCATGGCCAAGTCAGGACATGTAAGTTACTGAAAATTTTCCTTTTTGGGGTCCAAGAAAATGGTCCAGTTTTGGGTAAAATGGAACAGTTGTCGAGAAATAGTCAAACCTTAGTAAAATTTTCTCCGAGAACGTTATTTTCAAACAGTCCAATGCTCAACGAGCATGGAACTTACTCTTGAGATGCGCCACCATCGGATCGGAGGCAATGGAAAAATTTGCCCTGGCCTTAAAGGGTGGATGGCAACAGGAAAGTGCCCCTGGTTTTGAATGGCGACTCGCGACGACTCGGTAGGCAACGGGAAAAGTTGCCCCTTGTTTGGATTGGTGCCGCAGCAGTCTGCAAACAGTTCTTCATTTGGTGGTGGTCGAGCTCTTGGACACAGAGATGACGAGACGGTTTATAACAATATATGGACACAGTCGCCTTTGAGGGCGTCCGGTGACTGGGACTTTGGATGAAATCGAAACCATTGGATTGGACTGAACGTATGAAAGGCGTTGGGGGCTGGACTTCAGGATGAAGTTGCCTACGTATCGCGAACATGGGAATCAAGCCTTACGTAGTTCTGTGTATAAGGTACACTCAGTATTTTTAAACTCAATTTTTCAGGCTCTAACATTTTTTTCTTTTTCTTTTCTTTTTATTTTTTTGTATTTTTTTGCTTTTTTTGTATTTTTCTCTTTTGGCTCTTAACTTTTGCCTGGTCGGCCCTTCCGGGGTTTCGGACCTAGCGAGCTCTCAAAGAGGATTTAGTTTACTTCAAAAGTTGTAACAAGTCCATGCCAAATGATTTTTTGAAGTTGAAAGCCTCTCTGTGTCTAGGCGAGAACGGCTGTTGCAATGATTCGCGAAGAAAGTCCATCATGGTTGTCCACGAGCTTTCCTTTGGTGAATTCTAATCTTTTTGTTTCGGCTTTGGTGCCTCTTGTCGAGGGCTGCTCAGAACTGGCACGCGGGCCATTTCTCTGTAGTTGACCTGTTTGAATGTTCCCGGAGAGTGTGGTTCAAAACAAACAGGTCGAAATCTTGAGGGCTGAGAGCGATCGTAGGCTGCGCATCAAAGAGCATCCACACAGTCTTCACAGGGGCTGCGCAAACATTTGTTTTTGAAAGTTTTAAGAAAGCGCACAAATCGCCGCGCCGAAGATGTAGTGTGGAACCAATCTGGACAAGCCAGGTACCTTTCCAGACCCACACTGAAATATAAGGCATATTTGTTCATTAAAAGGCTTTAGCATGCCTCTCTTTCTCTTCAATTTTTGATCAACAGTTTTGCAAAACCACTGAGGAATCCTTCCCTTCGTTTTTCACCGCAAGTGTTTCAAAATGGGGTTTTTTGAAACCCTTACGGGTTATGCAATGAGTTTGGCGCGCAGGAGAGCAGGGCGAGATTATACTGTAGGGCCCAATCGAATTCTCTAGCACAACTAACTTATACGGAAAGCGAGCATGAAAATGGATAACCACAGCTGGTTTCATTCAGGTTTGTTGTTTTTGTTAACTGGCCCTCGGCAGGGAAAGAAAGAAAACAGACTCAAAAACAAAAACGGGTAATTACCAAGATCAAAACGTCGTGTTCGATGCAACAACCCTTGGATCACCTGGTATTCTATACGAAGGGGACTGACTCGTTACAACAAGACAGATACCCTTTTTTTTTTTTTTTTTTTTTTTTTTTTTTTTTTAAGCAAAGACTGACTCAAGACAAAGAGACAGACTCAATAACAAAGACTGACTCGCATACCCAAGCCAGAATTTACCAAAGCTAGCATTCACAAATGCTGCAAAAAAATATGCCCGTGCCAGACGCCACATTCCAAAATATTACCCAAATGCGCCCGCAGGTGAGTTCACTTATTTGATTACATACTCGCAGTATCGAGTCCCTTCAAAATCCAATAATGGGTTGGTAACAGACTTTGGCTGAGGTGTGGCGGGAGATAACCTCGTTGATCAAATCAAATCTGCACCTCCATGACGGAGGCGGGAAAACAAATTTGTCGTGGCATGGCCCGCTGCTGGTGGTACGCGCAACTGAGCCAGCATTGCATGCATAGCAGGGAGATTTCTTCGGGGAGAGGCCGAGGCTCCAAGGGTTTAAGGTGTCCCCTCTCAGCAAGGATCTGAAGTGCCTTGGACAGAGGCATTGTGAGAGCATGGAAAGGTCCGCGCCCCCGGAGGCAGGTACTTTGGAGTCTGAGCGCTTTACTCGCAAAAGTGAAGAGGGCGGCAGGCCCACCTTATAGCTTTATGATCTTTCCCAGGTGCAGGGGCCAGAACAAGATGGAACTGTTCTGGCAATGAGCGGTGGTCCATCCCAAATTTCTGACTGGCTTTGAACTACCCTCAGGTGAGTGGGAAAAGCCAGTCCTCCACAGTTTTTGCCACAACTGCGGATATCCGTGTGTCAATCCCCCGGGCTTTCAAAGCCTCGACTGCCCGCAGCAGTTTTTCAATGGATCGGCATCTGCCTTCATTTTGTCTTTTCCTTAAGCCTCAGCCTGATCGAGGCGTTTGAGTTGATGTTGATATGTTCATTACCATAGGCTGCGGAAGTCCATGTATCCGATTGGCTAAGTTCGGATCACATTCGCCCCAACAACGGGGGCCCTGGGGTAAAAAACTCCTGGCAATATGGGGTGCGGCTGGAGGTGAAGCTGAACATGTCCGTAGGCAAGATCGTACCACAGACCTCTGGAGATCACTATCATCCCCATAGTTAAATGTAGTAGGCTCGCGAGCCTGGTTATAGCTGGGGGCCCCAGACCGGGTGCATCGCGCAACAGGCGACCTGGGTGGATGTGGCATACAATGTTAGGTCTCACCTTGCAGAGTGATCCCTTGCTTCTAATGCAGCTGTCATAACCACGATTCTTCTGAATTCTGCACATCATAAGTCCTTCCTCAGCTAAAGGGGGCCAGCACTTAAAGGGCTATTCGTGTACCAGCTGTCCGAACTAAAAGAGGACAACAAACAGCATTTTCAGCCCATAACAAATCAAACACAGGGCGTAGCAGAACAACTGCACTCTACTACTAATCAACTGTTCCCCAGAAATCACTGTTCTTTCAAAAACTGAACCTGTTACCCGCAGATAAACTCGATTCTCAACAACATGATACATGGTGCCCATCGCGGCTCGGGCCTGATACTCAACTTAGCAAAGCTGATATTGTACTTTTCCCTGTGGAGGATACATTTCTAAAAGCATTATAGCAAGTATAAGAGAGCCATAACCACCCCTATTGTTGGGGGGCGACGGTATAAAGCGATCGGTAGGGTTTCCACCTGTCCTATATTTTGTCAGGCAGCTATGGGTTCACTACGCATCGCCCAGTGGTTTCAAACAACTTAGCATCGGGGTAAGCAAACCTGGTCCTAGTTGGGAAAGTCCTATGGATTACCGAATAATGCACGATGCTCGAATGGTCAAAAAGGGTGCCCCGGTAAAACCGGGGTTTGTGTTCCCATACTGTCAGAGCCACATAACCGTGTCAGCCTTATGGTCATGCCTTGACAGAGCAAGCCGCCGGCAAACCAGGTTCAGGCAATGGCGATGGCAAACACCGTGTCCTAGTGCACCAATTGCAACATGCAATTGCAAAGGAGTCACATAAATGAAATCAAAATAGGATATCATATGAGTTCGAGTCAAGGTCTCTAAAATCCCCAGTGGAGTCGCCAGAAACATGTAGACACACAATACACTGCACAACACACGGTTCTGCTATTTCTGCTTTATTCTGTATTTTGCCTTATCTGATAGTCATACTGATATCTGTTCTGCAGTTATGGGTGTATGCCTACTTTCCTAGGCTTGCCCCAGTACCCGATGAGGAGATCCCGCTCGGCGTCCCCTTCTCTCATCGCTTCGACGTGCGATGTGTGCGGAGACCACGGGAGTCTCTTACTTTCTTCCACCGATACTTCGACACCATCACCGCTGCGGAGGTATGTTCAACTTTAGAGTTTATTATTTTTTGCCTCGCTTTGCACCGTATGTTTTCAATAACGGTAGATAAAAAACTGCATTTCATTTTCAGATCACCTGGCAGCCCTGGGCTCCGTTGCCGGCCGTGGTGAGGGATCATTATGAGGGCTCAGGGGAGACTGCCCGTTGTCGGATCTTGTTGGAGGGCCCGGTCTGTCGGGCTTGGTACCTGGGCGTGCGCTTCTTGCGTCAGACCCTAGGCTTACCGGAGCAGATAGTGCCGGGTCCGCCTCCTGGCCACATGAGAGATACAGTGAGGTTCACCGCCCGGGAGATGAGGGAGTACACCACCGGCTGGGGTGAGGAGCATCACAGAGGCGAGGGCGACTACACAGAGTACGTCCGGACCTTCATCATGCGACCCTTGAGCGGTGGTCGCCGAGCTGAAGGGGAGAGGCCAGCGGCGCTGGCAGCTGGAGCTAGAGCTGGGGCTGGAGCAGGCACATCGAGGATGGCTCGAGTGCATGGCAGGAGTGGAGCTCGGGGGGGACGGGGGACTGGCCTGCCTGCCCTGCCCACTGTACTGTCATATAGAGGGCAGGATTGGGCGACTTACCAGATCCCCTTCGCTTCTCCCCCAGCTGGTCATGAGTTAGCCGGTATCCCCGACTTGCCTCCGGTATGTATTACTTCATTTTGCATCATGCATATTTCATTTTAGTTTTTTTGATATTCCGTGGAATACTGATATATCTTATACTCTTGCAGGCGTCCTCCGAGTACACCCGGCAGTTCGTGGAGTTGAATGCCTCCATGATGGGGATGCTACAGCGGACCTTTGACCTCCTGGCCCTCTACAGCATTCCGGTATGTTCTTCTGACGACGGTCTCAAACCATTCATAAGCTGATTTACATAATCTGATGCATGACACCGCACCTGACACACTAATCTCACAGCATCTGACACACTGCATACACTGCATTTATAAACTGGATTCTGCAATGATAAACTGCCCACGGCATTCACACACTGCACACTGCATTCTGCACTGATAAACTGCTCACGGCATTCTCACACTGTATACTGCATTCTGCACTGATACACTGCATACACTGTACTCTGATGTATTTGCCTTTTGTGCTTTTCAGCCTCCCTTCTAGATCCCTCCGGCGGGTGGTGCTTCGGCTGGGCCCTCTATTCCTGCTCGAGGAGGGCATGGAGACACTATAAGTCCCCGTACCAGGGGAGGGCGTACTCATGTCGGGAGTAGTTCTCGGGCGCCGACCCCTGATGATGATGATGACGACGATGATGAGTCCGAGGCAGAGGCAGAGGCCGGGTCATCTGAGGAGGCTGGAGACGACTCAGACTCAGGCTCAGATGGCGACGCTGATGATGATGCCCCTGGACCTTCGTCCAGGAAGAGGGCGATGGCAGATCCCCGGGCCCGAGACTACTGAGGATGACCCAGATTGCTGCTTTTCTTCTTCTTCTTTTTTGTACTTTTTCTTTTGTTGGTAGTTAGATTACCTTGTACTGCCGCGGGCAGATTTTTTTGTTTTCCTCAAAACTTTGTACTTAAAAAAGATTATGAAATGAACAAACTTTTTGTTTAAAAAAGTGTTACATTTACATATCTCATGTATCGCATCGCATCACATCATGTTACACCTCAATGTAAATGGAATTGATCTGTGGTCTGAATGTTGAACACTTGCATTGTAATAACAAGATAACCAAACCAAGTAACAGCAAAGCAACCCATACAAACCACTGCTTAACCTGAACACACGGCCCATACTCTGCTGATGATTAATCTGCATACAACCCATAATCCACACTTGGTTCATTCTGCACACAACAAACTTTAAACAAAACAGCCTAATCTGACAAGACGGCCTACGGAGGTGAAACCAGCTGGGGTTGGAGACGACCAAACGCCCCAAATTTTTTGTTCTTTTCCTTCGCACAGATGTAGGGAATGGCACCGCACTCTGAGCATAAACGACTAATTTTTGGAAAAGGGGTTTTCTTAACCAGGGTATCGAGCCTACAACTGGATACAGCGAAAAAGGACTCGAACAAAAGGGTACACGACCTAAACACAACGAGACACGCTCGGAAGAGACCTAAAACAAAGGTTGAGGTAAACAGAACAAAAGACACGACATACAGACGTGTTAACGAAGACGGGGGACCTCGGATCACGAGGAGCCGGTTTCTCTGGGTATTGTTTCCCACCCTTTTCTCATTTGTGATTCTCACATCACTCTGGCATTCAAGCTCGGTTTTTCTCTCAAAACCCTTTGGCTCGCTTTTTCCTCTCAACTTACACCTCTCTATTCTTTATTCTCTCATTTTTATCCCTCCCCGGGGTGTTTAATGGATGAATAGGGAGTTGCGGGTTCATGCCCAACGCTGTTAGCGCACAGCTATTTCTTCTGGTGGGTAGAGTGCCCTTCTGGTGAGTATGTTGACGACGGGAGGGAGACAGAATGCCTGGCTCAACTGTGCCCCTAGTTCATCATTTTAACCATTCTTTGTTTTTGCTTTCTACTAAAACAGTTTTGATCAAAATGAGAGTCGGATTAACGTACTTGTTTGATTTTTGATTTGAAAGCCATGCAAGTCAGGCTGTAAGTACTGAAAATTTTCCTTTTTGGGTCCAAGAAAATGGTCCAGTTTTGGAAAATGGAACAGTTGTCGAGAAAATAGTCAACCTTAGTAAAAATTTTCGAGAACTATTTTTCAAACAGTCAATGCTCAACGAGCATGGAACTTACTCTTTGAGATGCGCCACCTCGGATCGGAGGCAATGGAAAATTGCCCCTGGCTTAAAGGGGGTGGATGGCAACAGAAAGTTGCCCCTGGTTTGAATGGCGACTCGCGACGACTCGGGGCAACGAAAAGTTGCCCCTTGTTTGGATGGTGCCGCAGCAGTCTGCAAACAGTCTTCATTGGTGGTGGTCGAGCTCTTGGACACAGAGATGACGAAGACGGTTATAACAAATATATGGACACAGTCGCCTTGGAGGCGTCGGTGACTGGACTTTGGGATGAAATCGAAACCATTGGATGGACTGAGACGCTATGAAAGCGTTGGGGGCTGGACTTCAGGATGAAGTTGCCTACGTATCTCGAACATGGGAATCAAGCCTTACGTAGTTCTGGTTAAGGTACACTCAGGTATTTTAAACTTCAATTTTCAGGCTCTAACATTTTTTTCTTTTCTTTTCTTTTTATTTTTGTATTTTTTGCTTTTTTGTATTTTTCTCTTGCTCTAACTTTTGCCTCGGTCGCCCTTCCGGGTTTTCGGCCTAGCGAGCCTCTCAAAGGGTAAAAGTGTAACAAGTCCATGCCAAATGATTTTTTGAAGTTGAAGCCTCTCTGTGTCTAGGAGAACGGCTGTTGCAATGATTCGCAGAAGAATCCATCATGGTTGCTCCACGAGCTTCCTTTGGTGAGATCTAATCTTTTTGATTCGGCTTTGGTGCCTCTTGCTCGAGGGCTGCTTCAGAACTGGCCACGCGGGCCTTCTCTGATAGTTGACCGTTGAATGTTCCGGATGAGTTCGTGGTTCAAAACAAACAGGTCGAATCTTGAGGCTGAGAGCGATCCTAGGCTGCGCGATCTCAAGAGCGATTCCACACAGGTCTTCACAGGGCTGCGCAAAACATTTGTTTTTGAAAGTTTTAAGAAAGCGACAAATCGCTCGCGCCGAAGATAGTGTGGAACCAATCTGGATCAAGCCAGGGTCCTTTCCAGTACCCACACTGATAAGCATGATTTCGTTCATTAAAAGGCTTAGCATGCCTCTCTTTCTCTCAATTTGATCAAAGTTTTGCAAAACCTGAGGAATTCCTTCCTCTTCGTTTTTATCACCGCAGTGTTCAAAAGGGGTTTTTTGAAAACCTTAGGTTAATGCAATGAGTTTGGCGCGCAGGAGAGCAGGCGAGA
This sequence comes from Camellia sinensis, assembly GCF_004153795.1. Lineage (NCBI taxonomy): Eukaryota > Viridiplantae > Streptophyta > Magnoliopsida > Ericales > Theaceae > Camellia > Camellia sinensis. The sequence continues at coordinate 659,662 of NW_021028626.1, forward strand.
TATACTGTCAGCCCAATCGAATTCTCTAGCACAACTAACTTATACGGAAAGCGAGCATGAAAATGAGATAACCACAGCTGTTTCATTCAGGTTTGTTGGTGTAACTGGCCCCTCGGCAGAAACAGACTCAAAAACAAAAACGGGTAATTACAAGACAAAACGGTGTTCGAGGCAACAACCCTGGAATCACCTGGTATTCTATACGAAGGGGACTGACTCGTTACAACAAGACAGACCCTTAAGCAAAAAGACTGACTCAAGACAAAGAGACAGACTCAAAACAAAAGACTGACTCGATACCCAAGCCAGAATTTACAAAGCTAGCATTCACAAATGCTCAAAAATGCGTGCCAGACGCCACATCCAAAATATACCAAATGCCGCCCGCAGGTGGTTCACTTTTTGATTACATACTCGCAGTATCTGTGTCCTCAAAATCCAATAACTGGGTGGTAACAGACTTGGCTGAGGTGGGCGGGAGGATAACCTCGTTGTCAATCAAATCTTGCACCTCATGACGGAGGCGGAAACAATTGTCGGTGGCATGGCCTGTCTGCTGGTGGTACGCGCAGTACTGAGCAGCATCATGCATAGCAGGGAGATTCTTCGGGAGAGGCCGAGGCTCCAAGGGTTTAAGGTGTCCCCTCTCAGCAAGGATCTGAAGTGCCTTGGACAGAGGCATGTAGAGAGCATGAAAGGTCCTGCGCCCCCGGGGCAGGTACTTTGGAGTCTGAGCGCTCTTACTAGCCGCAAAAGTGAAAGGGTCGGCAGGCGCCACCTTAGCTTTATGATCTTTCCCAGGTGCAGGGGCCAGAACAAGAGGAACTGTTCTGGCATGACGGGGCCTATCCCAATTTTCTGACTGGCTTGAACTACCCTCAGGTGGAGTGGGGAAAGCATCCTCCACAGTTTTTGCCACAACTGCGGATATCCGTTGCTTGTTCATCCCCCGGGCTTTCAAAGCCTCGACTGCCCGCAGCAGTTGTTCAATGGGATCGGCATCTGCCTTCATTTTGTCTTTTCCTTTAGCCTCAGCCTGATCGAGGGTTTGAGTTGATGTTGATATGTCATTACCATAGCTGGAGGCCATATCCGATTGGCTAAGTTCGATCACAATTCGCCCCAACAACGGGGGCTCCTGGGGTACAAAACTCCTGGCATATGGTGCGGCTGGAGGTGAAGCTGACATTCCGTAGGCAAGATCTACCACAGACCTCTGGAGATCACCTATCATCCCCATTAGTTCAAATGTAGTAGGCTCGCGAGCCTGGTATAGCTGGGGGCCCAGACCGGGTGCGCAACAGGCGACCTGGGTGGATGTGGCATATCAATGTTGGTCTCACCTTGCAGAGTGATCCCTTGCTCTAATGCAGCTGTCATAACCACGATCTTTTCTGAATTCTGCATCATCATAAGTCCTGCCTCAGCAAAGGGGGAGCACTAGCTATTCTGTACCAGCTGTCCGAACTGAAAGAGACAACAAACAGCATTTCAGCCCAAACAAATCAAACACGGGCGTAGCAGAACAACTGCACTCTACTACTAATCACTGTTCCCCAGAAATCACTGTTCTCAAAAACTGAACCTGATACCCGCAGATAACTGATTCTCAACAACACTGATACTGGTGCCCTCGGGCCTCGGGCCTGATACTCAAACTTGCAAACTGATATGTACTTTCCCTGTGGAGATACATTCTAAAAGCATATAGCAAGTAAAGAGAGCCATAACACCCCTATGTTGGGGTAGGGTTTCCCTGTCCTATTTTGTCAGGAGCTATGGTTTCACTACGCACGCAGTGGTTTCAAACAACTTAGCATCGGGTAAGCAACCTGTCCTAGTTTGGAATGGTCACTATGGATTCCGAATATGCACTAGCTCGAATGGTCAAAAAGGGTGCCCCGGTAAAACCGGGGTTTGTGTTCCCATACTGTCAGAGCCCATAACCGGTCAGCCTTATGGTCATGCCTTGACAAGACAAGCCTCCGGCAAACCGTTCAGGAATGGCAGATGGCAAACACGGTGTCCTAGGTGCACCAATGCACATGCAATGCAAAGAGTCACATAAATGAAATCAAAATAGGATATCATGAGTTCGAGTCAAGGTCTCTAAAATCCCCAGTGGAGTCGCCAGAAACTGTAGACACGCCCGCGTGGGGGGCCTCGCTGCTACAGTTCGGACTCGATTTGTGTCATGGTTCTTAATCTGAACCAAAGAATCCAAATCCGGCAAATCGTTTTGAGAAAACAGATTTTTAGAAAAAGAAGTGCCAAACATGGACTGCTTTGCCAGATACAGAGTCGCCACCTAAATATTTTTTATGGGGGAATTTAGGAAACCCTGACTCGGTGCCGAAGGTCACATGTCTGTCATCACCAGAGTTGCCTCGGCTCGGGAGCTAGGGTACGATTGGGGAAGGTCAGCAATGAGCACCCCTCTCGCCCGATCCGAAGATCGGCCTCTACTAACCGTGATATCCGTTTTTGAAAACATTATGTGTTCTTATTCCGGTTATTAGCCTAGAATTACTATGTTATGCGCGCAGCAAATAAGTATAGACTAGATTGCCTAATTTGGGAAAAAGCATTGCATATCCATTTGTTTTGAAAAATGTTTTGGAATTTGCTACTCGCAAGTAGGCTAAAAACATGGATTTCAATGAGTTATTCCAACTCAGGCAACCCAACCTTCACCCACAAGCATCCAAACAGTTTATCACATAAGCATCTAGCCACATGGTAAACATGCTATCATGATAGCATTCACACACATGCGAGGATGCTAAAGCGCAAATACTTACATCATACTCCGTGCCAAAACAATAAACTAGTTAGCAAACATGCGTGATCCTAGTTCATGTTAAAGTGGCTAATGCAACACATACAGAATGCGATTAAGATAGGCTCGGCTAATCTATAATGGCATGTGAAATGCTACAACTAATCACGTATTCAATTTGGAATTGAAGTACAAATGCAGTTAGAGTGATTTGCCGAGCTTGGTGCATGCAAGGCAAATGCATGAATGCACGCATGCATAGCATAAGGTATGCTGATTTAAAATATGCCCTAGTCTACCATCATAAGCAGGTAAATAAAAGGGAAGAAAGACGTGGGGTTGGAAGACATACACACACTCACGCACACTTATTACATAATTGCCCTCACTTGGAGGGTCCAAATAAATATTACAGCCCGAATAATAAACGCATTAATTATTACAGAATTTCTAATTAATTAACAGAATGAATGCAAAAAGAAAGGTGGCCACAGCCCCTGCCTCGGGATGCGCAAATCGTGCATGCTCGAACCCGTCTCGCCCGAAAAGTCCGTACAATACCACTGTCGCCTCTGTTTACACCGCCCTGTCTCTCTGAAAATTGCCAAAGTTCTAGGACAGGTTCCTTGCACACTGTAGAATACCATCGGCTGAAGGAAATGCCCACCGGCCATATGTAATTTCCGTCGGCTGCTGATGGAGTTGTCGGCCATTCACCAATGGCCGGTCGGCATTAGATTCTGTTGGTCGGCAGAAGCTTCCTGCAGAAGATAGTTTTGACAGCAACAGAGGACAGACAGTATATGGCATGGGATTTCAGGCACATGTGAGCATGGTCATGTTCCCCATCATGCTTTGAACTCAGGGAAACATGGCCCTCGATCCTCGAGCCATCAATAGTGCATGATAGCCTAAGTGATCAAGCTTGCCATTTGATGTAAAAATGCATGCAACACACAAATGAGAACCAAGACCCTATCATGTCTAAGTCAAGGGCCCCGGTGACCGAGAGTTGAGACGCGTTACATCACTTATAGTATGAATGCTCCTTAACCCTCACACTTGGTTTGACACCCCAAACCAAGTAATGCAATGCATGTTATGCACCCATGACCCAAAGATACAATATGGGATTAAGATGCAAGTCATGCCAAGTACCATGCAACCACCATGGCAAGTATGCAATGCTAGGCATGCAAGATGCAAATGTAATGCAAACATGGACGATTTAAGCAATAGGAACGTCATGTTACAACACCTAATGAAGCAATCATGCAACAAACATGAGACAAGTATGCAATGGTGGGCTTAAACCATAAAGGGGCAGACCTTAATCCACCCCAAAACAGTGGCCAAAAGTGCTCAAAATGGTGGACAAACACTCATGCCAACATGCAAGCCAATGGACCTAAGGCTAAGGCACAAAAAGGGGACACTTTACTTCCACTAATATGACCATTCATGGCATGAATTAGACAAGCAAAAACAGAATCCTAGCATGCAAAATGGACTCCAAACCCACTGATGTGGCAACTTAAGGGGCTCCAATGAGATGCATGCACCAAAGCTCATTTCTAGGCATAAAAGGGCACATCCTCAAAGCATGAAAGAGGTCACATATGCAAACATACAAACATGATTTATGGACTGAAATACGACCCTAAATGATGCCAAACAATGGGAATGGTCTGAGCTATGCATGCTAGAGGCCAATATACTGAAGGCTTACAAGCCGAAACACAAAGAGATGACACCAAACATGGCAAGCACGACTGAAATAGATGGCCAACAGGCCTTAAACATGGTAAAGTAATGCCTATACCTTCATGAAATTAGGCTAACACATGCAAGAATCATGGCCTAAACACAAGATGCATTTCTAGGCCAAATAGAGGAATGTAAAGCAAGTACGTTAAGCATGCAAGAGAGCACAAATCTGATAAAAAACAGAGGTAACATGTGACCTAAAAACACCCAAAAACCTCTGAAAAAGGGCCAAAATCAATCAAGCATGCATGTTACCCTTTAAGCCAAAAAGCAAGGAAATGAGGCAATGAAGGGAGAGGGGTGTCCCTCCCCTATACAAGACTTCAAACCACCTTCCTCACCGCTGAAAATCCACTGGTTTTCAGTGGTGAGAAGGCTAAGATACTCAAGCAAACAAGGCCTCACAAAGGAAGCACCAAAAGGGCCAAATAAGGCCTAAGAGGGTGAGTTTAAACTCAAACCACAAAATACCCTTAATGAAAGTTCTTAAGCATGAAAATATAAGCCTTTTTTATGTTATGCACAAAGCCTAAATCAGCAAGCAAGACAGGTAAAAAACTAGTGCAAGTTTGGGAAAACTAAAGCAAAGTGATTACCCTTGAAGATCCTTTGAAGAACAGATGATGCAGCCATCTTCTTTTGATCAAAACCAGTCCAAAAGCTCAACAAACAACCCTCAAAGTGCCTCAAAGTCGAAGTAAGGTGTGGTAGTGTGTGTGTGCAAAACTAAGGTAGAAATGCACTTTAAGGCCACCAAACACACACAAAGGAGGAGAGAGGGGGGAATATAGAGAGAGAGTGTATGTATATGTATAAGCTCTGGTTTTCTCTTTAAACTTGCTAACCAAGAACAAGGAGGAGAGCTCTCCTCTTATAGAAGTCCCTCTTGCGAAGCTTACTCAACAAGCTTGCTTAGAGGGAAATCCCTCCATACACGTGTATGGAGGGGAACAGAGTTGGTGCCATCTATCACAGCTGGCACAAAATATCTACATAAAGTAGATGAACAGTAGTCGGCCGCTCAAAATTGCCATTTTGACAAAAATGAGTGCCGACCAGCAATAAATAGTGCCGACCGGCAATATAGATTGCTGACGGCAACAAAACACCAGCCGGTGGCCTCTGGCCATGGCCGGTGATGTGTGGGGATGCCTCACAAGGCATTCCCTCCCCTCCAAGGCAAAACACAAGTGTTTGGTGCAAAACCAGACACTAAACAGTCGAGTCGAGAGATCCTGAGACAAGGCGCGCAAGCCGAGACCTCCGGGAACTCAAGACGACCTCAAACATGGATTATCACCGGGTGTTCAAACGGTGACGTCCAAGTTTTGAGGATGGTCAAAAATGGGGTGTTTACACCGTGTCTTTCATACTAAAGCTAGACGACAAGAAACTTTTTGTACTTTTAATGACATCATTGTCAGTACAAAAAATCAGCATATGATTACACCTCTATTGCCAATAAACTTACTGTACACACACTTATCAGATTCATGTATCCTAAAACCATTTGACACTATTACTTTGTCAAATTTCTCATGCCACTATTTTGGAGCTTGTTTCAGTCCATATAGTGACTTCACGAGTTTACACACTTTGCGTTCTTGACCCTGTACAACAAATCCTTTCGATTATTGCATATAGATTTTCTCATCTAACTCTTCATTTAGGAAAGCGGTCTTAACATCCATGTGATGGATTTCAAGCTTGTAGATTGAGGCTAAGGAAATCAACACTCAAATGGTGGAGATTCTGGCCACCAAAACATATGTATCAAAATAATCAATACCCTCTTGTTGAGTAAAACCCTTAGCAACTAATCATGCTTTGAACTTGTCAATTGTGCCATCAACTTTTATTTTTCTTTTGAATATTCATTTACAACCAATTAAGCTTACTCAACAAGCTTGCTTAGAGGGAAATCCCTCCATACACGTGTATGGAGGGGAACAGAGTTGGTGCCAGCTATCACAGCTGGCACAAAATATCTACATAAAGTAGATGAACAGTAGTCAGCCGCTCAAAATTGCCATTTTGACAAAAATGAGTGCCGACCGGCAATAAATAGTGCCAACCGGCAATATAGATTGCCGACGGCAACAAAACACCAGCCGGTGGCCTCTGGCCATGGCCGGTGATATATGGGGATGCCTCACAAGGCATTCCCTGCCTCTCCAAGGCAAAACAAAAGTGTTTGGTGCAAAACCAGACACCAAACAGTCGAGTTCGGAGATCCTGAGGCAAAGCGTGTAGCTGAGGCCTCCGAGAACTCCAAACGAACACAAACATGGATGATCACTGAGTGTTCAAACGGTGACATCTAAGTCTTGAGGATGGTCAAAAATGGGGTGTCTACAGAGTGGTACGCGGAGCTGCCAGAGACCGTTCGTCATCTGGTTGATGAGGCGGGGTTCGGACCCTTCTGCGCGGAGATATCACGTTACCCTGCGAGTAGGACCTTGATGGGGGCACTCGTGGAGAGATGGTGGGACACCACCAACTCTTTCCACTTCTCAGCTACCAGGGATATGATGATGACCCCGTTCGACTTTGCCATGTTGACTGGCCTTGATATGGCCGGCCGGCCGACCAGTCCCCTACGACGCAGACATGGACGAGTGGGAGGCAGCTTGGATCCATCTGCTGGGCGCCTGCCCGCCGATTGACAGATCTTCGGGTAGAGTCAGGTACACCTGGTTCTCCACGCAGTACAGGGGGACTACGCCTGAGACTCTCGAGGAGATAGAGCAGTATGCTCGAGGATTTTTAATGTTCCTCCTTGGGACCACTTTGTTCTCCGACAGAGGGAACATGGTTGGCCTGTATCTGCTCAGTGCTTTAGTGGACCTATCACAGGTCAGTCAATACGAATGGTGTGGCGCTGGCCTCGCTACCCTTTTCTGCTATATGAGTGCAACCTCCCACGGGTGGGGGAACATAGTTGGCGGCTACTGGAGAGCCTGGGAGGTACTTTTGCCCTCTTCATTTACATTCCTGTTTTTTCATTAGTTGTACACTGCACACAGCACACCTTACATTCGGTATTCTACGTTCTGCACTCAGCATTCTGTATTTTCCATTCTGTACATTCTATATTTATATTCTACACTCAGCATTCTGTATTCTCTGTACATTCTGCATTCTGATGGCTATTGCCTTGTTTTTCACAGCTTTTCGCATACTTTCCGACGCTAGCCCCGGTGCTCGAGGTGGAGGTGCCTCTTGTGATTCCTTGCTTGCTCGTACTTGAGGGCCAGTACCGGCCGAGGGCTCGGGAGACTCTGCCCTACCTGCGGCAGTTTTTTGATACGGTGCGGACGACCGAGGTAATTCAGAATTCTCAGTTCTCCATGTTTTCATCTTTGATTCATCTTGCACATTTACGATTTCTAATCGGCTCATGCACTTGATTATCCGCAGATCACCTGGCAGCCCTGGGCGCCCTTGGGTGGAGATACCCGATTTTAGATTCCTGGGAGATGGGCCGCTTCTCGGTACAAGATCCTATTTGAGAGGCCAGTTGGCAGGGCTTGGTTTCTGGGGGACCGCTTCATGCGCCAGAAAATGGGCTACCCTGAGCAAAGTGTTCCCGCAGCACCTCCGGACGATATGCGTTCCACTGAGGGACTCACTCCCCAGGAGGTTGATTTGGCTATGCTGGGCACTGATGTAGCTCTACATTTGGAGGAAAGAGGAGTATGCGACCTACCGTTATACATACTTGATGCCTCCATTGACAGGTGTCTGTACTCCCACTCGGAGGGCTGTTGTCATGCCATCGTCGAGTCGAGTCCAGGCTGCAGATATTCCTTCGTCTAGCAGGGCCGGCACCTCGAGGAGTGGGGCTAGACAGATTCCCCCGATTTCCCTGCCTTATCAGCATGCCGGGTGGCCAGGTCTCCCGATCGAGTTGACTGGATGGCGATACGGGTCATCTTACTCGATTCTGATAGAGCCTCCTATGCCCGATCACCGATATGTCAGTGATCCTGACTCACCGCCAGTATGTTCCACTGCTTTTCATTTACCACTTAGATACTTAGGCATTCATTTATTCATTAATGGCTTGAGCTTGTATCTGCAGCCTCCTAGGGAGTATACTGAGGAGTTGCTCGGGTTGGTAGCCTCACTCAAGGGGATGGTCCTGCGGAGAGAGACGCAGCTGTTCATTGCCGGTGTTTCGGTACTTTTCAATTTTCTTGCATTTATCATACTTCTAATGACATGCTGTATTTAACCATTTCACTGCGTTGATTGACTGTATGTGTAGAGCACATCTGAGACACACCATATTCATACATTGTATCTGCATACACCCACTCTATGTAGCATTCTTATCTCTGTATCTGATATATATTGGCTAATGTATTCAAATTGCACTCTTCCTTTTTAGATGCCATCGCTACAGGCTGAGCCACAGGTTGGGCCATCTAGGCCCTCTCGAGGAGTTGGGAGAGGGGGTTTGACTCGCAGCCGAGGCGGACGCAGAGCGCCTGTCGTAGAGAAGGAGTCCAGCGAGGAGGAGGAGTCTGCACATCCCTAGTCAGCGACATCCGCTAACAGAGAGGGTGACTCTAGTTCCGGTTCCGATAGTGGACATGATGCCAAGGAGGATTCCGAGGGCGGCGGCTCCGATTCAGATGATGATGATGGTGCAGAGGTTGTTCCGCAGAAGAGGACCAAAAGGACCTCTTATTCCTGCGCTTGATAGCACTGATGCAGCTGTTCCTGCTTTATTTGCTTTTTTTACTAGTAGTTGTAGCACATTGTACATTATTAGGCAGTTTTATTTTCTGTAAAACTTGTACCCTTGTTGTAAAATGTTGTAACAAAGGAAGCATGATGGAATGAAACAACTTTTTTGAAAAAAGTGTTGTATTTTGTGTTCTTAGCATCGCATCACATCATTTTGTATAAAAGTGAGATTGAATGAAAATTGAGCAATGTGTATCACCAAGTCAGGTAGTGAACCGACGCAACAAAGTAAACAACTTAACTCGCTAAGAAACAACAACACCTTAGCAAGTTTACAACTCGATAAGCAAATCCCAACGAATGTTGATAAACAAAGAGTAACAACTCGACGGAAAAAACTCGACAACTCGATAAAACTTAACAACTTGATAAACTTAACAACTCGACTTGATAAGCAAAACTCAACAACAACTCGATAAACAAAACTCAACAACAACTTGATAAACAAAGCTCAACGACAACTCGATAAACAAATGCAATTCGGACAAAACGGGCGATGGAATGCATCCGAAACAGAGGGAAACACCGGCCTTTGATATTCCCAACACATGGAAAAGCTAGGAGCCCTCTTCTAGAGACTAGGAAAAGACCAAATACCAAATTTTCTCCATGGCCGACCACCGGAGAGAGCTGGTCGACCAGCTTTCTGCCTTGGAGATCAAAGGGGTGGTCGGCCTACCAGAAAAATGGTCGGCCGACCACCAGATTTTTGACATGTGTCCCCAAACAGTGCCTTATCCCCTATAAAAGTTCTAGCTTCGTGGTTCTTTCATTTCATCTTAGTTTTACATCAAAATGGAGGCATTCCTCATCGAAAATCTCGCAGGTTGGATTGCTACTTTAGAAGGCTCGGAAAAGTTGAACTTCCAAGGCTGCGGCTTGAATACACGATTCACATTGAGCCGCACTCCGCTGCATCTTCCCTTTCTCCATGCTGCGGCGAAGTTTTGGAATCTGGTAACACATGTCTTTAGCTTTGGCGGGCAAGAGGTGTGTCCTACTTCGAAGATTTCCAAGCTTTGATGGAATTCAAGCGCAACGAGGAGATCTTGCCCCAACTTCGCTTCGGCCATGCTCAAGCCTTACGACGAATGTGTGGGCTCACTATGCACGACTCAGTCTCTGATCTGCAATAGAGAATTGGACATCCTCAGCTTGATTGAACGTTTTTCTGATCCCGGTGACTGCGGTGACCATCATTGGCAGGGCTTTGGCGACATGCCCTTTGCTTGTGCATGTTATCTCACTTTTTGCTTGCCCCGGGCTTCAGCAGGTCTAGCATTCATTTGATTGAAGTTGCCCAAGGCTTGAAGGAGGGTAAGAGCTGCATTGCCATGACATTGGCCGAGACACTGATGGGCTTGGATGCTTTCCATCGCCGGAAAACAACCAGATTTGCAGGGAGTCCATTACTGCTGTAGGTAATGTTTCCCTCCCTATCTCACATATATATTACTCACATCACTCGGCCCTCAAGCTCGGTTTTTCTTGCAAAACCCTTTTCTCACTTTCTCCTCAACGTACACCTCTCTATTCTTTAATCTCTCATTTTTCATCCCTCCCCAGGTGTGGTTGATGGACAAGTTACAGATTGTGGACTCTTGCCCAGCATACTCGGTTCGTGGCTACTTCTTTCGACGACGCCTAGTCGATGCCCTTGATGAGGGATGGTGGTTCGACTGGATGTGCCATTTATCTACAGACCACATTGATTGGCGTTGTCCTTGGCTCAATCTACCGGTGATGAGCTACAGCATGTCCCGGCAGACTGGGATTTAGCTGATTGGTCTGACGCACTGCGTGTTTTACTTTTCTTTCCGGTTCCAGTGCCAGTTCGGCCATGATTAGACTTGCCTGCCAGAGGGGATAGAGTACCTCACTGCATTCCCGGTCCGAGCCGCACAGCTTCCTCGGTATGCCACAGCATGGAGGACGAGAGAACTCCTGGCCCCGCTCCCACTTTCAGTTGCACTTTGTCTGATGAGTGCATAGATTGGCTCAACGAAGAGGCGCAGATTGGGCCCAGCTTAGCATCAGAAGCTTCGACCAGCTCTGGGAGGGGGTGCAGGAACACCTGACTTATCTATGCCCCGAATTTATTGCTTTATCAGTACTTTCAAGTTTTCTTTATGGATGTAATAAAAAGCAACTTCAATTTGTATGCAAGAGCAGGAGGACTCTGTATTGAAATCAATAAAATTGAAGGTTGTGAGTACTAAAAATTTTTCGTTTGGTCCGAAAATGGTCTAAGCTGTAAAAAGATTAATTTGAACAAAATCAACTTTTATTAAAACTTTTCAAAACCATTTTCAACACGGATCAGAACTGGACATGCCTGAGATCTGTCACTGAGATGCACAACCCTAGATTCCAGCAACTAAAAAGTTGCCCCTAGTCTGAGTAGCACTGCACTGGAGATTACAACCAAACTCTTGAATGCTGAATAGACAAAGATGACAGAGATGATCAAATGGACAAAGTTGATCGGAGAAAATTTTATGGCTGAACTTCAGGATGAAGTTGCCTACGTATCCCAAAGATGGGAATCAAGCCTTACGTAGTTCAGGCTATGGGTTCACTCGAGTATTTTCACTCTCCTTTTACGCTCTAACTTTTGCCAAGGCCGCCCTTTGCGGGTGTTCAACCTTGTGAGCTCAGTTTTTATAATTTCAAATTTTCTGTGCTCTAAATTTTGCCTAGGTCGCCCTTTCGGGTTTTCGGCCTAGCGAGCCTCTCAGGGGTAATATTTTTTCAACTTGTCCATGTTGATCGGTTGTGAGAACTCTAGGCTATCTAGGTCCATCAGAACGACAGCTCCACCTGACCAAATAGACTTAATGATGTAGGGACCAGTCCAATTGGGTCTGAACTTGCCTCTAGGGTCATGGATGGGGGCTCGGTTGTCTTTGAGCACCAAATCTCCTTCCTTCAAATTTCTAGACTTGACTTTCTTGTTGAAAGCCCTGACAATTCTACGCTGATATCCTTGAACATGGTACAGTGCTTTCAGTCTCCTTTCGTCAAAGAGCATGAGTTCCTCAAATCTGCTCTGCTGCCAATCTGCTTCGGCTATATGACACTCAGCCAGTACTCGTAATGACGGAGCCTCCACTTCGATAGGTAGAACGGCCTCCATCCCATAAACCAATGAATATGGGGTCGCTCCAGTAGAAGTTCTAATTGAAGTCCGGTAGCCCCACAGAGCAAATGGTAGCTTATCTGGCCAGTCCCGATAGGTTTCAACCATTTTCTGCAAGATGTGTTTGATGTTCTTATTGGCGGCCTCAACTGTTCCATTGGTCTAAGGCCGGTATGTGGACGACTTATGAAATGCCACGTTGTATTTTTCCAACAAGTCAATCACTTTCTTCTTGAAGTGGGAGCCGTTATCTGAAATAATCTCGTTTGGGACCCCGTAGCGATAGATAATGTTGTTCCAGATGAATTTTGCAACGTGCGAAGCCTTCAACACCGCATAAGATTGGGCCTCGACCCACTTCGTGAAATAATCTATCGCGACCAGAATGAACTCATGGCCATTGGACCCCTTCGGAGTGACGACCCCGATCACATCGATTCCCCAAATTGAAAATGGCCATGGCAAAGTCATATTGTACAGCTTCGACGGCGGGATGTTCATGCGGTTTGCATGGATCTGACATTTGTGGCATCGCTAAACAAAACCGATACAATCCTCCTCTATGGTGGACCAGTAGTAACCCTGTCTGAGGATCTTCCGTGCTAGTATCACCCCGTTCATGTATGCTCCACACTCTCCTCCATGGATGGCCTCCATCAGGTGCTTCGATTATTCGGCATCAACACACAGCTTATGCATTCCCAGATGACCCCTCTTATACAATTTACCCCCGCAGATGATAAACTGAATGACCATTCTTCTGATTGCTCTTTTATCCTTGGCATTTGCCCCTGGTGGATACCCCACTTTTTCCAAGAAGTTTTGGACATCGTAGTACCAGGGGTTCTCATCTTGAACCTCATCTATGGCAGCAATCGACTCGTAGGCTGTTGCAAATATTTGGTCAATGATGATCGAACGCATTCGGACTCCGAAAGGGATGTCTATCATGGAAGATAGAGTTGCTAGTGAATCTGCGAACCTGTTGTTCTCTCTTAACAGATGAGCAAAGTTTAGTTTCTCAAACCGAGGAATTAACAAGTCCAAGGTCTGGTGATACATTTTCATCTTTTCTTCTTTGACTTTCCAATCTCCTTTTGCTTGAGATACAACAAGGTTCGAGTCCCCGATGACGTCCAACCGTTTTGCCCCTAGTTCTAGGGCAGCTTCTAAACCGGCAATACATGCCTCATATTCTGCCTCATTGTTCAATACTTTGAACCAGAGTTTGAATTCAAGAGGTATGAAGGAAAGGTCGGGTGCTATCAGCAACACTCTTATCGCATACCCATATTGGTTTGACGCTCCGTCAAAGCACATCGTCCAGGTTTCATCTTCGACATGCAGAATGGCCTCGTTTGGGAATAGGTACTCGACTGCTTCATCCCCTTCAACTGGGTGATCGGCTAGGAACTCCGCTACCGCTCTCCCTTTCACTGACTTGCGCGTCACGTACTTCAGATCAAATTCAGAAAGCAGAAGCAACCAACAAGCTAGCCTACCCGTAAGTACCGGTTTCTCAAAGAGATGTTTGATGGGATCTAATCTCGAAACCAGTATTACAGAGTGAGCTAACAGGTAGTGCCGCAGCTTCCTAGGGGGTTTGACCCGTAGCCGAGGCGGACGCAGAGCGTTTGTCATAGAGGAGGAGTCCAGCGAGGAGGAGGAGTCTGGACATCCACAGTCAGAGACATCCGCTGACAGAGAGGGTGACTCTGGTTCCAGTTTTGATAGTGGAGATGATGCCGAGGAGGATTCCGAGGGCGGCGGCTCCGATTCAGATGATGATGATGGTGCAGAGGTTGTTCCGCAGAAGAGGACGAAGAGGGCCTCTTATTCCTGCGCTTGATAGCACTGATGCAGCTGTTCCTGCTTTATTTGCTTTTTTTACTAGTAGTTGTAGCACATTGTACATTATTAGGCAGTTTTATTTTCTGTAAAACTTGTACCCTTGTTGTAAAATGTTGTAACAAAGGAAGCATGATGGAATGAAACAACTTTTTTGAAAAAAGTGTTGTATTTTGTGTTCTTAGCATCGCATCACATCATTTTGCATAAAAGTGAGATTGAATGAAAATTGAGCAATGTGTATCACCAAGTCAGGTAGTGAACCGACGCAACAAACTAAACAACTTAACTCGCTAAGAAACAACAACATCTTAGCAAGTTTACAACTCGATAAGCAAATCCCAACGAATGTTGATAAACAAAGAGTAACAACTCGACGGAAAAAACTCGACAACTCGATAAAACTTAACAACTTGATAAACTTAACAACTCGACTTGATAAGCAAAACTCAACAACAACTCGATAAACAAAACTCAACAACAACTTGATAAACAAAACTCAACGACAACTCGATAAACAAATGCAATTCAGACAAAACGGGCGATGGAATGCGTCCGAAACAGAGGGAAACACCGGCCTTTGATATTCCCAACACATGGAAAAGCTAGGAGCCCTCTTCTAGAGACTAGGAAAAGACCAAATACCAAATTTTCTCCATGGCCGACCACCGGAGAGAGCTAGTCGACCAGCTTTCTACCTTGGAGATCAAAGGGGTGGTCGGCCTACCAGAAAAAGTGGTCGGCTGACCACCAGATTTTTGACACGTGTCCCCAAACAGTGCCTTATCCCCAATAAAAGTTCTAGCTTCGTGGTTCTTTCATTTCATCTCAGTTTTGCATCAAAATGGAGGCATTCCTCATCGAAAATCTCGCAGGTTGGATTGCTACTTTAGAAGGCTCGGAAAAGTTGAACTTCCGAGGCTGCGGCTTGAATACACGATTCACATTGAGCCGCACTCCGCTGCATCTTCCCTTTCTCCATGCTGCGGCGAAGTTTTGGAATCCGGTAACACATGTCTTTAGCTTTGGCGGGCAAGAGGTGTGTCCTACCTTCGAAGATTTCCAAGCTTTGATGGAATTCAAGCGCAACGAGGAGATCTTGCCCCAACTTCGCTTCGGCCATGCTCAAGCCTTACGACGAATGTGTGGGCTCACTATGCACGACTCAGTCTCTGATCTGCAATAGAGAATTGGACATCCTCAGCTTGATTAAACGTTTTTCTGATCCCGGTGACTGCGGTGACCATCATTGGCAGGGCTTTGGCGACATGCCCTTTGCTTGTGCATGTTATCTCACTTTTTGCTTGCCCCGGGCTTCAGCAGGTCTAGCATTCATTTGATTGAAGTTGCCCAAGGCTTGAAGGAGGGTAAGAGCTGCATTGCCATGACATTGGCCGAGACACTGATGGGCTTGGATGCTTTCCATCGCCGGGAAACAACCAGATTTGAGGGGAGTCCATTACTGCTGTAGGTAATGTTTCCCTCCCTATCTCACATATATATTACTCACATCACTCGGCCCTCAAGCTCGGTTTTTCTTGCAAAACCCTTTTCTCACTTTTCTCTCAACGTACACCTCTCTATTCTTTAATCTCTCATTTTTCATCCCTCCCCAGGTGTGGTTGATGGACAAGTTACAGATTGTGGACGCTTGCCCAGCATACTCGGTTCGTGGCTATTTCTTTCGACGACGCCTAGTCGATGCCCTTGATGAGGGATGGTGGTTCGACTGGATGTGCCATTTATCTACAGACCACATTGATTGGCGTTGTCCTTGGCTCAATCTACCGGTGATGAGCTACAACATGTCCCGGCAGACTGGGATTTAGTTGATTGGTCTGACGCACTTCGTGTTTTACTTTTCTTTCCAGTTCCAGCGCCAGTTCGGCCATGATCAGACTTGCCTACCAGAGGGGATAGAGTACCCCACTGCATTCCCGGTCCGAGCTGCACAGCTTGCTCGATATGCCACAGCATGGAGGACGAGAGAACTCCTGGCCCCGCTCCCACTTTCAGTTGCACTTTGTCTGATGAGTGCATAGATTGGCTCAACGAAGAGGCGCAGATTGGGCCCAGCTTAGCATCAGAAGCTTCGACCAGCTCTGGGAGGGGGTGCAGGAACACCTGACTTATCTATGCCCCGAATTTATTGCTTTATCAGTACTTTCAAGTTTTCTTTATGGATGTAATAAAAAGCAACTTCAATTTGTATGCAAGAGCAGGAGGACTCTGTATTGAAATCAATAAAATTGAAGGTTGTGAGTACTAAAAATTTTTCGTTTGGTTCGAAAATGGTCTAAGCTGTAAAAAGATTAATTTGAAGAAAATCAACTTTTATTAAAACTTTTCAAAACCATTTTCAGCACGGATCAGAACTGGACACGCCTAAGATCTGTCACTGAGATGCACAACCCTAGATTCCAGCAACTAAAAAGTTGCCCCTAGCCTGAGTAGCACTGCACTGGAGATTACAACCAAACTCTTGAATGCTGAATAGACAAAGATGACAGAGATGATCAAATGGACAAAGTTGATCGGAGAAAATTTTATGGCTGAACTTCAGGATGAAGTTGCCTACGTATCCCAAAGATGGGAATCAAGCCTTATGTAGTTCAGGCTATGGGTTCACTCGAGTATTTTCACTCTCCTTTTACGCTCTAACTTTTGCCAAGGCCGCCCTTTGCGGGTTTTCAACCTTGCGAGCTCAGTTTTTATAATTTCGAATTTTCTGTGCTCTAACTTTTGCCTAGGTCGCCCTTTCGGGTTTTCGGCCTAGCGAGCCTCTCAGGGGTAATATTTTTTCAACTTGTCCATGTTGATCGGTTGTGAGAACTCTAGGCTATCTAGGTCTATCAGAACGACAGCTCCACCTGACCAAATAGACTTAATGATGTAGGGACAGGTCCAATTGGGTCTGAACTTGCCCCTAGGGTCATGGATGGGGGCTCGGTTGTCTTTGAGCACCAAATCTCCTTCCTTCAAATTTCTAGACTTGACTTTCTTGTTGAAAGCCCTGGCAATTCTACGCTAATATCCTTGAACATGGTACAGTGTTTTCAGTCTCCTTTCGTCAAAGAGCATGAGTTCCTCAAATCTGCTCTGCTGCCAATCTGCTTCGGCTATATGACACTCAGCCAGTACTCGTAATGACGGAGCCTCCACTTCGATAGGTAGAACGGCCTCCATCCCATAAACCAATGATTATGGGGTCGCTCCAGTAGAAGTTCTGATTGAAGTCCGGTAGCCCCACAGAGCAAATGGTAGCTTATCTGGCCAGTCCCGATAGGTTTCCACCATCTTTTGCAAGATGTGTTTGATGTTCTTATTGGCGGCCTCAACTGCTCCATTGGTCTAAGGCCGGTATGTGGACGACTTATGAAATGCCACGTTGTATTTTTCCAACAAGTCAATCACTTTCTTCTTGAAGTGGGAACCGTTATCTGAAATAATCTCGTTTGGGACCCCGTAGCGATAGATAATGTTGTTCCAGATGAATTTCGCAACGTGCGAAGCCTTCAACACCGCATAAGATTGGGCCTCAACCCACTTCGTGAAATAATCTATCGCGACCAGAATGAACTCATGGCCATTGGACCCCTTCGGAGTGACGGCCCCGATCAAATCGATTCCCCAAATTGAAAATGGCCATGGCAAAGTCATATTGTGCAGCTTCGACGGCGGGATGTTCATGCGGTTTGCATGGATCTGACATTTGTGGCATCGCTGAACAAAACCGATACAATCCTCCTCTATGGTGGACCAGTAGTAACCCTGTCTGAGGATCTTCCGTGCTAGTATCACCCCGTTCATGTGTGCTCCACACTCTCCTCCATGGATGGCCTCCATCAGGTGCTTCGATTATTCTGCATCAACACACAGCTTATGCATTCCCAGATGACCCCTCTTATATAATTTACCCCCGCAGATGATGAACTGAATGACCATTCTTTTGATTGCTCTTTTATCCTTGGCATTTGCCCCTGGTGGATATGCCACTTTTTCCAAGAAGTTTTGGACATCGTAGTACCAGGGGTTCTTATCTTGAACCTCATCTATGGCAGCAATCGACTCGTAGGCTGATGCAAATTTCTAGTCAATGATGATCGAATGCATTCGGACTCCGAAAAGGATGTCTATCATGGAAGATAGAGTTGCTAGTGAATCTGCGAACCTGTTGTTCTCTCTTAACAGATGAGCAAAGTTTAGTTTCTCAAACCGAGGAATTAACAAGTCCAAGGTCTGGTGATACATTATCATCTTTTCTTCTTTGACTTTCCAATCTCCTTTTGCTTGAGATACAACAAGGTTCGAGTCCCCGATGACGTCTAACCGTTTTGCCCCTAGTTCTAGAGCTGCTTCTAGTCCAGCAGTACACGCCTCATACTCTGCCTCATTGTTCGAGACTTTGAATCGGAGTTTGCACGTTAGAGGAATATGAGAATTATCGGGTGCTATCAGCAACACCCCTATCACATACCCGTATTGGTTTGACGCTCCGTCAAAGTACATCGTCCAAAACTCTTCTTCGACATGCAGGATGGCGTCGTCTGGGAATAGATACTCAACTGCTTCATCCTCTTCAACTGGGTGATCGGCTAGGAATTCTGCTACCGCTCTCCCCTTCACTGACTTGCGCGTCACATACTTAAGATCGAATTCAGAAAGCAGAAGCAACCAACGAGCTAGCCTACCCGTAAGTGCCGATTTCTCGAAAAGATATTTGATGGGATCTAATCTTGAAACCAGTATTACAGTGTGAGCTAACAGGTAATACCGCAGCTTCCTGGTAGCCCATACCAAGGCCAAGCAAGCCTTCTCCAATGGTGTGTAGCGAGTCTCATACTCTAACATCTTCTTGCTCAGATAATAGATGGCCCTTTCCACTTTGTCCTCTGATTCCTACGCGAGCATGCAGCCCATTGTGGTCTCAGTTACCAAAAGGTATAATATCAACGGTCTTCCCGGTTCTAGTGGCGACAACATAGGTGGGTTCTGTAAATATTCCTTGATCTGTTCAAAAGCAGCTTGGCATCGGCCGTCCCATTGGAATTTCTTTCCTTTCTTCAGGAGACCAAAAAGTGGTTCACAAGTCAAGGTTAATTTTGAGATTAACCGTCTTATGAATTGCACTTTACCCAGAAAGCCTCGCACCTCCTTTTCAGTCCTTGGTGGTGGCATTTCTAAGATAGCCTTGATTTTGGAAGGGTCGACTTCGATACCTCTCTGTGTAATCAGAAACCCCAACATTTTCCTTGCTGTAACACCGAACGTACACTTCTGAGGATTCGGTCGCAACCGAAATTTTCTGATCCTTTGGAAGAACTTTTGCAAGGTGGTGTAGTGGCCTTCTCTTTCTTTGGACTTGACAATTATGTCGTCCACATACACCTCAACCTCTTTGTGGATCATGTCGTGCAATATTGTGGTCGCGGCCCGTTGATATGTAGCTCCAGTGTTCTTCAACCCAAATGGCATCACCCTGTAACAGTAAGTCCCCCACGGGGTGGTGAAAGCTGTCTTCTCCCGGTCTTCAGGTGCCATCACTATCTGATTATAGCTCGAGAATCCATCCATGAACGAAAGCAAAGCATGCCCCGCTGTGAAGTCCACTAACTCATCAATGTGCGACAAGGGAAAATCGTCCTTCGGACTGGCTCTATTCAAATCCCTGAAATCCATGCATACCCGAATCCTGCCATCCTTCTTCGGCACTGGAACAATGTTGGCCAACGAAGTTGGGTATTCGGATACCAGCAGGAACCCTACGTCAATTTGCTTGGTGACCTTTTCTTTAATCTTGAGGGCCCAGTCCGGGCGGATCCTTCTGAGTTTCCGTTTAACGGGTCGGGCCTCTGGGTCAAGAGGGATTTGGTGCTGTACAATCTCAAGATCGATTCCAGGCATGTCTTCGTAGGACCACGCGAAAACATCTTTGAAATCTTTTAATAAAGCGACTAAGTGCTTGCGTTCCTCCGAAGACAACGTGGACCCGATCTGGACCAACCGCGGGTCCTCGTCAGTACCAACATTAACAGTAGTGATTTCATCAACTAAAGGTTTAACAAATCTTTCCTGCTCTTGATCAATTAAGCGTTGCAAAACCGGAGGAATTTCTTCCCCGTCGTTTTCATCAAAATTTTGAAAGTCCTGATTAATACAATAAATCAAGGGCCCAGAAAAGTACTCAGAAACCACATCTATTCCATTCTCATTAAGCATTTCTAAATCGTCTGATTGTTCTGTTACAACAGACTCAAAAGAGAAAGAAAAAGATGACCTAGACAGGACTGTGGCATCTGGGTTGTCACCCCCAGGAATATTGGACTCAGACTCAGTCGAGCTGGAACCTGATTTTGACTCAACAAATTCGGTGGAATCAGATTCCGGCTCACTACCTGACCCGATGCTGCTTGACAAAAATTCCTCCTCGTACTGCCAGATGAGAAAGGGTGTGATGGATACATCCAAAATGTTTGATGGTAGGCCCGCAGCCATTTCATTCCTGATCATGGACATCGAGAAGTTATCCCCCAAGCACTTCTGTTTGATTAGAGGATCTGAAAGTAGACAAGCCAGCGCTACCCCCATTTCAATTTCGGTGCTCTCAGAATCCACATTTTTACACTGCTCAACCTCAACTGATGGGTCTGTCTGCTCTTTGGCAACATCATCCCCGGATAACTGCAGGTCGAAGAAGATCTCAAAATCTGGCACGCGCTTCCTCTTCGCATTCAACCATGGCTCGGGGAAGCCGCAAAATAGAAAATCCTCCCCCTCTCGGACGAAGCGTCCGTTTAGGGTATCCTGAATGGGTCGGTGCATTAACTCATATGGCTTCCCTGCCTGCTTTGTTCTGGCTCTCCCAGCCATTTCCTTGCCTTTCCTCACCCTGTCCTCTTTGGTGGGCAGATAACCCAAGCCAAAGGTATGCAGGTTGTGCGGCACTTTGACCGATACTGCGATGCCCTTCCGGCCACTTCCTCCTAGTCCCATCCTAGGGATGTGCTGGAGTTTGTTCATGAGGTATACCGACTGAGCGCTAACATACAGCCCTTTATCAGCAGCTAAGATGTTCTGTACGACCTAGGCCTCGGCTACAGAGTAAACCCTGATAAGAACACATCCTCCGTGCCGTGCTCGATTTCCAAGACTGGTGTAGACACCTCCGGCGGCGGATGGATTGATGAATTTCCAAAAACAATAGCTACCCCCTTCCCGTGAGGGTATTTCAACATCTGGTGCAAGGTAGAAAAGACTGCCTTCACCTGGTACAACCACGGTCACCCCAAAAGTAGGTTAAAGGTTGCGGGAATGTCCAAGACATGAAAGTCAATCTCGTATTGTCCCGGACCAACCTGGGTCTGAATTTTCACGGTCCCCATCACCTCCCTGCTTGTGTTATCATATGCCCGAATCACTTGGGCAGCTGGCACGAAGTCCGCGGGCTTCAACCCGATTGCATATGCCATCCTTGACGGGCACACATTAATGGCGGATCCCGGATCGACAAGAACCACCGGTACCCACTTGCCTCTGCATTCCATAGAGATGTAGAGAGGTTTGTTGTGATTTGCGCCCTCAGGCGGTAGTTCTTTGTCAGAAAAGGTCAACGTCGGGGAACTTCCTCTCGGAAAAACCAATCCAACTAGCTGTTCAGAAGTGCTGTCTATTGAGAGTTTGGCCTTGTCCATTGCCGATAAGACAACTTGTCTGTGAACACGTGAAGTCATAAGCAGTCCCTAGATGGAGATGTCTGCTTGTATCTTTTTCAATTGTTTCAGCACGGCCTCATCTTTGAGTTGCTTCTCTTTCTGTTTCTCTGCCTCTTTGTCCTTCCCGGACACTTCTGGTTGATCTAGATACGGGGGCTTGAAATACCGGCCGCTTCTGGTCATATGATCGACTTCGCCGATGTACCAGGTATCATCAGGTTGATTGCTCCCCCAATCCTCATCCGTGTGGGCAAGACATAGATCATCGTCTTCCCACCACATACATTCGACAGCCGACAGACACCTGTCCGGCTCCGTTACCACTGTCCTTGTACTCACGGTACCTTCTGTCCATGTGCTTGCAGCACCCTCTGTTCTTGTGCACACAACATTTTCCGTCTCCACAGGGGCCTTGGCTTTTCTGGCTTTCTTAGAGTCTTCAATTCCTTTCCATTCTGACTGCATTAGTGCAGTTTGCTGTTCAACACTTCTTGTATTCAAAATGCCCAAATCCCGAGCGAAATTCTTGGCACCGGCGCTCTCCGGCAATGCATGCTGATCTCCGGCCCTTCCGGCCACAATTGATGTCCTTGCCCCTGACGTGCCCTTTTCCAGCTGAGGTTCTTCAACAATATTTGGTTGGTCGTCAAGCCACCCCGTGACCTCTGCTGACTCCTCAAAATCGAACTAGTTGACTGTCATGTCTCCCGGATCTTGTCCGTGGAAAATCTGAAGGTCAGCCATGTCCTCCTCCAGAACTGCTAAGTCATCTACCCTCTGATCAAGTCCATCCCCCTACAGTACACAAAATTTTTCCCCCATCGGCAATTCCACATTTGGCCTAATCTGACCCACTGGCGCAATGTAGCCACTTAGATTGTACACCTCCTCAGCAAAGCTCACAGCTTCCTCAGACTCTGACTCAACAATCCCATTCTCCTTTGAAGTCATCCGTGTTCTGTCTTCGACAGTCACCACCATTGGTTCAGGTTGGGCTCGGCAGATGTCTAACATGCACAAGTCAGTGCTGTCGGGAAGGAACACCTCTGGCTTAGGCAAGTGGGTCGGGGTGATATATATGCTGGGGTTGTATGACATGACCCCGGTCTGGATAAAGTTGATGCGTTTGGGAGGTGGAGCTTGGTTGTGTGGTGGGAGAGGGTTTATTGTGACGATGGGTTTTTCTGGAGGCATAATCACCCTGTTGTCAACGAGATCCTGGATCTCGTGACGCAATCTAAAACAATGGTCGGTATCGTGAACGTGTTGTTGGTGAAAGGCGCAATACTTTACCGGGTTATGAGAGGGAGGCAGTGGATTTGGCAATGGCCTCGGATCCAAGGGCTTCAAGTGCCCTTTCCGGATTAATACCCCTAGAGCCTTGGACAGGGGCATATATAAAGGCGTGAAGGTTCTTTGGCCTCAGGGTTGGTATTTGGTTGTTTGTGGGTTGCTTCCGGACGCACCAGTAAAAGGGGTAGCTGCAAGGGCTCTTGGAGGAGGGGTGGTGGTGACCACACTTACTTCTGAGGCTCTGGCATTTGCAGCACTGCTAGTGTCTGCATTGTTGTTTTGGTTGAAGGTTCTCTTGGGCTGTTCTCTGTCACTGTCAATCAGACCCTGCTTTAAAGCATCCTCAATCTGCACCCCAATTTCATGTAGGTCTGCAAAAGTGGGGAGAGGGAGGACAATCATTTTCTGCATAAGCTTAGGCTGGAGGTTGCGCACAACCATCCGAATTTGATCTTTGTCAGTGGGCCTAGTGGTCATCATTGAGGCCTTGGCCCTCCACCGGGTTACGAAGTCAGAGAAACTCTCCTTAGGCTCCTGTCTTGTTGTCTCAAGATCATAGGTTGTAATCTCGATTTGCGTGTTATAGGAGTACTGTGCAATGAAAGCCTCGACCATCTCATCTCAGTTCCGCTTGACATCGTCTTCCAATTTTGCGTACCAGATGGCCGCCACACCTGACAGGGTCCGGCCAAACAATGAAAGCTTCTGTAGTCTGGTGAGGCCCATCGGCCTTAGTATGTCCGAAAACAAACGTAAATGCACCATGGGATCCCCGGACCCCTCAAAGCGGTCGATTTGTGGCATCTTGAACCGATCTGGCAGCGTCACAGCCGCGTCAGTATACCCGTCCTCAATAACTCTCCTTAGGCTCCTGTCTTGTTGTCTCAAGATCACAGGTTGTAATCTCGATTTGCGTGTTATAGGAGTACTGTGCAATGAAAGCCTCGGCCATCTCATCTCAGTTCCGCTTGACATCG
The DNA here is from genome assembly GCF_004153795.1 of Camellia sinensis. NCBI lineage: Eukaryota > Viridiplantae > Streptophyta > Magnoliopsida > Ericales > Theaceae > Camellia > Camellia sinensis. The sequence continues at coordinate 683,932 of NW_021028626.1, forward strand.
TCTTCCAATTTTGCGTACCAGATGGCCGCCACACCCGACAGGGTCCGGCGAAACAATGAAAGCTTCTGTAGTCTGGTGAGGCCCATCGGCCAAACGTAAATGCACCATGGGATCCCCGGACCCCTCAAAGCGGTCGATTCGTGGCATCTTGAACCGATTTGGCAGCGTCACAGCCGTGTCGGTATACCCGTCCTCAATGTCTGGGATGGACTTTACCCCTTGGGATTTTTTGAACAACTTTTCAAGCTTGCTCAACTTCAACGCTGTAGGGTCCACCTCGAACTCAAACGAGGAGTCCGGTTGATTGATAAGCGTGGGTGCCTTGGATAATTGGGGTAGAATTGGGGGCGGAGCCGGCCTTGTTGGGATGTCCGTATCTCCCTGGGCATTTGGTGCCTTCCCGGGTGCTGGAACTCCTGGTGGGGGAGGGGCCTGGTGTGAAGCAGATGCCCCAGTCTATTGTTGCAGCCTGGCAATTAACTCTGCCTGCTGGGCCATGATCTCGGCCTGTTGTTTGGCAAATTCATCTCGACGAACAGCGTCCTGTTGCATAACTCTCATACTTCCTTGAAGTTGACGCATCATTTCCTCCACTCCTGCCATACTGCCCTGATCTAGCTGAACTGTTGGTATATGTTCCCTCTCTGTGGGAGAAACAGAACTTTGATCCCTACTAAACTCAAGTGGGGTAGACAAGGCCCTCTGAACTGACTACTGAACTGATATTCTCTGCCTGACTGCCCTTCTTCTGGTAACCGGGGGTAGAGAATGAAACACTGGCTGTCTGTCCACCAGATCCTCAGATCGATGGAGTCTGCGACCTCTTGTCCAGATTGCTTGGGGAATATCTGCTTGGTGGGAAGCAATTGTGCTACACTACCCTAGCAAAAAGATAAATAAAGGAATAATAAGGAAATAAACAACCAGATAAACGGACAACATAACAGCGTAAATAAACACACAACACACAGTTGGGCATCACAACACACAGTTGATAAGCTGAATGGACTGTTCTCAAACACTGATCATTGTTCCCAAATCACTGCCCCCAAAACTCAATCTGATAAACGGAGATAACCGATTCCCAAAATCCTAAACTGGTGCCCGCAGGCCTGATATCCAAACTTGTAGACTGATACATGCATTCCTGTAGAGACGCACTCTAAAAGCACATAGCAAACAAGTGAGAGTCAAAACACCCCTATGTTGGGGTAAGGTTTCCCTGTCCTATTTTGTCAGGAGCTAGGGTTTCACTATGCACGCAGCGGTTTCAAACAACCTATAATCGGGTAAGCAACCTGTCCTAGTTTGGAATGGTTACTATGGATTCCGAATATGCACTGGGTCGAATGATCAAAAAGGGTGCCCCGGTAAAAACCGGGGTTTGTGTTCCCATCGTGGCAGAGCCCGTAACCGGTCAGCCTTATGGCACACTTCTCGAAGCGAGCCTCCGACAAACCATTTAGGAAAAGTAGATGGCAAACACGGTGTCCTAGGCGCACCAATGTAAAATGCAATGCAAAGAAACACATAAGTGTAATCAAAACAAGATATCATGGGTTCGAGTCAAGTTCTCTAACTCCCCAGCAGAGTCGCCAAAAACTGTAGACGTCCCTGAACGTCCCGGGAAAATCCCGTTTGTTCATTTGGGCTTACTACAGTTCGGACTCGATGTCACGGTTCTTAATCTGATCTCACAAAGTGCAATACGAGATTGATAAATCACCAAAGAGCCCAAATCTGACAAATCATTTTGAAAAATTGATTTTTAGAAAGAAGTGCCAAACATGGACTGCTTTGCCAGATACAGAGTCGCCACCTAAATATTTTGTTTTGGGGGAATTTAGGAAACCCTGACTCGTGCCTAAGGCCACGTGTCCGTCATCACCAAAGTTGCCTCGGCTTGGGAACTTGGGTACGATTGGGGAAGGTCATTTCATGAGCACCCCCGCTCGCTCGATCAAAGATCGGCCTCTACTAACCGTGATATTGAGTTTTGAAAACAATATGTGTTCTTATTTCGGTTATTAGCCTAGAATTACTATGTGATGCGCACAGCATACAAGTATAGACTGGATCGTTTAAGTTGGAACAAAACATTTCATCTTTGTTTATTTGAAAGATGGTTTGATGGTGCTACTCACAAGTAGGCTAAGACGTGGATTTGCGACCCTCAAGTGGGCTTAAGAAAACGTGATTTTGCCACTCTCAAGTGGGCTTAAAACTCTCAATTAGTGAATTGTTCCAATTCAAATAACCCAACCTTCACCAACAAGCATTTAGGCAGTTATATCACATAAGCAAATAGCCTCATAGTAAGCATGCTATTATGGTAGTCATTCACACGCATGCAAGGATGCTAAAGCATAAACACTTACCGAGTACTCCGAGCCAAAGAAAGAAGCTAATTAGAAATCATGCATGAATCCTAACTATGCTGAAATGCCTAATGCAACACATGTAAAAATGCAATTAAGATAGGCTCGGCTATTCTAAATATGGCATATGAAATGCAACAGATAACATGTATTCAACTTGGAATTGAAATACAATGCAGTTAGTATGATGTGTCGAGCCCGGTGCATGCAAGACATATGAATGGATGCAAACATGCGAGCATAAGTATGCTAATTGAAACATGCCCTAAACTAACCATCATAAGCTAGGAAATAAAAGAGAGAAAGACGTGGGGTTGGAAGACATACATCACACACACGCACACTTATTACAACATTGCCCTCCTCAGAGGGTCCAAATGAATAGTACAAAATAAACTAGCTAATCTAAGCTAATTAAACTAATTATTACACAACAATAATTAATTATCAAATTAACTAAAATAAATAAGCCAACAAGCAAAACTCATGAAATGGACTGCCTCAGTTCGGTCTTGAATGATAAGGAATGCATGCATGCTCGAGTCGTCTTGTCAGAAAATCCACCGCAATGCCTCGATTTGCCTCTATTTGCAACTGGTTCGGAACACTGTACAAAGCTCCAGAAGGTTGTTGACCAGTTTTTGCTGCTGGTTTCTGGTTTGCTGCAACAGAGAGCAAGAAAGGGGCATGGCAAAGTATTTTCAACATATGTATGCACGACCACTCTCCCTATCATTGCATAAGCTTTAGAGGGTATAGTCCTCGATCCTCGTGCCACCAATCATGCATCACGATGCATGATTGCCGAGGAGTCGAATTGCATGACTCAATGTGAAATGAATGCACATATAAACACAACAAGGCTTAAACTCCATCATGGGTAATCCGGAGTGTCGGCGACCGAGAATCGAGGTACGTTTCGTCACTTGGAGTACGAAACGTCCCTCGTTTTCTGTGTTTGGACTAAACCTAGCCCAAACACTATGCAACAAATAGAATGGCAAGGCATGCAAACACAATGCAACATCTGGCATGCAATCCTAAACGAAATGCAGCTAAGACATGCAAACATGTGAGGAATGGAATGCAAAGGTGCAACTAGCATACGCAATGCTACGAACTACGAATGGCATACTCAATGCACATGATGCTATATGGCATATACAATGCACATGATGCTAGATATACACGAAGGCATAATCAGGGCATATACAATGCAACGATCAAGCATGCGACAACATGGATATGGCATACATAATGCAAGATGGACTTAAACTAAAATGAATGGGCCTCAGCCACACTCAAGTCAGTGGCCAAACACGATGAAATTAAAGGCAGGAACACTCATGCAAACATGCCCGATGCAAGGGACCGAACCTAAGGCATCAAATGCCACTCTACCAAAGCATGACAAGGGATGAAATATGGCATACAATCATACATTTTCCACCTCTGAAATGACATGCAAGATGGCCTCGAATCATGCAAACACTTCATACAATGCATGCTAGATGGTCCGAATACCGAAACTAGTGAATCGCATTACACTAGAGGTACACAAAGCAATGCTCAAATGACCCAACCAGCCCCAAACAGTCCCTATGTAGGTCCTAAACAGTGGGAAAATGGTCTAAAATGATGGCTTAAAATGCAAAGAAATGGGGCTCATGCAATGGTCCAAAAACGAGGCATACAAGCACGACTCTCAAACGCATTTAAAGAGTGGAAAACATAGGAATATGACATACATGTAAGCTCTAAAATATGATGCACAATGGCCCCAAAACATGGAAACACCTCAACATAAGCATGCAATAGGCTCCAAAACTCAAAGCTAGGCAAGGGTATTGAACTACAACCATGCATAGCAAGCATCATTCGACTATGAGGCTTAAAAATAGAGCTAAGGCAGTCTAAAACATGCACTAAATCAGTTGAAGGCCTGGCCAAAAAGTGCTAGGATCAAAGGCCAAAATAGCATGCAACACAAGCTAGTGAAGAGGGTTTACACCACAAGTATATGAAGCATTCAAGAGGCCACCAAACCAGAAAAATTCAGAGGTATGACATGCCAAATAAAGCCCAAAAACCCACTGAAACATGGTCTATGCATGCAAGAATGATAGGCTCCTTTGATAGGCTATAAAGAGGGTTGTTCTACACATGCAAGATGGACACCCAAAATGGAGAAAAGGGCTCAGGACAGAGCCTATGCAGGTCCTAAAACCCACAAAAAATGGCCTGAAACATGGCTTGGAAGCATGAAAATAAGGGCTCCTTTGTTAGGCCAAATATGCTAGTAAGCAAGATAAGGGGTGAGAGGGTCACCCCTCTCTGATTTTGGTGCTCAAAATAGCATGCTAGCCACTGAAAATCCATTGGATTTCAGTGGCTAAAAGGCCAAACAAATGCCAACGCAAATGCTCTAAGGCATGGCTCAAAACAAGATGAAATGAAGCATGCAAAGGGGTAGATGACCCCCAACAGAAAAATGGTCTTAAACAAACATGTTAAGGACCTCAAAAAAAGACTTTTTTCAGTTTATGACAAAGCCCAAATATGCTTTCAAATATAGCTAAAAGATGTAGCAAAACAATGCTTAAAAAGAGAGAAAGAATTGTTACCCTTGTAGCCAAGAACTCCAGCAGCTTCTGGACCAAAAAAGTAACCCCTTAGCCTCTGAAAACAAGCTCTAATAACCTTAGAGTGATGGTGGAGGGGTTAGGCTAGGAGGTGGTATGTAAAGGTGCAAGAACAAGGGACTTTGGAGCTTGAAATAGAGAGATAGAGAGGGGTGTATGTATATGCCTTAACCAAATTTTCTGAACCTTTGCCAATGAGGGAGAGGGTCTCTCTTATAGAGGAACAAAGGTCCAAACTTTCTCAAGAAGCTTGTGCAAAGGTCCAAACTTCTTTTAGAAGCTTAGTGCAGAGGGCCAAGCTTCTTTAAGAAGCCAAAACAAGGTTGCCATATGGAGGATGCAGTCTGTGCTTTCCAGTTGGCACAACTGGCACTCACTCATAGAGACAGAAAATGGAGAAACTGGCCGACCAGTTCAGGTGGTCGGCCAACCACTCCCCCTGGTCGGCCGACCAGTTCAAAAGGTTCAAGTGAGCAAAATGTGGTCGGCAGCCCTGATTGGTTGTCTCCCAAGTGAGTGCAAGCTAGTGGTGTGGTGGGAGATCAGCAACTATGGCCCAAAAGTGAGGGAGACCAGCTACCTGACAAGAGAACCGGCCAACCGGGGAAAAGTGGTCTCCAAGGAGAAAAGGTGGTCTCCCACCCTAGTACCACCTTCCAAACAATGAAAATAGGGTCCATGCCAAAAATGAACCAAGACGGATGCAAAACGAGGGTTCGGGGGCCAAAACGCGCGGCCGGAGGCCCCCGAAAACTAACTGTTAAGCATTGAAAGTGGCGTGCAACCACGAAAGTGGTCCCCCATGCCACAGTGTCCATCTAGAGAGAGGAAACAAGGTGTGTACCAAAAACCGGAGCAAACGGAGAAAGTTATGCAGTCTCGAACTGAAGCGCGCGACCGACGGCTCTGAAAATCGAAACTAGTCTCCAAACGGGAACAGTGGTCTACGACCACGAAAAGTAGCCTACAGCCACTAAGAGATGGTCTACGAGACCTCTCCCTCCCTTTGGGAAGAGAAAATAGAACTTGATTCGCAAACCGAGACAAAACACAAAAGAGTCCCGAAGTCCGGAGGCAAGGCTCTCGGCCGAGACTCCGTAACCTCAGAACAAGCACAACATGCGCAATCACTGAGCGCTCAATCGATGATGTCTGAGTCTTAAGGTCAGTCAAAAATGGGGTGTCTACATGCACGCAAAAGGAGAAAAGGGAGGTGTGAACTCTGGGAGACACCCAAATGTTCTAAACCAAAGACGTCCTAACACGTTGCACGCTAGAGAAGAAGGGGGAGTGTGAACATCAGAATACATTCGAATGTTCTAAACCAAAGACGTCCTAACGCGCCGCACGCGAGAGAAAAAGGGATGGTATGAACATCGGAACGCATCTGAAATTTCTAAACTGAAGACGTCCTAACGCGCCGCATGCGAGAGGAAAAGGGATGGTATTACAACTGGAACGCATCCAAATGTTCTAAATCGAGGACGTCCTAACGCACCGCACGTGAGAAGAGAAGGGATGGTATGAACATCGGAACGCATTCGAATGCTCTAAACCGAAGACATCATAATGTGCTGCACGCAAGAGGAGAAGGGATGGTGTGAACACTGGGACGCACCCAAATGTCTCTAACCGAAGTGTCCTAACGCGTCGCATGCGAGAGGAGAAAAGTAGGTGAGAACACCAGAACGCATCCACGTGTTTGAAGCCGAAGCATCTTAACGCATTGTACGTGAGAGGAGAAAAGTAGGTGAGACGACCGGGACGCCCCCAAATGTCTCTAACCGACGCATCCTAACGCGTCACACGCGAGAGGAGAAGAGGTGGTGAGAACACCAGGACGCACCCAAATGTCTCTAACCGAAGCGTCTTAACGCATCGCACGCGAGAGGAGAAAAGTAGGTGAGACCACCGGGACGCCCCCAAATGTCTCTAACCGATGCATCCTAACACGTCACACGCAAGAGTAGAAGAGGTTGAGAACACCGGGATGCACACAAATGTCTCTAACCGAAGTGTCCTAATGCGTCGCATGCGAGAGGAGAAAAGTAGGTGAGACCACCAGGACACACCCAAATGTCTCTAACCGAAGCATCCTAACGTGTCGCATGCGAGAGGAGAAGAGGAAGGGATCATCCAGAATTCCTTTGATTGAATTGTACATACAATAACGTACCTACATAAGAAGGAAACTCAACACGCATAACATAGTAAGAGTGCATGTTCTATGCACTATAAACAAAGCATGTTCTATGGAAATGTAGTGACAACATGTTCTATGCATGATAATTGGAAGCATGGTCTATGCTATAATGGGGAAGTGCATGTTCTATGCAGCAGATCAAGAAAGGTATGTTCTATGCATATTCTACGCAACAATGGAGAAACGCATATTCTATGCAACAATGGAGAAACGCATATTCTATGCAATAATGAATTGAATAGCAACTTTCGATTTACCTCTCGGCAGAGTTGCAACAAGTTAAAAAAGGATACACCTCATTTGTGTTAATTAGTGACAAACATCATGCACTGAAGATACGGTTTTAAGCTTTTGCAGAGGCAATTTGAACTCAATAGTGAACTTTTCTTGCACTTCTCGAGAACTAAGGACACGAAACAGTATCAAGATTCAAAGGAAGAGCACTGGAAGCTTGACGGCCACCAGGGAGGGGTGTCGGCCACCTGTCGGCCACGCCTGAAGGTTGTCGGCCACCAATGGCAGTTCGGCCCTTTTTGGTCTTTTCACCCTTGGGTCTTTATGTATAGGTCATGGGGGCTTATTTCCTCTATACCCCATGACCGAAATTCTTCTCTATATCTCTCTAAACCTTCATTCTCTCTAGATCCAAGCTTTATAAGCGTTTTCCAACGCTCCACGCAAAGTTGATTCCCTAAAACCTCTGGATTTCCTTTGTTTTGAACTGATTGAAAATTGATTTCAGTGCTTTTTCTTCATTTTTACCACTTAAGGCTTGTTCCCCTCGAGTTCTTCTTGGGTTTAGTGCCTTTTCCCGGGCTTTGACTTTTTCTTCCCTTTTTCTCTCCTGTGGTTGACTTTTGGCATTTTCCACCTATGTTCTTCATTTTTCATCGACTCTTCATCTATATTCTAGATGGAAGACAACATACCACATGATGGAGCTCCTTCAGAGGCGGAGTTCGAGGCAGAGTTCAATTCTGATGCAGAGCTGGAGCCCTTACCACTTGGAGTAAGGCCTTTTGACGTGGCGGGGTATCATTCCCAGACGCATATTCTGCCTGCTGGAGGCGTTAAACACTTCACTGATTTCGCTGATGCACCAGCGATCTCTTATTGAGGGAGCCGGATTCCCATCCTTCAGCCGTTTCCGTTGAGGTACGAACTCTATTCACTTGCACATTTGATGTTCTTTACTTGCATTTCTTACACTACCCCTCATCTGACTGTATTTCCATCATTGCCACTGCATTTGTTCTGTACTTCATTTTCATCAAACTGTATTTAAACTGATTCACTCGTCCTCTACCATAGGGTGACGCCCGCGCATACAGGGGCTATGGAGCCACGACGGCTAGAGATTGGTATGACGAGCTCCCCTGCCGGAGTACGAACTATTGTTGACAAGGCAGGCTTCGACCTATTCTTCTCTGGATTGACACGAGTCATAGCGAGTCGTCCACTTCTTGGAGCACTAGTGGAGAGATGGTGGGACACCACTAACTCTTTCCACCTTTCCACTACTGGAGAGATGACGATGAGTCCTTACGACTTCACCATGATCACAGGCCTAGGTGTAGGGGTGATCCGATTCCTCTCTACCCTGATATGGGGGAGTGGGAGGCCACTTGGATTGAGCTTCTGGGGTGGGCCCGCCTTTGTTCCGCACTGCTCATGTAAGATACAGCTGGGTCGAGGAGTGGTTTTGGGGGACCGAGCCAGAGACAGTAAAGGAGATAGAGCACTACGCTCGGGGTTTTCTGATGTTCCTCATCATTACCACCCTGTTTGCGAACCGGACGAACACTATAAAGCTATACTTGCTGAGCGCACTGGTGGTCCTTTCCCGAGTGAGTTTCTACGATTGGGGCAGTGCCGGCCTCGCCACGTTATACGGCTATATGAACTCGACCTCCCGTAGGAGTGGACACTTAATCGGAGGCTACTGGCGAGCCTGGGAGGTACACAGCTTAGTTCCCCATTTACACCTTGCATTTTCTGTTCAGCATCTCTTGCTTTACATCTGTTCAACGCATGTACTTTCTGCTTTGCATTTCCTATATCTGTTCATACATTGTATGCTTTCTGCTTTGCATTTCCTATATCTGTTCAAATTGCATGCTTTCAGCTTTGCATTTCCTATATCTGTTCAAATTGTATTGATCATATATCCTTGCGCTTTCTCCACAGCTATAGGTGTATGCATACTTCTCGACTCTTGCCCCAGGGCCAAAGGTGGAGGTTCCGTTGACGATCCCCTATTCACGAATGTACAATGGTCAACTTCGCCACAGGACTCGCGAGCCCTTTACTTTCTTCAGGCATTACTTTGACACCATAGCTGTTCACGAGGTAGCTTAAAACACGGTTATCATTTGCTTTCATACTGTTCTGATTCACATTGTAGCCACTGACAGCAACTCATAATCTATACAACTTCCATTTTTCGATCACATGGCAGCCATGGGCCACGATACCGAGAGGAGTTGGAGGCCGGTATAATGCGGCTTGGGGCATTTCTTGTTATCGCATTCTACTTGAGGGTCCGGTTTGCCGGGCCTGGTACCTAGGCGAGAGAGTCATATGTCAGTCTGTGGGTCTGCCTGCTACATTCATACCAATGACACCGCCAGAGTCCATGAGATCAGTAGACAACCTATCTGTTGACAGAGTTACCTAGTTCATGGTGGGCTTAGAGGTGGAATACTTTCGAGTTGAGGGTGATTATGCAGTCTTCATTCAACCACACCTTATGCCACCTCTGACTGGTTCTCGGAGAGGTGAGGGAGTGAGAGCTCCTGTTGCGAGGATGGGGCCCAGAGCAACTAGGGCAGCCAGGGCCTATGGCAGAGGGGCTTCTCAGGCGAGGTAGAGGACTGGATGGTCGGAGCTGCCTACCGCACTCATCTATTGGCGGTATACTGGGGAGGAATATCATATCCCTATTGAGCCTGCGGCAGCTGGGCATAGATATGCCAGAGCTCATGACGCACCCCCGGTATGTAACCACATTTTTAGTTTTCCTATCTCTTTCTGATTTGTTTGTTCTGGACATTGATTATTCCAAAATGCATTTGTAGGCACCCCAGGATACACCGAGGATCTGCTTGAGCTATTAGCTTCATTTGAGGGCATGATACTAAGGAGGGAGGCACTGCTCGGCTTCCACAACATTCAGGTAATCTCTTCAGTTTTCTTACATTCCAGTTATCATATTTCTGCTAACACACTGAAACTGACATTTCAACTGAACACTTCCTCACACTGCACTGATATACCGCATCTGAAATACTACATTTCCATACTGCATTCATACACTATACCTAACTTCTGCATCTACTCATTCTACACATCATACTTGCATCTGATACACATACTATGGCTGACATATGACAACTACCTTTTCAGGTTCCACTTATACCGACAACACCGACAACAGCTGCAGCACCAGCACCAACGGTGCCCCCTCCGACGGCAGGGAGGAGAGAGAGAGAGAGAGACAAGCTCCGACACGTAGCTGAGGCAGAGCTAGGGGCACCCGAGATGAGAGTGGCCCTTCAGAACCCATTCTGAGCGACGATGACGCTGAGACCAGTGAGGCCAAGGAGGCAGCGAGTTAGCACGCTGAGTCATCCGAGAGCGAAGATGATGACGTTGGCTCAGGTTCTGCTAGTAGAGATGGTGCTGAGTCTAGCTCTGAGGTAGAGAGTGGTGACGACTCTGGTTCTGGTTGAACGAGAGGTGTAGATAGCGGCACTAACGGAGAGAGCTCTGAGTCCCTGCCCAGGAAGAGGACGAAGAAGGCCTCTCGAGACTGAGATAGCTAGCTCTGATTTTCTGTATTTTTGCTTAGTTTCTTTTTGCTAGTAGTGTTAGCACTTTGTACAGCTTTGGAAAGGTTTTATTTTGCTTTAAAAACTTGTACTCTTTTTGTAAAAAGTAACCATGATCGGAATGAAAACAACTTTTGTATGAAAAACTGCTGCATTTTGCATTCTGAGCGCTGTATGAGCACCGCATTGCATAAAAATGAGATTGAACTTGATTGATGCAAATAGACATTATATTGGCATAACTGTAATAACTTGACCCTCATATTTGTTTCTGGTATATTCTCAGTCCCACATCCTGTGCATTTAAATGTTTATTGTGAAATTTTATGTGAAATCGAGTCTAATTAAATGAACGCTATGATTATGAATGCCTATCTGTCTAGTAGGGGAAAGATCTATCACAATAAAAATGGTTGGATCAGGAATTGAGAGTCTTAGAGGCTTGATAATTTGAAATTGATTGTATATCTGATATCAACATAATTTTTAGGTAATAAGAAGTATTTTTGTAGAAATTCAATTTGGAATGATTAAATTGATTGATTTTTGTCCTATTCAACTTTTCTTTTATATTATGTATATGTATGCCTCTTTGATCATGAACATCGAAATAACCTAAGTATCTCTTGAATGGAAATTGGAAGAGGAGAGTTAGAGAGGTAGAAGGGAAACCTAGCAAGAGTAGAAGATTGGGTGAATTAAGAGGATCTATTGAGATTTTAAGCTGAAGGTATGTGTTCTTTATTTTGCTAAGCCTCTTGGCAATTGATTGAGGAGTCCACTACAATATTCAAGTTGAGATTATAATGGAAATCAAGAGTGTGTATGTATGTTCTTGTCTAATTGTGGTTGTGGTTGTATTGGTAGACCCAAACTCGTGATATTGTTCTTCCCCTCTTGATTTTACTTGTTGTGTGGGGTTATTCACACACCTAGATGATAATCTATATGTCTAAGTGGGTAGTTGAGATCAAGTATGATTTAATTATGAAAAGAATGGGTTGTGCATGTGTAATTAGAAATGGTGATCTTGATTACATTTTTGATGCATGTTATGTTGATATTGAACCATTATAACACACTAAATTTGCTTAGTTTGAACCTTACCATGAGTATACCAAGTGAGGGTTTGTGTGGAATTTCGGACAGAATTTTGCAGAATCGCCGCACGTGCGGGAGTCACAGCCGCACGTGCGGGAAATGGTGCAATTTTGTGTTGTGGATACTGTTTAAAAAGCACATGCAGGGCATCACTGTCGCACGTGTGGGGACCTTTGCCGCACGTGCGGGGCTCACAGCCGCACGTGCGGGGCTCACAGCCGCACGTGCGGCCTATGCTGAAAAAACCGATTTGTTCCGTTTTGTGTGCTTGACCCTCAGATATTTTTAGAATTTGTATTTTATGCCTACTGATGTTTGTAAAATTCATTTGAAGTGAAATGACTCAGGAAATAATTCAACAAAGAGAAATGAACTAATTTGCAAGTTATGAATGTGTGCAGGACACACTCCGGGAGGAACTAGCATGTCGTCACAACACTGTGAGTAGTAGTACTACCATAGTACGCTTTACTTACAGCTAATGATTTCCATTAGCATTCTGTTATCGCATGTTAATTTTGTAACTATGTGAATGATTCAAAGAATGTGAATGAATGATGGGAAGAATGTGGATACTTTCATATGACTCTGGAATTCTGTAAGACTCTGAAACTAGCCTACTCTAATGATATTTGGGCCTATGGCCAATCTGTATTTTCTGGTATGAAACAAAGTGTTGTACGGAACTAAGTGCTACAATGTGAGTCACCTCTAGAATCCGTGCGAGACACCTCTTGAGTTCATACATCCATGAAAAGGTCTTAATGCCATTCTGTTTAAGGGCTTAATGGCATTATGTTTAAGGGCTTAATGCTAATCTATTTAAGGGTTTAATGCCACTCCGTTCAAGGGCTTAAAGCCATTATGTTTTAAAAAAAAACTGGGCCTAAGGCCGTTCTGAAATTAGTACAGAATCAGATTAACCACATGATCTCTGCATTTACATACGCATTGATATGTATTATAATTTAAGTTGAGCATCGACTTATTTAAGTACGATTATTCATTGAGCCTGGCTCACTTTGTGTTATGTCTGCTTCTGTAGGTAACCAACCGGGAGGTTAGTCCTAACCCATGACGCCCATCCTCTTTTGTCAACCTCTGTGTGTTGAGGCCCTAGATGAAGCCACTTATATTTTTGTGAAGTCTTGTTAAGATGATGGCTCGTACTTTAATTTTCTGTCTAAGGTTGAATGCATATTCTGTTATCGCATGTTAATTTTGTAACTATGTGAATGATTCAAAGAATGTGAATGAATGATGGGAAGAATATGGATACTTTCATATGACTCTGGAATTCTGTAAGACTCTGAAACTAGCCTACTCTAATGATATTTGGGCCTATGGCCAATCTGTATTTTCTGGTATGAAACAAAGTGTTGTACGGAACTAAGTGCTACAATGTGAGTCACCTCTAGAATCCGTGCGAGACACCTCTTGAGTTCATACATCCATGAAAAGGTCTTAATGCCATTCTGTTTAAGGGCTTAATGGCATTATGTTTAAGGGCTTAATGCTAATCTATTTAAGGGTTTAATGCCACTCCGTTCAAGGGCTTAAAGCCATTATGTTTTAAAAAAAAACTGGGCCTAAGGCCGTTCTGAAATTAGTACAAAATCAGATTAACCACATGATCTCTGCATTTACATACGCATTGATATGTATTATAATTTAAGTTGAGCATCGACTTATTTAAGTACGATTATTCATTGAGCCTGGCTCACTTTGTGTTATGTCTGCTTCAGTAGGTAACCAACCGGGAGGTTAGTCCTAACCCATGACGCCCATCCTCTTTTGTCAACCTCTGTGTGTCGAGGCCCTAGATGAAGCCACTTATATTTTTGTGAAGTCTTGTTAAGATGATGGCTCGTACTTTAATTTTCTGTCTAAGGTTGAATGTATATAACTTCCTTAAGTCCAATATTTTTGTTATACGCCCAATTATAGGGCTAGGTCTGTATATGTGTATGTATATAACCAATGCTCAAGTGCATGTTTCTGTATATTATTTACCTGTTATGATGTTTGAGATCCTGGCATAGTAGTGGTAGCTTAATGGAGATTGTTTTCTGTTATTTTATGGTATTTAATGCTTCCGTTTAGGCCTCGTATGTTATGTATATCAGGTTAAATGTCCGTTCCTGAATAGGTCATGCCCAAACTTTTAGGGGCGAGTTTGGGGTGTGATAATAACCCTCTTGATTAGGTAATGAACTGACTAACAACAAAACAAGGAAAACAAAATACAACTCGATAAATAATCAAACAATTTACATCTTGATAAACAACACACAATAGACAACAACTCGATAAACGAAACAAATACAACTCGATGAACAAAATAACTCGATAAACAAATTGAAACAATCTTAAAAATGACTCAACTAAACTTACTAAAACAAGATGACGACATGCACCAAGAGCAGAACAAAACACAGGTTCTCAACACTCTCAACACATAGGTAGATAGCAAGGTTGCCACAAGGCTATAGGCCATGCACAGCGGCTGTCAGCCATGGATAAATGCTGTCGGCCACCAGTGGTGGCCGATCGAATACCAAAGTGTGCTGTCGGCCATCACTGATGGCCGGTCGGCCACCAATGTGAGAAACCTCTAGATTTTCGCCACCTGCCTTCCACTCACTGCCTTAGCTTCTATAAAAACTAGGACTTCGAAGTTTCTTCATTGCAGCTCTATTTTTTCCACAAATGGAAACATTCTTCGCCAAAAAACTTTCAAATTGGATTGTAACTTTAGATGGCTCAGAAAAAGTGAATTTTTGAGGTTTTGAGATAAACGCACTATTCCCGCTAAATTGCTCCCCGCTATGTTTTCCGTTCCTTCATGCTGCGGCTAGATGTTAGAACCCGATTACACATGTTTTCAGCTTTGGGGGACAAGATATATGCTCTACAATTGAAGAATTTCAAGTTTTGATGGAATCCCGCATGTGATGAGGAAATCTTGCCTCAGTCCCGTTTTGGTCACATCCAAACTCTAAGAAGGATGTGTGCGCTCACTTCACATGATGCTCGATCTTTGGTTCACAATGGAGAGCTCGATATTCCCAGCCTCATTCATCGATTTTCTGACGCTGGTGACCGTGGCAACCGTCTTTGGCAAAGTTTTCGACAACATGCCCTTTGTTTATGTATGTTGGCTCATTTTCTTCTTGCCCTCAGTTTTAGATGGTCTAGCATTCTGCTAATTGAAGTAGTCCGAGGTTTGAAAGAGGGCAAGAGCTGCATTGGCTTAGCATTGGTCGAGACTTTGATGGGCCTAGATGCCTTCTATCGGCGGGAGACAAACAATTTTGTAGGAAGTCTACTACTTCTTCAGGTAATGTCTCCCACTCTCCTGAGTATGTGTTTCTCACATCTCTCGACACTCAAGCTCTGTTTTTCTCCCAATGCCCTTTTCGCACTTTTTCACTCAACGTACACCTTCATATTCTTTAATCTCTCTTATTTTTCATCCCTCCCCTCCCTTCCCATAGATGGCTGATGGATAGGTTGAATGTAGTGGATGTTTGCCCTGCATATTCAGCACGAGGTTATTTCTTTCACCAACGACTAGTAGATTTCCTGAACGAGGGATGGTGGTGCGAATGGCTATGCAACAAATCTGCTGTTAACATTGTTTGGCATTACCATTGGTTTGGTCTGCCCAAGATGAACTAAAGCATTTCTCAGCAACCTAGCATCCATCTAATTGGCTTAACACACTGTGTATTCTACTTTCAATTCCGGTTCAAGCGTTAGTATGGACACGACCAGATTTGCCCAGAAGAATCGGTAGAGTACTCGGCTTCGTTCTGCATCCACGGCTCACAATTGGCTAGATACCCCACTGCTTGGAGGACAAGAGCACTTCTGGCTCCTGCTCCCAGTTTCAATTGCGTCCTTTCTGGCGAATGCTTGACTTGGCTTGAAGATGAGGCACAAACCGGGCCTACTTTAGCATCAGAAGCTTCTACGAGCTCAAGGAGGGGACGTAGGAACACCTGACTCATCTATGCCCCAAGTTTATTGCTTTGATCTTACTTTTCAAGTTTTCTTTTTGAATGTAATAAAAAACAACTTTGATTTGTATCGAGAGTTGGAGAACTTTGTATTGAAATCAATGAAATTGAAGTTGTGGGCACTGAAAGCTTTCCTTTTTGTCCAAAAATGGTCTAAGTTGTAAAAAGATTAATTTGAACAAAATGAACTTTTATTAAAACTTTTCAAAACCATTTTCGGTAAGGATCATAACTTGACACACATGAAATCTATCCTCGAAATGTAAAACCCCGAATCTAAAACAATGGAAAATTGCCCCTTGTCTGAAATAGCACTGCACTGTAAGTAAATCCACTAGCTTCCATGTTTTATTTGAAAGTAGTGAATCTATCTCATCATTTACAACCTCTCTCTAGAAAATAGCATCAGGTGATGATAAAGCTTTTTGCACTATAACACCAACTATTGTTTATACTTGAGAGATTACTAGCAAAGAAGGGTGTTTTTCGTGGTGGAGCTTTGGGTTCACCATCTTGTGCAGAGTTGGCCTGAACCATACGACAAGTGGTCGGGCTGTTGTATCCTGGAAGGGACAAGTCATAGTTTTGTGACTGTTGCATCGGTATTTGGATTCTTCCTACTGCAGTGGGCTTGATCTCCTTAAAGAAAACGAGATATCCATGCCTCAGCTTGATCTATTTGTATCTCATTTTCTTTGCATTATTTATCAATAAAATATAATTTTTCTGGTATTTTCACTAACAGTCCTTAAGAGCTTTTGTAAGACATCTATTCATCAGGTAAACTGTTGTATACATGGCCTCACCCCAAAAAGTTTTGGATAACCCCTTCTCATGTAGCATAGACTTGGACATCTCCTCTACGGTTCTATTCTTTCTTTCTGCCACACCATTTTGTTGTGGAGTGTACCCAACGGTCAATTGCCTTTCCATACCAATATATTCACAAAATTTCATAAACTCATTTGAGTTGTATTCTTTGCCTCTATCACTTCTCAATACTTTCATCAAACATCCACTTTGTTTTTCAACAAGATTTTGAAATTTCTTGAAAACAGAGAAAACTTCACTCTTTTGTCTCATGAAATACACCTACGTCATTATAGTAAAATCATCAATAAAAATAATGAAGTACTTGTTACCTCCATGAGTTGGTGTATCCATAGGTCCGCACACATCGGTATGGACAAGCTTTAATGGTGCTTTAGCTATCCATGCTTTCTCCTTTGGAAATGACTCCCAGTGATGCTTTCCAAGTGCACAACTTTCACAAATATGTTGCACTTCATGAATGGTCGACAACCCAAAAACCATATTCTTTTGTTGTAGATGGTTCAAGCTTTGAAAATTCAAGTGCCCAAATCTTCCATACCAAAGCCATGGATTATCACTCACATCCATCTTCAAAGCCACATTTTTGCTATACCAGAAAATGAGAGGAAAACTTTTGTTCTTCTCCATCTTGATTTTTGCTACAACTTGGCTTCTCCCCCATTTGTCAGAAATTTTGCAAAAATCTTCTTCAAAGTGAACAAGGTATCCATGCTCCATAAGTTGTCTAACACTTAGCAAATTTTGCTCCAAGTCTGGAACTAGGAGAACATCGGAAATGAATCTTGTACCCATCTTGGTTTCTATAGCAATAGTACATTTTCCTTTTGTTTGGACTAAGGCACCAGTCCCCATTTTTACTTGAGAACTAGAGAAAGCATTCATTTTCACAAAAATACTCTCATCTCCTGTCATGTGATTGCTACATCCGCTATCGAGAAGCCATACATCCTTGTTTTGATTCGATGCCTTGTGACAAGCATAGAACATGTGCCCTTCACTTTCTTGCTCCTCGAAAAAATTAGCTTGTTGCGTGCTCTTGACTGGCAATCCTTCTTGACATGCGCAAATTTGTTGTAATTAAAACATTTTGCCTTTTCCTGAAACCAACAATCTTTATCAACATGACTGCTTCGGTTGCAAATTCCACACTTTTGTTGAGTGGATTCTTTATTTTCCTTTCTTTGAAAATTAGACCTTCCTCTTCCTCTTGCATTTCTCGCTCTTCCATTTGCGTTTCTTCCTCTTCCTCTTCCTTGGGAATTAGAAGTACTAACATTGAGCTTGGATTGAACGACACTTTCGATTGACTTTTCAGATTGCCTACTCAACCTTTGCTCAAATGTTTTAATTGAACCCATCAATTCTTTAATACTTAAATCAGCAAGATCTTTAGTTTCTTCAATGACAACAACAATATGATTGTATTTCTCCGGCAAACTTATCAAAATTTTCTCAACAACTCTTTGATTAGAAATATTATCCCCATAAATTTTCATTTGGTTTACAAGTTCCATAACTCTAGAAAAATAATCCTTCAACAATTCCATATCCTTCATCTTTATATTTTTAAAATATCTTTTCAATGTTTGAAGTTTGATGGTTCTTACCTTCAAGTTGCCTCTATACTCTGTGTGAAGAATATCCCATGCCTCTTTTGCTTTTGTAGCATTGATAATTCTTGGAAAGATTGCTTCTGAAACTCCGTGTTAAATCAAAGAGAGAGGCTTTGAATCTTGCTTCCTTTGCTCTTTCAATTGGTTCTTTTGGGGATTTGTCAAAGCTCCTTCATCTTCAGGCTCCTTGAACCCATTCTCAACAAGATCCTAAAGATTCGTATAGACAAAAATAGTTCCCATTTTCACATACCCAAAATCAAAATTTTCACCATTAAAGATAGGAGTAGATACATTTTGGTTGTTGGACTTCGCCATGGACGTCGACTTGTTCTTCTTTGGGGCTTATTTTCCCGTATCCGATCTCTACGACCAACTTGTTCTTGACCCAACCAAAGATCCGATACCACTTCTGTTAGCTTTTGATAAAACTCCCTCTAGAATGAACTATTATTTTGTATTGAATTTAACTTGTATTGATCTTGAATTTTTTCTCTTATCCTTCTCTTTGCCCATAGGCTTACATCCTTTTATATAGAGAATGTTATACATAAGTTCAATAAACAACCTTACAACTAACTAGGTACATGAATATAATCTAGACAATGAACCTAATAAATATAAAACCCAAGAATATAAAAATACATGAATACAAAGAATACATAAACGCAATGTATCCAATGTATCTAATGTATGCAATGTAAATATGGCATTAATTTTAACAAACCCTTACACCAAAAAAGGAAATAGTTCAATACATTTTCTGGGTAATTTCTTAGCAAGCTTTCTGTAAAAACCACCAGTTGCTTCGAGGGCCAGCCCAATGGTCTTTCCACGAAAGCCATTCACAGAAGAGACCCTCATGTTCACTTCACTTACCAAACTTTCATACATATTTGCCACATACATCAAGGGCAACGCCAACCTTGCATCTCCTTCATAATGGATATCTCTTGATTTCCTCTTACTTAGCTTATCTTGAGCAGACTGAGTTGTATAGTCAGCCTCAGAATTTGGTACTTTGATTACATGCAAGTTTATAAAAGGGTCCACAACAATGTCCAAAAACCTTGCCCTTGCATTTTCAATCTGCGAAATATCTAAGTTGAAGTTAAATTCAAATTAGTTAATAGTTAAAACAGAAGATATTGGTCCAAAAATTTTTAATGGCCATTAGTTAAAGATGAAACAAATAATCAAGAAAGTAAGCCACCATCAATAATCAAAATATCGTAGGGACCCCTTGAAGAACCATTATTTTCTAAAGTAGAACGATCTTCCTCCACTCCTATACTCTGAAGTGGTAAAGAATTCTTGTAGAGTTCATGAATGCAGTCCTGAAGCGAGAAAACAATTGCATGATGAGAATTAATTGAGAGAGATAAGGATAGGGGAAACTTGAGCTCCTTCTATCTACAAAGGTGGTGTAGAAAATGAAAGAAATTGATTAGTTGAATCTTAAATTTTGTGGTGACTAAATTTCAACAATATCAAAATCTAAAATTGAAAAGCCTATGTAAATATTCCCTCATTTTTTTTTTCTAATTTAAGCAAGGGTGCAAGCTAGGTTCATTGCCAAGTAAATAATATACATGGGATAATGTGGATTCCAAGGAACTTAAAATTAGGTTAGACAAAACACTAAGGATTGAGGGAAGTGGTAACTAGCTGCTTGGTGAAGAACAAAAACTAATTAAGCACCTTATCTATGCTTTTTCTTTCTAAATTTCTCATTTCTACCAAGGAAACATAAAAGAAAAGAGAAGCTGGACCAATAACTAATACATTCTACCCATTTATGGCTTTTTGGTGACTAGACCTGCTTATTAAACACAACCCGGCCCCCCCCCAAAAAAAAAAAAAAAATTAAAAAAAAAACTAGAAAAAAAAAAACCAAAAAAAAAAAAAAAATCAGACCCCCCCCCCCAAAAAAAAAAAAAAAATTCAAAAAAAAACAAAAAAAAAAAAAACAAAAAAAAAAAAAAAAAAAAATGCAGAGATGCCTTATTCCATAGTTCAGAAGAAATAGTAATAATAATAATAATTTAAAGAACCTTATTCCATTGTCATGACCGGAACCCGTCCTTAAAAGTTTGGGTCATAACCGGCCAGTAATCCATAGATTACCGAAGCCCTCAAACGAACATACAGAATATTTATGCTAATGGGGCCATAAATGGAAGCATAAAATAATGAGAAGTCCATTGAGCTGTGCCAACATGAGCAAAATTATAAATCCAACCTCATAACACATTCAAACATTTACATGCCCATGCAAAAATATAAGTACCATAGGAAATTTGTACATATCGTTTACAAACCCAAGACCATAATAGCAAAAACATAATAGAGTCAAGATATGGTGTGCGTCAAAGACAAAACTCCATCTCGAAGGCATAACTTGATTGGGTCACAAAAATAGCTCCAAAAGCTGACTCTAGGGGTGTGCTCCATGCTGCGGATCACCTACATGTGCATACATAATATTAGATGAGCGAAGCTCAATGAGTAATAATATAGTAAAATAGTGTAAATGGATAATCATAAGGTTCTCACAATATCTGTACGGGGAGGAAATAATTCTCCTCGTATAATCCTGTTGACCAAATCCACGCTCCTCCGTACGACGTCGCTTTGTCACCTGAAAACACAAACGTGAGCTAGCCGGCGGGTGTGTGCCGGAAACCTCTCCGATGCCTAAGTCAGAAAACTTGACAAATAGACAAAGCTCTATGTTCTCAGAAAGTAAAATTGAATTACCTCCTCCCAGGTGTTGCTTGTGAGCTTTTATAGATTTCGAGTGGCACAATCCTAGTAGGACTTTTATTTCTCCATGCAGAGTCCTCCTAGGATTTATACTCCTAAGGATAATGCTTATCCTTTTATACCCTCCCCCACTACTTAAACCAAGTGGGATGGTTTTTACTTGGGCCGAACTATCATATGACCGAAATAAGCTTGGCTATGCAAAGCCACAGAGAAGGTCGTATTAACAGTAGTTTGGTTCTTCTTCATGCTACACCATATCTCGGTTCTCTCATACACGAACCGTGGTATGCTTGGACCGATCTACTGAGTAGCTACATTCCGACCGACCTACCTTGAACTCATCAAGACCGGACTACCTCTTCGGGACCGGACTAACTCAAGTTGCCCAAACCGAAGCAGCTTCATCTCTTTTGACCGTAGTAAGTTAACATGTCTTCAGAACCGGAGTAAATCTATCGTTCCTGAACTGGAGTAAATTTAACAGCTTGGGCCGGAGTAACTTTTATCTCTCTTGGGCCGGAGTAACATTTCGGCCTTTTTACCCAGTTCTTGGCGTTTTTGGGCCACAAAGTCCATCTCACAGCTCGGCCCAATTTTCACCAAAAATTACCCTCTCAATTGCTGGGCCACAAAGTCCATCTCACAGCTCGGCCCAATTTTTACCAAAAATTACCCTCTCAATATCCATAATCATATAAACAGAACGGCCTTAGGCCCATCATATAAAGGAAATGGCCTCGGGCCCAACATATATCAAAACGGAAATAGAACGACCTTAGGTCCACATTACACATGTCATATAATATTAATGAAGTTCCTTCATTTCGATCAAATCACAATGTCAGCACCATTCACCATTCATGGTTCAAGGTACACAATAAAGAACACATATATGTACGATATTATTACTCATAGTGTGTTTGATTTTTGCGACTCTTCCTCCAGCACACGAGCTACACAAACATTTCACACACACATTCAATAAATCATTTGTTTCAATTAGTATACTTATCTTCCATAATTCACAACCTTCTTTAACGAGTTTCTAGACATCATTTCACTCCCAAAAGGATTTAAATAAGGTTAGGAATGTGTTTTGGAAGTCGGGAGTATCGACACAAAAAAAAAGATTTTTTTTTAATCCTGCCTGGCAACATGTGCGGCCGGTCCAACCGCTCAAGCGGTCTGGCTCCGCACGTACGGAAATTCAAGCCGCTCGAGCACCAGGAACGGTTTGGCCCTGGCTTGGATCGTGGGCCACTCGTGTGGAGCCCGTGGCTGCACGAGTAGTTTGGGCACACCCAGACAGTCCGAAAATGGCACAAAAATTCAAACTCTCCCACCTCATTTCCAAGCCCAAATTCATGCAAAAGCAACTCAAAAACATGATATACTAACATGATTCAAAGGCAATTCCACATTAAACCTATCAATCTTGCTTCAACTTTAGATTCATGGTCTCATCTCTTTCTCATATTCATACATTACATAAACAAGTTCAAAATACATATATCCATGATTGATCTTCCAACAAATCTTGTTTGTATGAATCATCGAGGGTTTATTTCTTGAATCAATCACAAGAATGAACTCCAATCAAACAAAGATGAAGAGATCAGGGTTCAATTTCATACATTTAGCTCTAGCCATTACATAACTCAAAACCCTAGCTCAAAGTTCACAATTTCTTCTTGATTCCATGATAAAGATGAGCGAAAGACAAAGATTATAAGTAAATTAACATATCTTAACTCAAATCTAAGGTTTGTCCCTTGATTCTCTTGAAAATCCCTTGCTTTCTTTTTCCACTCTCCTTCTATCTCACTCTTTAGAGCTCTCAACCAAGAATGAAGAACATAAGGGCTAAAACCTATATATGACCCAACTCATAAAACATGATTTAATTATTACGAATCGTAATTTTTCAACATTTCACCATAAACTTTATAAATCATGCTAATCACATATATGAAGTCGATTTTTGTTTATCATGCCTCTAAGGCTTTCAATTTCAGTTCAAAGTTGTAATTGCGACAGATATTCCTATGTTCAATAGATATTATTCCAAATTCACATAATTCACATATTCAAATTGTAAATTCATATCAAACACATAATCACATACATAATTAAGTAGGGTACTGGTTGGGTTATCACATCCATACTCAATAAGAATTTTGTATAGCGAATGCCAAAGAAGTTGGATTGTTTCATAGATTAAGATTTAGTAAGGTAAATTCTTTAGTAACCAAATTTTGTTTGCACCTTTAATATATGTGTGTGATGTTCATGAAGGCCTCATATCTACTAAAAAACTTCTTCAATCTTCGAGATCACAAAATATGAAGATGAATGAAATTTAACCAGAACTAGCATTTGGAGAAAATTAGTCAATACGTATTATCGATTTCATTCTTTGAATCTTAAAATCACCTCACTAAATTTGATTAAAGAATACTATAATGTTAATCTTTGAATGTTCCCTCATCTACAAATATTGTTCCAAATATAGACAGTGTACATATCAAATTCTGTCTTCAAAAGCAGATATTTAATAATGGCTTATTCCCCCCCCCCCCCCTCCCCCCCAAAAAAAAAGAAATTTGAATTTGGCAATTTTTAATTTCTCCCACCAAAACGACGCCGTTTTGGTGAGGGATTGATCTCCACCATCCCTCATAATGAATTGGGCAATAGCTTGCTTACAAACGAGAAAATTAAATTCATTTGAAAGTAGCATTGTAACAGATTAAAAATTACCAATTTTACTTTTTTATATGAAAATTTAAATTGGGTCATTTGTTTTAAAATATATACTTACTTAATCTAGAATTAGAAAATTCAAAATGTGTTAATGCATACACAAATTTGAATGAACTAATTTTCAAATTTACACATTCCAAATAAATTACTTAAAAATGGAGAGCAAGGACATAGGCCGTAGAACAAAAATGAAAACTTGAATTGGGCCAATTCTAGGCAGGGGTTCAAAGTAGTCATAGAGCCACAAATGCAAACAGTATGAGCAATAGACAAAACTTGAAAACAAGTAATAGAACACTCAGAAACTTGGGATTTGTTTAAGTTTTTTATTCTATTTTTTGCATTTAATACATATATTTGTTTGATGAACTGTTTCTGGTTTTCAAAACAATCCACTATTTATGCTCCGTTTATTTGGGTAAAAAATATTTTCTAAAAATATTTATTGTACTTTCTGGCGTTTGATACAACAGAAAATGAAAATTTGCCTATTTGGGCCAATTATGTTTTCTACTTTTAAAAAACAAAAAATGACTAAAATCTTACCCAATGTCACCACACTACCACTACCACTGTCACCTCCACCACTACATCACCATCACCATCGCCATTACCACAGCAAAAAAAGAAAAGTTTACTATCTTTCTTTTTCTTTTTTTTCGTCTTTAGTGAAGTTTTTTCTTTTTTTAGTTAAATTTTTCTTTTTTATTTTTTTAGGAGCATCTAAGCTAGATGCAACTATAATGTAATAATGTTTATGAATAAATTTGAAAAACAATTCACTAAAGACTAAAAAAAAAATTCAATATTTTTGTTTTTCGTTTTTCATTTTTTGCATCTTTAGTGAATTTTTTACATTACACATGGAGCTGATGTGTTAGTGATGTGGCAAATTCTGTTAGTTTTTTGGATGGAAGTTAATGTATGAGTAAAATGGGAATGATTGCAAACATCAAGGGCCAAAGTGGAAAATAAGTGAAACTTTAGGTGAGCAAAGTGCAATTTATCTTTCTTTTTTTTTTTTTTTCCATGTAAGCAATGTTGTCTTGCTTTCACTTGCTCGATCAAGTCTAGTTCGACTGTACTTGTTAAGGAATCCATTTTCATGGATCATTACTTCTTGAATGTTCAATGTTGAAGCCATTTTCATTGGGTGATACTTGTTGAATGCAAGTGTTCCTGTTGTTGAATTCAGTTATCTTTGAATGCTTGCTCAGTATGTATTAGATTTTCTTTATCTATGAATGAAGTTTAAACAATAATAATAAAAAAATTATGCCATCATTAAGGTAACCACTATCACTCCTATCATTACCACATTCAGGCCAATTCTATTCATCAGTTTTTCCTTATCTACAGATGAAGTTCTTCAAAACAAAAACAAAAAAAAAAAAAAAAAAAACCAAAACAAAAACAAAAACAAAAACAAAAGTTAGGCAAAGTTTAAAATTTGAACCCATTGCCTTCCCGTCTCTCTTCCCCACCCTGTCGCTTGTCACTCACTCACCCTCCCCACCACCCCTGTAACCCCCCACTTTGCGACACAACACCACTACCACCGCAGCTCCCACCTTTGCGATCCTCAATTCGCAGAGAGAGAGAGAGAGAGAGAGAGAGAGAGAGAGGCATCGTGGAACCTAGATTTGGGAAGAAAACTCATTTTCTTGCCATTTGGACTACCAGTATCAAAAGAATCACCTCCATTCGAAAATCAACCATCGAACCAATGAATTTGGTTCGACTATCAACATCTGAACAAAACACATTATTTTGACCATCAACATCCGAAACCCCCTTTTGTCTGCGAGTCGTTGTTGCCTCTCTTTTCGCGACTGAGAGAAGATATATATATATATATATAGAGAGAGAGAGAGAGAGAGAGATAGAGAGAAAGAGGGGGGTTGCAGTAGTGTCGCCAGTGCTACATCGCCGCCGGCGAGGTGGTTGCTGGTCAGGGTTAGGGTTTGATCATTGCTTGCTGGTGTGGAAGGTGAGTGGATTAGAAGTGTGTGTATGGGGATATAACTGGAATAAAATTGTGTGTAACGAATAAGTATTTTTTTTTTTAGGTATGTGAACTAAGAAAGATGTGCAAAAAAAGGAATGAGTGTGTGCAAATAGAAGCTTCCTATTTAGGAGCATCCTTTATGAAGTAGTTTGGTCAAAATGACTAAAATACGCTGGTGCTTAAGGCCTTTTTCACAAAGCAGTAGCAACACAAGATAGGCAGTGCAGTACTAGTACCGCCATGTTAGAAACTTGAAGAGCAAATTAGGGTGGGGGTTCAAAATGTTAACTCCAGACAACCAACCAACGACAATAAGGGGTAAACTTCCAAAAGAATAGTAGCAATATCATAAATCATAAAAAGGTCTCCTCCGAGAAAACAAGCAAGTGCTGAAATCTATCCACGACAAGAGGAAGACTGAATATGAATTTAAAATGAACAACAAAACATTCATTTAAGCAAAAATTGTAATATAACCACAAAAACCCGTGTAACCTTGGGATGCAGAATCTAGCAAAAAAGTTGCCTAATTAAAGTCAGAATAGTTTCTTATCACTACCCAACAATAAATAATTAGGCAACAAACACAAACAGAGAAATCCAAAATAAAAAATTATTTGCATCAACAAAAAGTTAACATTGTGCCACTTGAATTTTAATGTCAGGCATGATCTATCTTGGGACTGATGCTAACCTATGAAGCACAGATACCTCTCCAGAGGCAGCATATGGGTGTCGGATACCGACATGGACATGCATCAGACACACGATAGACACGTGTCCGACTATCTACCAAAGGTGTCCCTTTTTTCTTTTTCTATTTGAATTTTTCCAACCAGACAGGCTTGGGCACTCTCTTGGACATGTTGGAGACACAGAGAGAGAAATCCTAACCTGTTGATGAAAGAGAGGAACACAGAGACGAACAGAAGAAATGAAGAAATAAGAAGAAGAAAAGAAAAAGAATGAAGAACAGATTTGAAGAAACAAAAAACATACTTCGATCTAGGGCTTCAATTCAATAAGTTCTTCTTCACCCTCTCTCTCTCTCTCTATATATATATATGTATATATGGTGTTCAACTCTCTCTCATCGCGTTTGACTCTCTCGCTCTCTCTCTTTCTCTCTCCCTTTCTCGTAACATGTCCCCTATTTTATACATTTATATTTTTGAACAAAAACCTTTTTTTTCCCTTCTTTTCCTTTTTCTATTTTTTGAGTATTATTATTTGCTGATCATACATAGAATAAATTATTTTTATTTATAGGAAAAAACTAATTTGTGAATGATATTTGACATTAAAGTAAATAAATAAATAATATATATATATATATATTGTACTTGTGTCCTTTATATTCCAGTAATTGTTAATAGGTGTGTTTGTATTGTTTTTGTTTTGTTTTATTTTTCTTTCATTGAGTCATTTTGATTTATGGCCACCTGTTTAGCCGGCCGGTCAATTTTTCAGCTAGTTCATCGATTCATTTAGCCAAGCAGTTCATGAATCAGTCGGCCCGCCAATTTTTCAACTGGTTGGACAACAAATTTTCCGGCCGATCAATCAATTAGCTGGCCAGCCAATTTTTGAATCAAAAATGAAAAACTATAGAATTTGCGTAGGCTCCATGGTTTTGTCATTTAGAGTCTTGTTTTAGGTATCATTCATTCCAGCAAGCATAAATAGGTGTGTTTGGATTGCTTTTGTTCTTCCTCTTTTTTTTTTCATCATTGATTTGTTTTTATGATTTCTAGTCAGTTGAAGGCTCAATGTCCAACACAGAGTTTATTAAAATTCGACCATGCTCAGATTCAAGTTCAAGCAAAATATTTTCAAGCTCAAATGTTGTGCCATTCACACCATGGTGTGCAAAAAATAGAAACTCATTTTATTTAAAATTCAGGGTGAAGCCCTGATCAGCATTACAAAGGAAAAAAATAGAGAAAATTTCGAACAACAAAGGGAAATTCTAAAGCATTTGTGCTCATTCCTAAGAAAAATAAATAGATAAATAAATAAAAATAAAAATAAATAAAAAGGGAAAAAAATTTAAAATACAAAAAAAAACAAAAACAAAAGGGAGATCATTTTTTCGATTCCTGGTAGCAGCCTGGCGACGAAAGACAATTCGGTTTCTTTTGCACACAATTTCGTCGCTCGATTCTACCGTTAGCTGTCTCACTTCATCTTCACTATTGAGAAGCCTTTAAAGACTCTACCTCGGCATTGGCAGAGCTTTTGAAAGAAGTTACTCTCCATCGGCCGTCAAATGAGGGGCACCAAGGACCTCCGAATCGAGTTGCGGAAGTGGCCTGTTGTTTCAATTCTTTGTTATACTTCTTTAATGCGCTAATCTCTTTCTTAGCATCCTCGTACATACATTGTAGCAAAGAAAGTTGGGCATTTAACCAATGCACTTCACTTGTCTTACCTTGCAACTGGTAGGATAAAGTGGAGACCGCGATCACGGTCTCCACACAGGACTTCAATGTGTAGTGGTTGGCATCGATATCAGACTGCGCTGCCATCAGTTCATCAACTGATAGCGTAGGAAAGCTGAGAACAGGGGCAAGAGCACTCTGTCGAGAGTCAAAAGAGCCGGCGTCATCATTTTCAATTTGGAAAATGTTGAGGTCAGGAAAGAGAGTGAGGGGATGGCGAGAAGAAGCCATAACAGGGGAGTGTAATGCCTCCAAAAGGAAAGTTTGCAGAGTAATGGCAAGGGGAGTATGCAACTCTCTGCTTTGCTCTCTTGCAAGCCATAGTTTAAAAAGAAAATGAAAGAGAAGATGAAGCCAATAAAAAGGGGATTGCCGAGGCAATCTTTGACAAGCGAGGCCATCTAGCTGTTGTCGGTTAGGCGCGCCGTGATTGTTGAAAATTGTGAGTCAGACCCGGCGCTCAACGAAGACAAACAGGGTAGAGAGAGAGAGAGAGAGAGAGACAAAACAGGGGAAGAGTGTATATTTGTATATATGTGTATATGTATATCATATATGTATATATTTTGTATGTGTGTGTTTGTATATCCATATCCGTATGTCTATGCATGCCGTATATGTATCCGTATGTCCATATGTATATAGTTTGTATGTATATATTATGTGTATGTAGTACGTATTTTGTATATCACGTATGTATTTTGTATATCGTTTGTATGTATATGTATATCTGGTATGTATAAAAATACAAAAAAAAAAATCAAAAACATCAAAAAAAAAAAATCAAAAAGAAAAAGAAAATTTCAAAAATAAAAACAAAAATGAAAAAATTGTATTATTGTGTTTGGGTTCACACACTTCAATTAACAATCTCAGAAAATATAAAATAAAAAAAATCAAAAGCTAGAAGTTGGGAACCGATATTTTCCCCCATGAGGTGCTTTTCTGGAACATCGCTTCCTGAGACATTTTCTATAACATATTGCTTCCCATAACAAAATGGCTCGATGTATTGAGTTCCCAAAGAACTTTTTCAAAATTTGGTGCAATCTACACCCCCACTATCATTTGTATGCGATGCACTCTCTCTATCATTTGTGTGGTATGCACATTTATATGTGATGCACCCTCCTTTATCATTTGTGTTATGGCATATTTGTATACGATGCACCATCTCTATCATTTGTGCGGTATGCACATTTATATGCGATGCACCCCCTTTTATCATTTGTGCAGTATGTACATTTGTATGTGATGCACCATTCATCTATCATTTGTGTGGTATGCACACTTGTATGCGATGCACCTCCCTCTATCATTTGTGTTGTGGCACATTTGTATATGATGTACCCCCATCTTTAATTTGTGCAGTATGCACATTTGTATGCGATGCACCCCCTCTTTTATTTATGCGGCATGCACATTTGTATACGATGCACCCCCTCTATCATTTGTGCAGTATGCACATTTGTATGCGGTGCAACCCCTTTTTCATTTATAAGGTATGTGCATTTGTATGCAATGCATTATCTCTGTCATTTGTGCTTTGTCACATTTGTCTACAATGTAACCCCTCTATCATTCTACTTTGGCACATTTGTATGCGATGTGCCTCATTTTATGCTTCATATCATATAAAATGGATTTTCTATAAAAGATGCCAAATCTAGACTCTCATCTATGTTTCACATTGCACTCGTGAGACTAGATCAAAGAAATCGAGGGTCTGAATTGTTTAACGTGCTCGGATACCCCCCGGGCATGTTACACCAGCCAAGGAAGAGCTCACAAGAAGTAGAGGAAGGTCGAAAGGATTAATATCTGTAGCTTTAGCCTCCCTAAACCTCCTCCGCCTAACGCTTGCAGTGGTCTTTGAAGGGACTGCAATATCGTAAATATGATAAAGAAGCGAAGCCTCTTCCTCTTCAGTAGCACGCAAAACTTTAGTCCAATCATTGGAAAATATCTTGTCCTTTAACTTCAAGATCTCCTCTGTGTAGGTCTTTTCGGCCTCGTCATAGATCTGCCTCTACTAATCATGATGTGAATCTTATTTACATTATATGCTCTTGTTCCGATTTATTAGACTAACTTACTATGTGATGCGCACACACACAATTATAAACTAACTTGCAAAAATTGAAACACTCGATTTCATGTTTGTTTTGAAAAGAGTTTTTGTCAATGTGCCACCTGAAAAAGTGGGCTTAAATGTACATGAATCAAACCCTCCCAATTCAAGCAACTAGCCTTCATCCATAGACATTCAAACAGTTTATCATTTAAGCAATTAGCCTCATGGCAAGCATGCTAGACATGGCAATAATCACATTCGTGCAATATGATAAAGCACAAAAGAGCTCACCTAGTACTCCAAGCCAAAAAAGATGATAGAGTTAGAAAAATACGTGATCCTAACTATGCAATGTGACTAATGTAACACATGTGATATGCAACTAATAAGCTCGGCTACTAGTTATGACATTTGAAACAACTTGACAACATACGGTCGAAGCACATTGTAGACACCCCATTTTTCACCGACCTCGAGACTTAGACGTCATTGTTTGTGCACTCGATGATTGTGCTTGTTTGTGCTCGTTTTGAGTGCCCGAAGTTCTCAGCGGAATGCCTTGTCTTTGAGCCTCCAAACCCTCTTTGTTTTGTGCTTGTTTTTGGACCAAACCTTGGTGCCTCTTGCCTGGAGGGGGGAAGGGCCTTGTCGGCCACTTTTGGCCCTTGTTGGCCACTTGAAGTGGTCGGTCGGCTAGAGGAGGTGGCCGACGGCCATTTTTCTCCTTTTTCAGATATTTTCTTTGCCAGCTGTGCCAACTATTGATCACTAAATGCCATCTCCATACACGTGTATGGAGGGATGAATGCAAGCTTTTGGCTTGCATTTCTATATAATGGGGGGTCTCTCCCCCATTTGAGGGGTTACAAAATTTGTGAGCAAATTTCTTCTCTCTCTTTCTAGAATTCTTTCTCTCTCCCTATTTTGCGCTTGAAAGTGAGAATTCACTACACTTTTGTTCTAGGACCCTTAACCAAACACCTTCATCTTGGAGCTGAGGTTCCTGGAGGCCAAGTTTGAGTTCTTAAGAGTGGTTTTAGCTTAGAATTGTTGTTGTTTTAGTGCTGTGCTTCGAAAGTATAAAGCTTACCTCATTTAAGCTTAGGTTTAGTTACTTGTTTGGCCACCTTTGCATGCTATTTGAGGCTGATTTTTGACCTCTGAAATCTCTACTTTTATGATTTAAAATGGTGGTTTGAGGTTTGTTTTGGAGTTAGGGGTGGACCACCTCTTTTGTAGCTTGTTTGCTAAAGTGTTGTGCCATTTTTCAAGCTTTTAAAACAACTTTTTTTTTGCCTTATAACCACTGAATTCTAGGTGAATTTCAATGGTAGAAACTTGGTTTTGAGGTCTATAATAGGAGGGGGTGGCCTCTCCTCCTTGTGTCTTGTTTGCAAGTGTAGATAGCCTAACATGTGAGCATGTTTTTCTATCATTTTGTGACTTGATCTCAACATGTTTTAGCTATTGATTTGGCCTACTTTAGCTTTGTTTTGAGCTGTCTTGATCATATGAGCCTTGTGGTGCAAATGCCTTCACTAGCTTAGAGTTTTAAGGCCTCTAACATGTTGTGCATGTGTTGGTTGCATGTTGTAACATCATTTTACATGTAATTTCAGTGCATATAGCTCTATCACACTCTCACTTGTTTCACTCTTTCATTGCTTTTGAGAGTTGTGCCTCGAGCCTTGTTTGTAGCCTAACATGTGAGTGTGTTTTTCTTGCCTTTTATGCTTCTATCTCAGCATGTTTTAGCCACAGTTTTGACATGTTTAAACTTTGTCCAGAGTTGGTTTGGTCAGTTGAGCTTAGTGTTGCATGCTTATAGTGTTGTGCTCTTCACTAGTTTTGATGTTTTTGGCTCTTAGCATGTCTTGCATGTGTTGCTTGCATGATTTAGTGTCTTTTTGCATGTGATTCAGCACTATGCAACGTCCCTCTATTCTTCACTTTTCAATTTGTTTTGAAAGTGGCCTTAAGCCGCTTGTTGGCTTGAGTGTGGAATTGAGGCTCTCATGCCTAATAATTTTAATCCTCTCTTGAGGATTCCTCCTAACCAACAGCATGAGACCTCTTTGATGCTCAAGGCTCTTGTGGCTTAAGCCCTTTTTCCTATTAAAGGACTTTCACTTTGGACTTAACTGGTTAAAGGACTAATCGGTAATATAAAATGTGTAAACAAAACATGACAAGTAAAACTTGAGCAAGATAAGCATGTTTCTATTGCATTGCATGTGTTTGGATCGGATGTTAATCCAAACACGAGAAATACAGGACGTTTCATACTCAAAGTGATCAAACGTGTCACATTTCTCGGTTGTCGTCACCCTTGATCATGCATGATAGGGTGGTAGTACTTAAAGTCTTATTTGTGCATTCATTGACTTTGTACAAGCTTGCCTCTTTGGCCATCATGCATTGAAAATGCTTGATTGATGGCTTGAGAGCCAAGTGCCATACTCCTTTGAGAAATGATAAGGAGAGTGACAGTACACACATTCCTTGAAAAATGCATTGCTTTGCCTCTGTAGCAAAAACAGAAGTCTGGAAAAAGGGGTGGTCGACCAGCCACTTGAAGTAGCCGACCGGCCACTTAGACTAGCCAACCGGCCAGTTAAAGTGGCTGACAACCACATTTTGTGGCCAACTGGCCACCGATCAATTTTTGTGCAAAAGTGTTCCTGTTTTGAAGCAGAAGCAGTCTAGAAGTTGGTACAATGTTTTGAGATTAAGGCGAGTGCAAACAGAGGCAACCGGTTGCAAGGTGATGATTTTTTTGGAGAAAGCCAACCGAGCATGCATTTCTCCCTCGCCCGCGAGGCCGCTTAATTGCTTTATTAGTTAGTTGTAGCTAATTAATACAAGTGTTGTAATTAATTAGTTTAATTTGTTTTGTAATATTTTAATTAGTTTAGCATAGCTAGTTATTCAATTTGGTATGTAATTAATTAGCTTAGACTAGTTAATTAGTTGGTTTGTAATAATTAGCTTAGCTTAGTGTAGCTTAGCTTATTTTTTTGGACCACCCTTCGAGAGGGCACAATGTTGTAATAAATGTGCGTGTGTGTGTGCATGTCTTCCAACCCCACGTCTTTCTCCCTTTTACTTAACCGCTTTCAACGGTTAGTTTAGGGATCATTTTTTATTAGCATACCTTATGCTTGCATGTTTGCATCATTCATTTATCTTGCATGCACCGGGGCTCGGCGCATCATTCAAACTGCATCCTATTTCAATACTTCTTTAAATACGTGTATCAAATCTTTGCATTCATATGCCATCTTAGTATTTGAGCCTCTTAATTGCATTATTGCATGTGTTGCATTAGGCATTTTGTATAGTTAGGATCGTGCATATTTCTAACTAGTTTTTGTTTTGACTTGGAGTACACTGTAAGTTTTACGCTTTAGCATACTTGCATGAGTGTGAGTGATGCCATGTTTCGCATGCTTGCCATAAGGCTATGTGCTTAAGTGATTAACTGCATGAATGCCAGTGGATGAAGACTTTGTTGCTTAAATTGGAACAATATGATGATTGTGAGTTTTAAGCCCACTTTGCGAAGTGGCAAATCATGTTTTAAGCCCATCATGTTTGATGGCAAATCCGCGTTTTAGCCCACTTGAGAGTGGCACCTTCAAACCATTTTCGAAAACAAACATGAATTGATTTGTTCCAAGTCTTGCGACTTAGTTTATATACTTGTGTGTGCGTCACATAGTAAAGTCAGTCTAATAACCGGATAAGAACACATGAGGTTTATAAAATAACATATCATGATAGTAGAGGCCGATCTTTGATCGGGCGAGCGCGGGTGCTCATTTCAGGACTTTCCCCTCTCGTACTCAAGTTCTTGAGCCGAGGGAACTTTGGTGATGACGGACACGTGGCCTTTGGCACGAGTCATGGTTTCCTAAATTTCCCAAAAATAAAATATTTAGGTGGCGACTCTGTAATCTGGCAAAGCAGTCCAGTTTTGGCATTATTTGATTCAAAATCGATTTTTCAAAATGATTTGCCGGATTGGACTCTTTAGTGTTTATCAGTCTTACATTGCACTTTGTGAGATTAGATTCAGAACCGTGATAGGAGTCTGAACTGTAGGACCAATTCGCGCCTCTCCGAAAGGGGGGCATGCGAAGAAAGTCGAGTCTACAGTTTCTGGCGACTCTGCTGGGGATTTAGAAAACTTGGCTCGAACTTATGACATGTTGTTTTATCTACATTTATGTGTTTCTTTGCATTGCATTTGCATAGGTGCGCCTAAGTCACAGTGTTTGCCATCTGCTATTCCTGAAGGGTTTGCCAGAGGCTCGCTTGGAAAAACTTGCCATAAGGCTAACCGGTTATGGGCTCTGCCATGATGGGAACACAAACCTTGGATCTGGACTACCGCTGTACCGTTTGATCCTCCTTTCACTTCTCAGTGTTAGGAGCGAGAGGTATATTAGGTGGTCTTGCAGAGGTACCCTTTTTGACCAATTGACCTAGTTGCATATCGGAAGCCTTAGAGATTGTTCCAAACTAGGACAGGTTGCTCACTTGAATGTAGGATTGTTTGAAACTGCATGCGTGCGTAGCGAACCCCTAGTTCCTGACGAAACTAGGATAGGGAGACCCCACCGTAGGGGTGTTTTGGCTCTCACTTGCTTGTTATGTGTTGTTAGGGTGTGTCTCCACAAGAATGTATGTATCAATTGCAGGTTTGGGTATCAGTTTGAGGATATCAGTTTTGAGGCAGAAAATTTGGGGGCAGAAATCAGTATTTGAGTGTAGATTGTCCAGCTTATGACTTCAATTGTGTGTTGTTTTGATCTAAGTTGAGGTGTTGTGCGTTTGCTAATTGTTGTTTCTTTTTTGCTTTATTTTTCTTTTTGCAAGGTAGTATTTCACAATTGCTTCCGACGAGGCAGATACCCCTCGAGCACTCTGGACTAGAGTCAGGGAGGATTTACTGATTTGAGGATCTTATTGGAGGACAACCAGCGTTTTCTTTACTACCCCCGGTCACGAGACGGGGGACAGTCAAGCATAGATCATCGGTTTAACAGTCGCCAATTCAATGGTCACTATCTACGTCCTGTGCGCAGTCAGGGTCAGTTTTCTGCTTCTACCTCAGAAAGAGAGTATACACCAGTTTTGATAAATCAACACCCCTCAGTCAGTATGGAGGATATGATGCGCCAACTTCAACAAACTATCAAGGCCATGCAGCGGGACGCTGCTTGCCAAGCGGAAGTTACCTCTCACCCAATAGAGGTTGTAGCCCAGCAGGCTGAACTGATTGCTAGGCTTCAACAGCAACAACAACCACAACAAGCAACAGCTTCCGCTTCGCATCCACCTCCATCTAGGGTTCCAATACCCGGGGATACAGCTAATGTCCAGGAGAATGCAGACATTCTAGCAGGGCCAGTCCCACCTCAGACTTCCAAAGCACCGGCCTATCCAACGGACACACCGTTCAAGTTTGAGGTCGATCCTACCGCCTTGAATGTGAGCAAGCTTAAGGAGCTTTTCAAACGAGCTCAGGGAGTCAACTCAATCCCAGATATAGAGGACGGCTACGCAGATTCGGCGGTGACATTGTCGGATAGATTTAAAATGCCTAACATAGACCGCTTCAACAGTTCGGGTGATCCTATGGTCCACTTGCAGCTATTTTCAGATATTCCGCAGCCGATGGGCCTGACTAGACTGCAGAAGCTATCCCTCTTTGGCTGGACCATGTCGGGTATTGTGGCTATTTGGTATGCTAAACTGGAGGATTCTGTGAAAAGGAGCTGGGAAGAGATGGCCGAGGCCTTTGTCGCCCAATATTCTTATAACACTCAAATCGAGGTCACAACTTGTGATCTCAAGGCAACTCGACAAGAGCCGAAGGAGGGCTTCTCCGACTTCGTCACTCGGTGGAGGGCCAAGGCCTCCATGATAACCACCAGACCAATAGAACAGGAGCAGATAAGAATGGTCGTTCGTAATCTATAACCGAATCTGCTGTAGAAGATGATTCTCTTACCTCTCCCTGCATTTGCTGATCTTTATGAGATAGGAGTATAGATAGAGGATGCAATGAAATAGGGCCTGATTGACCATGAAAAGGAGCAGCCCAAGAGCGCGTTTACACGCGGTTCAAATGCGGCTACGAGTAGCAATGCAGCTGCAAGGACCTCTGACGTTGGTATGGTCACCACCACACCAAAAACAGCCACACCCTTTACTGGTACATCTGGAACCACCTCACAACCTACAAAGTACCCACCTTGGGGCTAGAGGGTTTTCACCCCACTCTACATGTCTCTATCTACGGCCTTGAGGGTCCTAATTAGAAAAGGGCATTTGAAGCCCCTAGAACCGCGCCCATTGCCTAATCCCCTCCCTCCTACACACAACCCAGCCAAGTATTGTGCTTTCCACCAGCAGCATGGCCACGACAGCGACCTATGCTTTAGACTCCGTCATGAGATTCAAGATCTCATTGACAACAAAGTGATAGCGCCTCCTGAGAAGCCTAACGTCACTAAAAATCCTCTCCCACCACATAACCAACCTCGTCCTCCACCTAGGCAAGTAAACCTTATCCAAACAATGGCCGTCCCATACGACCCCAGCATATACATCACTCATTCCCACCTGCCTAAACCGGCGCTGTTCATCCCAGAAAGCACAGACTTGTGCATGATGAGCACGTCCATATCCCAACCCGAACCCATGGTTGTGGCTATGGTAGAAGAAGGTATGTCTGAGGGCTCCATGAGCTTAACTACTGAAGAAGAGTACAACTCTTGCTGTTACATTGCGCCAACTAGCCATGCCAGACCAAGGGTGGAATTGCTGACGAGAATAGAGGTTAATGTAGTCTGGATGGACGGACCAAGCTAGGAACTGGATGACTTAGCTGAGCTTAAAGAGGACATCAGTAATCTGCAGTTCTTTGATGAACAAGATCTGAGGAATGTACAGATCGACTGGTTTGATGTGAATGGATCAACGGATAATACATGGTGGCTTAGTGATAAGTCGGATGTCGATGAATGGTCTCAACCAAAATAGGAACAATTAGAAACAGGAACGTCTGTAACGGCCGAAACGGTAGACAGCAACGGGAAGTTGCCGGAGAGCACCGATACTAAGAATTTTGCTCAATAATTGGGTAGCTTGTGTATAGCTGATACAGAACAGGAGGCCGCGCTGAAGCGATTCGAACATGAAAGAATTAAGAATGATTAGAAGGCTAGAAAAGCCAAAGGCCCCGTGGGGACAAAATGTGTTGTGAACACGAGAACAATTACAGCAGAACCAGATAGTTGTTTATCGATTTCCGAAGGAATGTGGTGGGAAGATGACGATTTGCGTCTTGCCCATACGAACGAGGACTAGGGACAGAATCTGTCGGATGATACGTGGTATACCGAAGAAGTCGATCACATGACTCGGAGTGGGCGGTACTTTAAGCCCCCACACCTGGACCAACCAGAGGCATCAAGGAAAGACAAGGAAGTAGAGAAACATAAAGATAAAATGTTGGAAGAGGAAGCTATACTGAAGCAGCTGAAAAAAATTCAAACGGACATCTCCATCCGGGGTTTGCTCATGACCTCACAGGTGCATAGACAAGTCGTCCTATCAGCAATGAATAAGGCTAAGCTCTTTATTGACACAACCCCCGAGCAGTTAGTGGGACTGGTTTTCCCAGGTGGCGCTTCACCGACTTTGACTTTCTCAGATAAAGAATTGCCGCCTGAGAGCTCAAAGCACAACAAGCCACTATACATCTCTGTGGAATGTAAAGAGAAGTGGATACCAGTTGTCTTGGTTGATACAAGATTTGTAATTAATGTGTGCCCGTCGTGTATGGCCTATGCTATCGGTTTGAAACCCGCAGACTTCATACCAACGGCCCAGGTGATTCGGGCTTTTGACAATACAAGTCGGGAAGTGATGGGGACAGTTCGGATCAGAACTCAGGTTGGCCCGGCACAATAGGATATTGAACTCCACGCCCTGGATGTTCCAGCCACCTTTAATTTACTCCTTGGACAGTCATGGCTGCACCAAGTAAGAGCTTTCTCTTCCACTCTGCACCAGATATTGAAGCACCCCCATGGGAAGGGGGTAGCTATTGTTTTTGGGAACTCTTCCATACATCTGCTGCCGGAGGTTACTACACTGGTACTAGAAATTGTGCACGGCGAGGAGGATGTCTTTTTGTCTGGATTTACCATGGCCGAGGCCCGGGTAGTGTAAGATATTCTGGTTGTTGATGAGGGACTGTATGTTAGTGAGCAATCCATCTACCTCATGAATAAGCTACAACATGTACCTGGAATGGGATTGGGAAGGAGCGGCCGGAAAGGCATCGCTGCATTAGCTGAAGTGCCACACAACCCTTATACCTTTGGTCTAGGTTACATGCCTACCAAAGAGGATTGGGTAAGGAAGGGAAAGGAAATGGCAGGGAGAGCTAAGGCTAAACAAGCTGGGAAGCACTATGAGTTGATGCATAGACCTATTCAAGGAACCCTGAACGGTCGCTTTGTCCGGGAGAGGAAGGATTTCCCATTTTGTGGGTTTCTTGAGCCATGGCTGAATTCTAAGAAGCGGCGTTTGCCCGACTTTGAGATCTTTTTTGACCTATAGTTGCAAGGGGATGAAGTTACAGAAGTGCAAACTGACCTACCAGCTATGGCCGAACAGTGCATAAAGGTTGAGTCCGATGGCACATAAGTTAAGATAGGAGTAGCGCTGGCTTGTCTCCTCTCTGATCCTCAGATCACACGGGAGAGCTTGGGGGGTGACTTCTTTATTTCCATGATTGGAGATCGAATGGCTGTGGGCCCTTCTTCCAGCATTCTGGATGCATCTATTTCACCATCTCTTGTTTGGCAGTTCGATAAGGGCTTTTTGTCCAACAGTTCTGAGTTAGGTGGTGAACCGGAATCTGATTCCACAGAGTCTATTAAGTCAAAATCAGATTCTAGTTCTTCTGAGTCAGAGTCCGGTATTCCTGGGGTTGATAACCTGGATGCCGTTGTTTTGTCCAGGTCATCTTTTTTCTTTTCTTTTGAGTCAGTTGTAACCGAGGAATTGGACGAACTGGAAATTGTGAATAAGAATGGTACCATTGCTGTTTCTGAGTACTTTTCGTTACCACTTGTGTATTGCATTAATTAGGACTTTCAAAACTTTGATAAAAATGACGAGGAAGAAATTTCTCCAGTTTTGAAACATTTGATTGATCGAGAAGAAGAGTGGTTTGTAAAACCTTTGGTTGATGAAATAACTTCCATTAATGTTGGTACTAAGAAAGATCCACGTCTGGTCCAGATCGGGTCCACGTTGTCTTCGGAGGAACGCGAACGCTTGGTCGCTTTATTAAAAGATTTCAAAGATGTTTTCACGTGGTCGTACGAAGACATGCCTGGAATCGATCCTGAGATTGTACAGCATCGGATCTCTCTTGACCCTGAGGCCCGACCCGTCAAGCAGAAGCTTTGGAGAATACGCCCGTATTACGCTCTGAAAATCAAGGAAGTGGTCACCAAGCAGATAGATGCAGGGTTCTTGCTAGTATCTGAGTATCGTACTTGGTTGGCCAAAATTGTTCCGGTACCGAAGAAAGATGACAGAATTC
The DNA here is from genome assembly GCF_004153795.1 of Camellia sinensis. Lineage (NCBI taxonomy): Eukaryota > Viridiplantae > Streptophyta > Magnoliopsida > Ericales > Theaceae > Camellia > Camellia sinensis. The sequence goes on from NW_021028626.1 coordinate 724,244, forward strand.
AGGTGTATGTGGATTTCAGAGATCTGAACAAAGCTAGTCCGAAGGACGACTTTCCTCTACCGCATATTGACGAATTGGTGGACTTTACCGAAGGGCATGCGCTACTCTCCTTTATGGATGGGTTTTCCGGGTACAACCAGATCTTGATGCACCCGACGATAGGGAGAAAACTGCCTTCACCACGCCGTGGGGAACCTACTGCTACAGGGTAATGCCGTTCGGTTTGAAAAATGCTAAGGCTACTTATCAATGGGCTGCAACTTCGATCTTCCACGATATGATTCACAAAGAGGTTGAGATGTACGTGGACGACATGATTGTCAAGTCCAAGGAAAGAAAGGGCCACTACACCGCCTTGAAGAAATTTTTCCAACTGATTAGAGAATATCGGTTGTGACTGAATCCTCAGAAATGTACTTTTGGTGTCACAGCAGGGAAAATGTTGGGGTTCTTGATTACACAAAAGGGCATCGAAGTCGACCCTTCCAAAATCAAGGCCATCCTAGAAATGCCACTACCAAGGACTGAAAAGGAGATGCGACGCTTTCTGAGAAAAGGGCAATTCATAAGATGGTTTATTGCAAAATTAATTTTGATTTGTGAACCACTATTTGGTCTCCTGAAGAAAGGAAAGAAATTCCAATGGGATGTCCGATGCCAAGTTGCTTTCAAGCAGATGAAGCAGTATCTATAGAACCCACCTGTGTTGTCACTGCCAGAGCCGGGGAAGCTGTTGATTTTGTATCTGTCAATAACCGACACAACTATGGGCTGCATGCTTGTACATGATTCTGAGGATAAAATGGAGAAAGCCATCTATTACTTGAGCAAGAAGATGCTGGAATATGAGACCCGTTATACTCCGCTGGAGAAGGCTTGCTTAGCTTTGGTATGGGCTACCAGGAAGTTGAGGCACTACCTATTAGCTCACTCTGTAATTCTGGTTTCGAGTGGTCTCCTGAAGAAAGGAAAGAAATTCCAATGGGATGTTCGATGCCAAGTTGCTTTCAAGCAGATGAAGCAGTATCTACAGAACCCACCCGTGTTGTCACTGCCAAAGCCGGGGAAGCTGTTGATTTTGTATCTGTCAGTAACCGACACAACTATGGGCTGTATGCTTGTACATGATTCTGAGGATAAAATGGAGAAAGCCATCTATTACTTGAGCAAGAAGATGCTGGAATATGAGACCCGTTATACTCCGCTGGAGAAGGCTTGCTTAGCTTTGGTATGGGCTACCAGGAAGTTGAGGCACTACTTATTAGCTCACTCCGTAATTCTGGTTTCGAGATTGGATCCCATCAAATATCTCTTCGAGAAACCGGCGCTTACAGGTAGGCTAGCCCGTTGGTTGCTTCTTCTCTTCGAGTTTGATTTGAAGTACATGACTAGCAAATCTGTGAAAGGGAGAGCGGTAGAGGAGTTCCTTGCCGATCTCCTAGTAGAGAGAGATGAAATAGTAGAGTATCTGTTCTCAGATGAGGCTATTCTACAAGTTGAAGAAGGGATTTGGACTATATACTTTGACAGAGCGTCTAACCAGTACGGGTATATGATAGGGGTATTGCTGATAGCGCCCGACAATTCCTACATACCTTTACCTTTCAAACTCCGGTTTAAAGTATCAAACAATATAGCAGAATACGAGGCATGTATCGTTGGCTTGGAAGTCGCCCTGGAACTAGGGGCAAAAAGGTTGGATGTCATTGGGGACTCGAACCTGGTTGTGTCTCAAGCGAAAGGAGACTGGAAGGTTAAAGAAGAAAGGATGAAAATCTATGACCAAACCCTGGACGTTCTGATTCCTAGGTTTGAGAAGCTAACCTTCACGTATCTGTTAAGAGAGAGTAACAGGTTCGCTGACGCTTTATCAACTCTATCTTCCATGATAGACATCCCTTTGGGAGTCCGGATGCGTCCAATCATTATTGAACAGAGGTATGTGCTGGCCTACGAGCTGATTGCCGCAATAGATGAAGTACAAGATCAGAACCCCTGGTACTTTGATGTCTAGAATTTCTTAGAAAATGAAGCTTATCCGCTAGGGGCAAACGCCAAAGATAAAAGGGTGATACGGCGAATGGCTGCTCAGTTTATCATCTGCAGGGGTAAATTGTACAAACGAGGCCATATGGGAATGCATAAATTGTGTGTTGATGCTGAAGAGTCGAAGCACCTAATGGAGGCCATCTACGGAGGAGAGTGCGGATTGCACATAAGCGGAGTGATGCTAGCTCAGAAGATTCTCAGACAGGGTTACTACTGGTCAACCATGGAGGAGGATTGTATCGGTTTTGTTCGATGATGCCACAAATGCCAGATCTATGCAAATCGCATAAATATCCCGCCGTCGAAGCTATACAACATGACTTCACCGTGGCCATTTTTAGTCTGGGGAATTGATGTTATTGGGGCAGTTACTCCGAAGGGGTTAAATGGGCATGAGTACATCCTGGTGGCAATAGACTACTTTACAAAGTGGGTCGAGGCCCAATCCTATGCAGTGCTAAAAGCCTCTCATGTACCCAAGTTCATCAGGAATAATATCATCTGTCGTTATGGGGTCCCGAATGAGATCATTTCGGACAATGGTTCCTACTTCAAGAAGAAAGTGATCGACTTGTTGGAGAAATACAACGTGGCTTTTCGTAAGTCATCCACATATCGACCGCAAACCAACGGAGCTGTTGAGGCCGCCAACAAGAATATCAAGCATATTCTACAAAAGATGGTGAAAACCTACAAGGACTGGCCAGATGAGCTGCCATTTGCTCTTTGGGGCTATAGAACATCAATTTGAACTTTTACTGGGGCAACTCCGTATTCTCTAGTTTATGGGATGGAGGCTGTTCTGCCTATTGAAGTTGAAGTTCCATCGCTGCGAGTTATGGCTGAGTGCCAGATAGTAGAAGCGGATTGGCATCAGAGCAGGTTCGAGGAACTTACGCTGTTCGACGAGATTAGGCTGAAAGTATTGTACCACGCCCAAGGTTATCAGCATAGGATTGCTAGGGCTTTCAACAAGAAAGTTAAGTCCAGGAATCTAAAAGAAGGGGATTTGGTGCTAAAAGACAACCGGGCTCCCATCCACGACCCTAGGGGCAAGTTCAGACCTAATTGGACTGGTCCTTACATCATCAAAGCTATTTGGTTAGGTGGAGCTGTCATTCTTATGGACTTAGATGGCCTCGAATTCTCCCAACCAATCAACATGGACAAGTTGAAGAAATACTACCCTTAGGAGGCTCGCTAGGCTGAAAACCCGAAAGGGTGACCTAAACAAAAGTTAGAGCACAAAAAATTTGAAATAAGAAAAACTGAGGTCGCAAGGTTGAAAAACCAGAAAGGGCGGCCTTGGCAAAAGTTAGAGCGCAAAAGGAGAGTGTTAACACCCGAGTGAACCCAAACCGAACTACATAAGGCTTGATTCCCATCTTTGGGATACGTAGGCAACTTCATTTTGAAATCTAGCCATAAATACTTCCAAATCAACTGTGTCCATGAGATTGTTTGGTCATCTTTGTCTTTTCTGCATCCAAGAGTTCGGTTGTGATCTCTAATACAGTGCAGTGCTATTCAGACAAGGGGCAACTTTCCAGTTATTGGATTTGGGGTTGCATATCTTAGCGATAGATCTCGGGTGTGTCCAGTTGTGATCCTTATCGAAAATGGTTTTGAAAAGTTTTAATAAAAGTTGATTTTGTTCAAATTAATCTTTTTACAACCTAGACCATTTTTGGACCAAAAGAAAAATTTTCAGTACCTACAACCTTCAATTTCATTGATTTCAATACAGAGTTCTCCGACTCTTGGTACAAATTGAAGTTTCTTTTTATTACATTCAAAAGGAAAACTTGAAAGTACAGATTAAAGTAATAAACTTGGGGCATAGTTGAGTCAGGTGTTCCTGCATCCCCTCCCAGAGCTTGTGGAAGCTTCAGATGCCAAATTGGGCCTGATTTGTACCACTTCTTCAAGCCAAGCTATGCATTCTCCAGAAAGGGCACAACTGAAATTGGAATCGGGGGCCAGAAGTTCTCCTGTCCTTAATGTAGTGGAATACTGAGCTAGCTATGAGCCACGGATCGGAAATGCAGCTAGGTACTCTACCCCTATTCTGGGCAAGTTTGGTCGTGTCTGAACTGACGCCGGAACCGAAATGGAAAATAGAAAGCACAGTGCATCAAGCCAATCAACTGAATGGCAGGTTGTTAAGATATGTTGTAGCTCATCTCAGGCAGATCAAACCAGGGGCAACGCCAAGCAATGTCAACAACGGACCTGTTGCACATTCATTGGCACCACCATCCCACATTTGGGAAATCGACTAGCCATTGGCGAAAGAAATAGCCGCGTGCTGAATATGCAGAGCAAGCGTCCACTACCTTCAACCTGTCCATGGGCGATACCTGAGGAGGGATGGAAAATGAGAGAAATTCAAGAATAGAGAGGTGTACGTGGAGAGAAAAGTGAGAAAAAGGTTTTGAGAGAAAAACAGAGCCTGAGGGCTGAGTGATGTGAGAAACACATGTGAGAAGGGTGGGAAACATTACATGCAAGAGTAGTGGACTTCCTGCGAATCTAGTCGTCTCTCGGCGATGGAAAGCATCCAAGCCCATCAAAGTCTTGGCCAGTGTCAAACCAATGCAGCTCTTGCCCTCTTTCAAGCCTTGGGAAACTTCTATCAAGTGAATGCTAGACCCTCCGAAGCCAGGGGCAAGTAGAAAATGAGCTAACATGCACAAGCAAAGGGCATGTTGCTGAAAACTTTGCCAAAGACGGTTGCCACGATTGCCGACCTCAGAAAATCGGTGAATGAAGTTGGGAATATCCAACTCCCCATTGCGAACCAAAGATCGGGCATCATGTAAAGTGAGCCCACACATCCTTCCTAAAGCCTGGATGTGGCCATGAATGACTGAGGCAAGATCTTCTCATCACGTCGGGATTCCATCAAAGCTTGGAACTCTTCAATTGTCGGGCATACCTCTTGTCCTCTGAAGCTAAAAACATGCGTAACCGGGTTCCAACAACTAGCCACGGCATGGAGGAATGGAAAACACAGCGGAGTACGACTTAGCGGGAATAATGCATTTATCCCGAAACCCTGGAAATTCAGCTTTTCTGAGCCATCTAAAGTTGCAATCCAAGATGAGAGTTTTTCGGTGAAGAATGGCTCCATTTGTGCCAAAAATAGAGCTGGAATGAAGAAACTACAAAGTCCTAACTTTGGTAGAAGATAAGGCATTGAGTGGAAGACAGGTGGCAACAATCTGGAGACTCCCTGCATTACTGGCCGACCAGCCAGTTAAGGTAGTCGATGGGCCACTTTAGTGGCCGACAATCATTATAAGTGGCCGACAGCCACTATTAGTCTCTAACAGAATGTCTTTGGCCTTCCTGTGTGTTGAGAATGCTGAAAACCTGTGTTTTGTTCTACTCTGGATGCGTTCCGCTGTTTTGTTTTAGTAGTTTCGCTGAGTCATTCTCGAGTTGGTTTCAATTTGTTTATCGAGTTGTTCCAATTTGTTTACCGAGTTGTTGTAATTTGCTTATCGAGTTGTATTTGTTTTGTTTATCGAGTTGTTGTTTTGTTTATCGAGTTGTTGCATTAGTTGTTCTTTGAGTTGTCTTATTTTTTTTGTTATGTTTTGGTTGGTTCACTACCTGACTAAGCAATTGTCAAGACAATGTACAAATATTCAATTTCCATCAAATCCCGTTTTTGTGTAAAATGGTGCAATGAGATGCTCATAATATGAAATGTAACACGTTTTCATCAAAAAAGTTGTTTTCGTTCCAATCATGGTTTCTTTTTACAAAGGGTACAAGTTTTAAAGAAAATGAAACTACCTAAGGCTGTACAATGTGCTAACACTACTAGCAAAAAGAGAAACAAAGCAAAAAGCGTCAAAATCGGTGCCACCCATCTCAGGATCGAGAGGCCCTCTTCGTCTTTTTCCTCGGCTGAGCGAACTCAGAGCTATCACCATTGGCGCCACTGTCCGAATTTGAGACAGAGGTTGAACCAGAGCTGCCTCCGCTTCCATCCTCGGATCCCTCCTCAGCATCGTCACCATCCTTAGAACCCGAGCCGGTGTCGTCGCCTCCACCCTCAGATGACTCTGACTGCGGACTCACTGGCTCCTCGTCCTCACTGGACTCATCATCGTCATCGTGCATGACAGGCTCCCGACATCTCCTTTAGCCGTGTGCCGGAATCTCGCTCCCTGCTGTTGGAGAAGGCTCTGAGGGTCTTGTCTATAAGGGTGTGACCTAAAAAGGCAGTTTGAATATATCAGCCATAGTATGTGTATCAGATGCAAGTATGGTGTGCAGGGTGAGTACATACGGAAGTTAGATACGATATGAGAATGCAATGTGTCAGATGTGATCTATGCATGTAGTGCATCAGTGCAATGTGGGAAAATGTTTAGTTGAGATGTTAGTTTCAGTATATCAGCAGAAATATGATAACCGAAATGCAAGAAAATTGAAAATTACCTGAATGTCGTGGGAGCTAAGCATCGTCTCTCTCCTCAAGATCATGTCCTTGAATGAGGCCAGCACCACGAGTAATCCTTCAACGTATCTGGTGGAGGGCTGCAAATGCAAGATGATTAGTGAATGAATGAAAGTCTGAGTATCTAAACGATAAATAAATGCTGTAATGCATACCGGTGGTGAGTCAGGTGTCCTAACATATCTATGACTAGGCAACAGAGGCTCAATCGGGATCTGATAAGGCTCTCCAGAGTATCACCAACTTGTCAACTCGGTCGGAAGGTTTGGCCATCCAAAACTCTGCCTAACCGGGGGTATCCCTCTAGCCCCACCCCTCGGTTCCCAGGCCCTGCTCGTCGAAGGGGCATCCGCTGTCTGGGCCTTGCTCGTCGAAGGGCATCTGCAGCTCGAGCTTTGCTTGACGAAGGGATATCTGCTGCCCTCCCCGTGTGAACACGAACACCTGTCAGAGGAGGCATGAGGTACGTCAGGAGATATTTCGTATAGTCCTCCTCCCCAATGAATAGGTTTGCATCTACGCCCCGCATAAAGTCAGTGATCTCCTTAGGGGAGAGACTGTCTGTGGCTCGCATAAAAGGCGGAGGCAGTAATGGAACTGACTGTAATGGCAGGCCCAGTGTCTGGCGCATGAAGCGCTCGCCAAGAAACCAAGCTCGTCTTACTGGCCCCTCAAGCAGGAGTCGATACCGGGAGAAGCCCCAAGCTCTAGCAAAATGAAATCTGGCACCCTCTGGCATCGTCGCCTAGGGCTACCATGTGACCTGCAGATAGCAAGTGCATAGATTGATTAGTTGCCATTAGATATGTAAAATGAATTGAAGCTGAAAACAGAAAGAGCTGTGAGTTTTGAATTACCTCTACCGTCCTCATTGTGTCAAAATACTGGTGAAGGTATGAGAGGGTCTCCCGGGTCCTCGGCTGGCACCGACCGTCATATCGATGCGAGTATGGCACCTCAAAGGGCGTCTCGACCTCCGGCTTGGGAGCAAGCGCCAGGAAATAGGCGTATACCCATAGCTGTGAAAAGCAAGAGGGTGGCAGTGAGAATATAGATAAACACAGATGATGCGAAAAACAGAGTATGTGTGCGATGTATAGAAAATGCAGAATGCAAAGAATGCAGAATACAGAAAATGCAGAACGCAAAGTGTGCAGTACAGTGTATAGAAAGTACAAGTGCATAGCAGCGATTAGACTTTGTGTGTGCTGTGTGCAGTGTACAGAAAGTGCAAAGTAGAATGCATGGAAGAAAATGTAAAGCTGAAAAGTAAAGCATACCTCCCAGGCTCTCTAATAGCCACCCACTCTGTTCCCGCTCCTGCGGGAGGTCGAGGTCATGCAGCAGTATAGGGTAGTGAGGCCGGCGCCGCCCCAATCATAATGCCGAACCTGGGATAAGTCCACTAAGGTGCTCAAAAGATACAGCTCGACTGTGTTTGCCCTGTCGGCAAACAAGGTAGTGCCGAGGAGGAACATCAGAAAACCTCAGGCATACTGCTTTGTCCCTTCTATAGTCACTGGGTTTGTCCCTTTGAAGTGGTCTGCGAACTAGGTATATTGGACCATACCTAATCAGAAGATAGGTGGGTGCATTCCCAGCAAGTAAGTCCAAGTGGTCTCTTACTCACCCATGTTGGAGTCGTATGGGATCGGTCGGCCTCCCACCTCAAGGCCCGTTAGCATGGCAAAATCATACGGGGTCATTGTCATATTCCCGGTGGTAGAGAAATGGAAAGAGTTGGTGGTGTCCCACCATCTCTCTACCAGGCCTAAGAGGGTCCTGCTCGCCATGAGGTGCGACAGCCACATGCAAAACAAACCAAACCCCGCCTCATCAATGATCTGCCGCACGCCGTCGGGGAGGTCCATACACCATTCCCTCGTTGCAGTGTACCCATATCCGCAAGTAAAACGGGAGTCTACCTGTGTGGATTAGCAAAAGTACAGTGTGTGAATGTGTTCAGAATGAGCAAAAATATAGTGTATATGTGTGTTCAGAATGAGCAGATGAAGTACAGTGCAAAAGTGCGAGCTATGTAAGAAATGTAAAGTACATCGCAGGAAATGTAAGAATGCAGTATATACCTCAGAGGCATCGTGGGACAGATGAGACTCTAGCTCTCGTAGCAGGAGATTTGCTGATGTGCGTCGTGCAAATCCACTAAAGTGACGGACTGTGCTGGGTGGTAGTACATGTGCCTCAGAGTGGTACCTCTCTGGGTCGAAAGGCCGGACTCTAGACGGCAACGGTATGTACTCAGGCTCCCCCTCAATCCCCAGAGAACCCCTGTCATGTTGAGCGTCATCTACCATCTGGAAAGAAGGTGAAAAAATAGGCGAAAATGAGCAAAAATGGGCGAAAAGTGCCAAAAGTCAACAAAAGTCAACTCTCAGAGAGAGAAAATGAGAGAAAAAGTCAAAGCCCGGGAAAAGGCCTCAAACTCAAGACAAACTTGAGGGAAACAAATGGCGAAAATGGAGGAAGAAGCTCCGAAAACAAATTTTGATCGGTTCAAAATGAAGGAAACCGAAAGGTTTTAGCGAATCAACTTCACGAGGGGCGTTGGAAAACGCGTGTAAAGCACAGATCTAAGAGGAAAAAGTGCCTAGGGATGAAGAAAAGGTGTTTTCGGCACTGTGGGTGTGAGGAAATGTGACTTGGGGATGTGTTTTTAAAGATCTCCATGCAAAAGACCGAAATGGCCCGAATCTGCCACAACTGGCTGACTGGCCACTTAGGTGGCCAACAGCTTTAGCAAGTGGCCGACATGGCTTCAAGGTAGCCGGCAGGTGTCCAGTGTTCTCCCTGTGTGTTTTCAGGCTGTTTTGTGTGCTTGGTTCTCAAGAAAGTGCAAGAAAAGTCCACTTTTCAGCTCAAAGTGTTTCTGCGAAAGTTTCAACTCATGTCTTCGATGCATGACTCATCGTCAGTCGGCATGAATGAGGTGTATCCTTTTGAAATGCATTGTAACTCCTCCGAGAGGTAAATCGGAGGTTGCAATTGAATCGGTCTTGTTAAGGCACACGTTTCTTTATTCGGTGCTTTGCATTGGACATGCTATTGATGTTGCATTGAATAATGTATTGTTGTCATTGTGCACAGAATGTGTATGCTGCGTTGCTTTGTATTAAACATGCTCTCATGTTTGCATATAATATGTATGTTACGTTGTATTGCATTGTGCATGCCCTTACATTCGCATAGAAAATGTCTGTACCTGTTGCATTGAACATGCATTCGGTGCTGCATGGAACATGCTTCATTTCTCGTTGCATAGAACATGCTCCACTTCTTGCATGATGTGCATGAAGTATGCCTCTCTAAGTGTTGTGTCATGGTTATTCGTTGCATAGAACATGCATTCCTATTGTATTGTACTTGTCAAAGTTTTTTGTCTCGTGCAGGCACGATATTGTATGTAAGGTTCATTCAAAGCTGGTGCAACCAGACGATATTGTATGTACGGTTCATTTAGAGAAATTCCAGGTAAGATCATTCTTGTCCTTTGCACTCCTTGTTGGTTAGAAACACTTGGGTACGCCCGGTGTTTACACCACTCCTTGTTGGTTAGAAACATTCGGGTATGCTCGATGTTTACACCACTCCTTTTTGGTTAGAAACATTCAGGTACATCGGGTGTTTACACCACTCTTCCGCTGGTTAGAATCATTTGGGATGTGTGTCCGACGCTTATACCACCCCATTGGTTAGAAACACTTGGGACGTGTGCCCGATGTTTATACCACCCCCCTATTAGAAGCGTTTGGGACGTGTCCGACGCTTATACCACCCCTTTAGTTAGAAGCATTGGGTTGCATGCCCAAAGTTTATACCACTCCCCGGTTAGAAGTGTTTGGGACATGTGTTTGACGCTAATACCTCTTTTGTTGGTTAGAAGCATGGGTTGCGTGCCCAATGTTTATACCACCCTTTCGGTTAGAAGCGTTTGGGATGTGTGTCCAACGCTTATACCACTCTGTTCTGGTTAGAAACATTTGGACGTGTGCCCGATGTTTATACCACCCCCTTTTGGTTAGAAGTGTTTGGGACGTGGTCCGACGCTTATACCTCTTTGTTTTTGGTTAGAAACATTGGAATGTGCTCTGATGTTTATACCGCCCTCTGGTGTTTGCACCGCATCCTTTTCCCTCTCGCGCGTGGCGCATTTGGATGCTTTGGTTAAATGCATCTGGATGGATTTTGATGCTTATACTGCTCTTTGTTTTGGTTGCATAACAGTTGGATGTGTTTCACTTGTTATCGCTGGTTTTTTCCTCACGTGTGCCACGTGTTGGGATCTTGTTTGACGCCTCGGGTGCGCCCGATAGTTGTTGTTTTTTACCTTTTCTGCGTGAGGCGCAGTTAAGATTGCATAATTTTCTTACATCCTTTCTGCATGAAATGTGGTTTGGTTCGTGTTAGCTTGCTTATGTACGAGTTTGCTGTAGCATTTCTTTGCATAACATTTGCATCTAGATGTTTCATTACAGCCCTTATTGCATGATCACAAATTATGTTCTGCAACGTGCATAGCATTTGCATCTTGCCCCAGAACTACGCTAGTTTGATTCCTCGCAAAGGGATACGTAGGCAGCATGTAGGCTCAACCGTTCTTTGTTTTAATTGTTTACTTGTCTGAGTCTTCGGCCTTGTCAAAAATGGGGGGCTTTGACATTCACTACCGTCATTTCATGACTTCCGAATTATGTCAAAAAGGGGCAACTGTAGACACCCCATTTTTGACCGACCTCAAGACGTAGACGTCATCATTTGTGCACTCGATGATTGTGCTTGTTTCTGCTCGTTTTGAGTGCCCGAAGTTCTCGGCGGAACGCCTTGTCTTTGAGCCTCCAAACCCTCTTTGTTTTGTGCTTGTTTTTGGACGAAACCTTGGTACCTCTTGCCTAGAGGGGGGAAGGGCCTTGTCGGCCACTTTTCCCTGTTGTCGGCCACTTGAAGTGGTCGGTCGGCTAGAGGAGGTGGTCGGCCAGCCACCTAAAGTGGCCGACGGCCATTTTTCTCATTTTTCAGATATTTTCTTTACCAGCTGTGCCAACTGTTGATCACTGAATGCCATCTCCATACATGTGTATGGAGGGATGAATGCAAGCTTTTGGCTTGCATTTCTATATAATGGGGGGTCTCTCCCCCATTTGAGGGGTTACAAAATTTGTGAGCAAATTTTCTCTCTCTCTCTCTCTCTGGAATTCTTTCTCTCTCCCTATTTTGTGCTTGAAAGTGAGAATTATCTACACTTTTGTTCTAGGACCCTTAACCAAACACCTTCATCTTGGAGCTGAGGTTCCGGGAGGCCTAGCTTGAGTTCTTAAGAGTGGTTTTAGCTCAGAATTGTTGCTATTTTAGTGCTGTGCTTCAAAGGTATAAAGCTTACCTCATTTAAGCTTAGTTTTAGTTACTTGTTTGGCCACCATTGCATGCTATCTTGAGGCTGATTTTTGACCTCTGAAATCTCTATTTTTATGATTTGAAATGGTGGTTTGAGGTTTGTTTTGGAGTTAGGGGTGGACCACCCCTTTTGTAGCTTGTTTGCTAAAGTGTTGTGCCATTTTTCAAGCTTTTAAAACAACTTCTTTTTTTGCCTTTTAACCACTGAATTCCAGGTGAATTTCAGTGGTAAAAGCTTGGTTTTGAGGTCCAAAATAGGAGGGGGTGGCCTCCCCTCCTTGTGTCTTGTTTGAAAGTGTAGATAGCCTAACATGTGAGCATGTTTTTCTACCTTTTTGTAACTTGATCTCAGCATGTTTTAGCTATTGATTTGGCCTACTTTAGCTCTGTTTTGAGCTGTCTTGATCATATGAGCCTTGTATTGCATGATTGTAGTGCAAATGCCTTTACTAGCTTAGAGTTTTAAGGCCTCTAACATATTCTGCATGTGTTGATTGCATGTTGTAACCTCATTTTACATGTAATTTTAGTGCATATAGCTCTGTCACACTCTCACTTGTTTCACCATTTCATTGCTTTTGAGAGTTGTGCCTCGAGCCTTGTTTCTAGCCTAACATGTGAGCGTGTTTTTTTTTGCCTTTTATGCTTCTATCTCAGCATGTTTTAGCCACTGTTTTGACATGTTTCAACTCTGTCCAGAGCTGGTTTGGTCAGTTGAGCTTAGTGTTGCATGGTTATAGTGTTGTGCTCTTCATTAGTTTTGATGCTTTTGGCTCTTACCATGTCTTGCATGTGTTGCTTGCATGATTTAGTGTCTCTTTGCATGCTATATCAGCACGAAAAAAGTCTGCAACCTCCCTCTATTCTTCACTTTTCAATTTGTTTTGAAAGTGGCCTTAAGCTGCTTGTTGGCTTGAGTGTGGAATTGAGGCTCTCATGCCTAATGGTTTTAATCCTCTCTTGAGGATTCCTCCTAACCAACAGCATGAGACCTCTTTCATGCTCAAGGCTCTTGTGGCAGAGGCCCTCTTTCCAATTAGAGGACTTTCACTTTGGACTTAACCGGTTAAAGGACCAATCAGTAATGTAAAATGTGTAAACAAAACATGACCAGTAAAACTTGAGCAAGATAAGCATGTTTGTATTGCATTGCATGTGTTTGGATCGGACATTAATCCAAACACGAGAAATACGGGACGTTTCGTACTCAAAGTGATGAAACGTGTCACATTTCTCGGTCGTCGTCACCCTTGATCATGCATGATAGGGTGGTAGTACTTAGAGTCTTATTTGTGCATTCATTGACTTTGTACAAACTTGACTCTTTGGCCATCATCGATTGAAAATGCATGATTGATGGCTTGAGAGCCAAGTGCCAAATGATAAGGAGAGTGGCAGTACACACATTCCTTGAAAAATGCATTGCTTTGCCCATGTTGCTCTCTGTTGCAACAAAAACAGAAGTCTGGAAAAAGAGGTGGCCGACCGGCCACTTAGACTAACCGACCGTCCAGTTAAAGTGGCCGACCGGCCACCAATCAATTTTTGTGCAAAAGTGTTCATGTTTTGGAGCAGAAGCAGCCTGGAAGTTGGTACAATGTTCAGAGATCAAGGCGAGTGCAAACAGAGGCAACCGGTGGCAAGGCGATGAATTTTTGGGAGGAAGCCAACCGAGCATGCATGTCTCCCTCGCCCACGAGGCCACTTAATTTCTTTATTAGTTAGTTGTAGCTAATTAATACAAGTGTTGTAATTAATTAGTTTAATCTGTTTTGTAATATTTTAATTAGCTTAGCATGGCTAGTTATTCAATTCGGTTTGTAATTAATTAGCTTAGACTAGTTAATTAGTTGGTTTGTAATAATTAGTTTAGCTTAGTGTAGCTTAGCTTATTTATTCGGACCCCCCTTCAAGAGGGTGCAATGTTGTAATAAATGTGCGTGTGTGTGTGCATGTCTTCCAATCCCACGTCTTTCTCCTTTTTACTTAACCGCTTTTGATGGTTTGTTTAGGGATCATTTTTTATTAGCATACCTTATGCTTGCATGTTTGCATCATTCATTTGCCTTGCATCATTTATGTGTTGCATTAGACATTTTGTATAATTAGGATCATGCATATTTCTAGCTAGTTTTTGTTTTGGCTTGGAGTACACTATAAGTTTTACACTTTAGCATACTTGCGTGAGTGTGAGTGATGCCATGTTTCGCATGCTTGCCACGAGGCTATGTGCTTAAGTGATTAACTGCATGAATGCCTGTAGATGAAGGCTTTGTTGCTTGAATTGGAACAATTCGATGACTGTGAGTTTTAAGCCCACTTTGCGAAGTGGCAAATCATGTTTTAAGCCCATCATGTTTGATGGCAAATCCACGTTTTATCCCACTTGAGAGTGGCACCTTCAAACCATTTTCGAAAACAAACATAAATTGATTTGTTCCAAGTCTTGTGACTTAGTCTATACTTGTGTGTGTGTCACATACTAAAGTTAGTCTAATAACCGGATAAGAACACATGAGGTTTATAAAATAACATTACATGATAGTAGAGGTTGATCTTTAATCGGGCTAGTGGGGGTGCTCATTTCAGGACCTTCCCCTCTCGTACCCAAGTTCCCGAGCCGAGACAACTTTGGTGATGACGGACACGTGGCCTTTGGTACGAGTCAGGGTTTCCTAAATTTCCAAAAAATAAAATATTTAGGTAGGGACTCCGTAATCTAGCAAAGCAGTCCAGTTTTGGTATTATTTGATTCAAAATCGATTTTCCAAAATGATTTTCCGGATTGGACTCTTTGGTATTTATCAATCTCACATTGTACTTTGTGAGATTAGATTCAGAACCGTGACAGGAGTCCGAACTGTAGGACCAATTCGTGCCTCTCCAAAAGGGGGGCGTGCGAAGAAAGTTGAGTCTACACACATATTCAAAAAAGTATTAACTAACAATGCAAGTTAAAATGATGCACTGAGCTCAATGCATGCAAGACAATGGACACAAGGCATGAGAGATGCTAAACAAAACATGATGCCCTAAACAAACCATCATAAGCTAGTAAATAAAAAGGAGAAAAGACGTGAGGTTGGAAGACATACACATTATTACAACTGCTTGCCCTTATGCAGGAGAGTCCGAATAAACTAACCAGCTAAGCTAATTAACTAGCTATTACAAACCAAAATGAATAAATTAGCTACATAAGTAATTATTACAACAGTAAATTAATTAACTAATTATTACAAAACAAAATTAAATAATTAGTCTAGTTAACTAATTATTTACAACACTTTACAAAATTAACTAGCTATAACTAATTAATTACAACAAATATCTAAGCTAATTAGATTAGACAGCCTCGGGAAGCGAGGAGTGCTCATGCATAAGCGTGGATTTTCACCTGAAAAAGTCACTGTTTTGCTGCCAAGAACCCTCTGTTGCACAGTAGAACATTTGCATTGTTTTTCACCTCAAAACCAACTCTGTTCCATTTCAAAAAGCCACTGCTAGGTTTTGCAAAGGTGGCCGACAGGCTAGAATTGGTGGCCTACCGGCCACAAATGATGGTCTTCCGTCCACAAATAGTGGCCTGCCAGCCACTGATGCTTGGTTCTTCCCACTGCAACCGAGAGCAAACAGAGCAAGAGCAGGGTATTCTTAAGAGTTGTTTGCACAACTTACCCCTCCTTATCATCAAATAGCTCAAAGGAGTAGTAAATTTGATTCACAAACCATCACTGGATGCAATTTCATTGCATGACAGCCTATGAACCAAAGTGTGCAAGTTCGATAAATGCAACAAATAAAGACACTCAAACTCCCTCCCTGTCATGAATTGATCAGGGGAAGTGGTTGACAATGACTCTTGAACCGTTTACATCACTAACAAGTATGAAACAATTCAAGACTCAAGGGTTCAATTAATGTCCAATTGAACCCAAACCAAGTTATTATCTTGCATCATTTTTTAGTCCTCATTTTATTACTTCCATTTTAATTACCAACCATTCCTTAGTAAATTAAGTCCAAAGGTGAGCTTTAAGTCCTTTAATAGAAAGAAGCATCAAACCAAGAGTTGTTTTAGGCATGAGAGAAGTGTTATGTCGTAGGTAATGAACCCTCAAATGGATTAAACCATTAAGCACAAGACCTCAATCTCATGCTTTAAACAAGTAACTAGTTTGAACCAACTTTCAAAACAAAGAAAAAGCTAAGAAAGGAGGGAGGTTGCAGAAGTGATTAGGGGGGAAAACAAGTATGGAAAGCCATAAACAAATGCTATTAACTCAAATAGGTTGGTGGCTAAAGCCTAAACCACTAAGCCTATGAGGAAAATTACACTACAAACATGCAACACAAGGCTCAAATGCAATGAACCACTAAAAATAGTCCTAAAACAGTGCTAAATAAGTCCTAAAACATGCTGGAATTAAGACAAAAATAGCTAGAATAATAAGTTAAAACATAGAGCTATGTAAGCTAGTAAGCAAAGCACAAGAAGGGGAGGCTACCCTCTCCATTTTTGGTCCTTAAAACAAATTTTTAGCCACTGAAAAAGCCCTGAAAATCAGTGTTTAAAAGCTCAAAAAAAGATAGTGTAAAGATGGGAAACACAAGGGTAAAGGCTAAAGAAGCAATGTGGAAAGAAAGGTGAACCACCCCTCCATCCTTTAAGGCCTTAAACCATAAGTTTTAGCCCAAAATTACAAAGTTTATACAACCCAAAAATAGTAGAAAAACAGTTTGAAAAATAGCAATTAAAGCAAAGAAACAAATCAAGCTTTATACCGCTTGAAGAGAAAACACTTCTAAGTAACAAATTAACACAAACACACTCTCAAGAGCTCAAAGTAGTCTCAAAAGTACCTTAGCTTAAAGATGGTAAGGTTTGGTTTAGAGTGTATAGGCAAAGGTTCAAGAATTTTGCAAGAGAGAGAGAATAATTTGCTCCAAAATTTTCTAATCTTTTAGATGGAATGGGAGGCCTCCTATATATAGACTAACATCAAACTCCCTCAAAAATATCAATACATACACGTGTAAGCAAGTGCATGCATCTGTGATAACAGTTGGCACAGCTAGCAGAAAATATCTGTAAAACACACTTGTGGCCAGCAGGCCACACAAGTGGCCGGCAGCCAAGAACAATGGCTGGAAGCCAATAGTAGTGGCCGGCAGGTCGCTAGGGTTTTTAGGCTTGAAGATCTATGGTTGTGGTCCAAAACAAGGCAAGAGGTGTATTTGGTTTGGAGGCTCAAAGCTGTGATCTTCTGCTGAGGACTTCAAGCACTTAACAAGCATATACGCATTCATTATTGGGTGTGCAAGTGGTGATGTGCAAGTCGTAAGGGCGGTCAAAAATGGGGTGTCTACAGTTGCCTCTTTTTGACAGAACTCGAAGTCATGAAATGATGTGAGTGAATGTCAAAGCCCGAAGACAACCCATTTTGACAAGGCCGTAAGACTTGGACAAACAATCAAGACATAAATAAATGGTTGCGCTCGCAAGCTGCCTACATATCCCTTTGCAAGGAGTCAAACCAGCGTAGTTCAGAGGCAAGATGCAAATGATATGCATGAAGAAAACTTTGAAAGCTGGACTCACACACTTTGCGAAGCCAGCTATTTTGAAAACTCATGATCATGCAAGATGATGCAATAAGCAATAACAGATGTAATAAGAAATATAACAACATATGAATGAGCATCTTCAAGCTTAAAACCAGCACAAGTTCCATGCAAAAAGATCTAAAACACATTCTAACCACGCCAAAACGCAGGACGAGAAAGGAAACACAGCTCAGGGTTACGTTTCAAGCATCCTGAGAAATTGAGAAATGATAACCGGCTGAGGTCGTATTTCACACGTCCCGAGATAAAAATCGCTCAAGGTCGCGCTTACGCATCCCAAGATAAAAGAAAAACTACTTGGGCTTGTGTTTCTTGCGTCCCAAGACAAAACATGCCTAGGGCCGCGCTTCACGTGTCCTGAGATAGAAACAGAACCGCTCGGGCTCGTGTTTCACGCATCTCGAGATAAAACACACCCAAGGCCGCACTTCATGCGTCCTAAGATAAAAGAAAAATTACTCGGGCTCGCGTTTCACTCGCCCTAAGATAAAACACGCCCAGGGCCGCGCTTCACACGTCCTGAGATATAAAAGAAACTGCTCGGGCTCGCGTTTCATGCGTCCAAATTTAAAACACGCCTAAGGCCGCGTTTCACGTGTCCTGAAAAAAGAAAAATCGCTCGGGCTCGTGTTTCACGTGTCCCAAGATAAAACACACCTAAGGCTGCGCTTCACGAGTCTTGAGATAAAAGAAAAACCGCTCAGGCTCACGTTTCACATGTCCTGAGATACAAGCAAAAGATGCAAAGAGGAATAAGCGTGTGCGATAGATGCACAGAGTGAACAAGTGTGTTAGATGCACAAAGTGAACAGGTGCGATAGATGCACAAAGTGAACAAATGCGATAGATGCATAAAGTGAACAATATTACAAATCAGTACAGTGACAACGTATATTCCATGCAAGATAAACAATTGACGTATGATGTTAATTGAAAGCATGTTCTATACAAGAAACAAAAGCATATTCTATGCAAAATTGAGAGTATGTTCTATGCAAGAATCATGAACGATGCAAGACACATGTGTAACATAAGTAAAAATGCACATTCTATTAATGCCCAATCTATGCAATAGAAGAGAACAACTATGCGATTTTGATAGAATGAGCAAAAACGAAATTCGGTGACAACCTCTGATTTACCTCTCGGAGACTTTGCAACATGTTCAAAAAGGATACACCTCATTCATATTTGTAAGTAGAGCCCATCTGCGCATCGAAACGCAGTTTCGAGATCTCTTAGAATCAATCTAAATCCAACAGTGAACCTCTCATTCACTTCTCGGGGAATAGAAGCACAAAACAACATTCGGACACAGATGAGGACCACCGGCGATCGACCGGCCACAAGGGAAGGCCGTCGGCCGCCTACTGGCCACCAGTTGGGCTTGCAATCCACAAATGTGGCCTACAGGCCACCAATAGTGGCCTGCCGGCCACTCGTGCCAATTTTGGGGCATATTGGTCTTTTCAGGCTCGAGTCTTTAAGTATACAACTCCACACTTCATTTGCACACAGCCACACCTCCGAAAATACTTTCCCTCTCTCTTTAGGTTCTTTCTTTCTCTAGATTTACGCTTTATGTGCGTTTTCCAACGCCCTACGCAAACTTTTTTCACAAAACCCTCATGATTCTCTACACTTTAAGCCGATCAAATTCTGATTTCGTCATTTTTTTCTATATTTTCATCACTTTAGGCTTGTTCCCCTCAAGTTTTGTGAACTTTTTCGAGTTTTGACTTTTTCTCCCATTTTCTCTTTCCTAGGGTTGACTTTTTCTAAGTTTATCTTCTTTTCTCCATTTTTCTTCATTTTTCACCCACTTTCCAGATGGTTGATGATATACCTCGTGACGGGGCTTCTCCTGAGGTTCCACCTCCATTACCACCCCATGCCAAGGTTGAGGAGCCAGTGATTGCCAGGCCCAGTGAGGCGGTGGAGGATATTGAGGTAGATCTTGAAACAGAGTTCTCTCTAGAGCTCGAGCTAGAGCCATTACCATTGAGGGTGCGACCCTTTGATCCGATGACGTATCATCCTCGTACACACATACTACTGCTCGGAGGCATCAAGCGCTTTAGTAACTTTGCTCGTGGCATGCCAGAGGACCTTGTACTGAGGGAGCTGGACTCTCACCTTTCTTCCAGTGCTACCGAGGTATGAACTTTATTTTCATGTATTCCTGCCTTTCCTTTAACTGCGTTTCTTGCACTATCTTTCATCTGAATGCTATTTTGTTATTGTCTTTCATCTGATTCACCTTTTCTCTGCCACAGGGGGACTCTTGTGCTTACAGGGGGTACGAGGCAACAACAGCGAGGGACTGGTATGATGAACTCCTAGCCGAGGTTCGCAACACGTCGCGAGGCTGGCTTCGGCCTATTCTGCTCCGAACTGTCACGACACATAGCATGTCGACTCCATCTCGGAGTGTTGGTGGAGAGGTGGTGGGACACCACTAACTTCTTCCACCTTTTACTATTGGGGAGATGACGATGACTCCTTACGACTTCACCATGCTCATAGGCTTAGGAGTAAAAGGTGATCTGATCCCCATCAACACGGATATAGACGAGTGAAAGGCCGTTTGGATCTACCTGATGGGGGCACGCCCACCTTTGTACAGACCGATGATGGTGAGGTACAGTTGGTTTGTTGAGGAGTTTCGCGGGAGCAAGCTTGGGATAGCATAGGAGATGGAGCAGTACACCCGAGGATTCTTGATGTTTCTCCTTGGTACCACCTTGTTTTTGAACAAGTGGAACACTGTAGGCTTATTGTCGACCCGACTTTCTTCGCGCGTCCCCCCTCTCGGAGCAGCGTAAATTGGTCTTACTACAGTTCGGACTCCTATCACGGTTCTGAATCTAATCTCACAAAGTGCAATGTGAGACTGATAAACACCAAAGAGTCCAATCCGGCAAATCATTTTGGAAAATCAATTTTAGATCAAATAATGCCAAAACTTGCCAGATTACAGAGTCGCCACTTAAATATTTTATTTTTGGAAAATTTAGGAAACCCTGACTCATGCCAAAGGCCACGTGTTTATCATCACCAAAGTTGCCTCGGCTCGAGAACTTGGGTACGAGAGGGGAAGGTCCTGAAATGAGCACCCCTGCTCGCACGAACAAAAGATCGGCCTCTACTAAGCATGATATGTTGTTTTAAAAACCTCATGTATTCTTATCTGGTTTATTAATCTAGCTTTACTATGTGGCACACACATACAAGTAAATGTAGACTAAGTCGCAAGACTTGGAACAAAACAAATCATGTTTGCTTTCAAAAATGGTTTGAAAGTGCTACTCGCAAGTAGGCTAAAGCGCGGATTTGCCACCCTCAAGTGGGCTGTAAAACATGAGTTTACCACTTCGCAAAGTGCGCTTAAAACTCACAATCATCGAATTGTTCCAATTCAGGCAACAAAGCCTTCACCCATAGGCATTCAAGCAATTTAGCATTTAAGCAAATAGCCTCATGGCAAGGATGCTGTTATGGCGACACTCACACTCATGCAAGGATGCTAAAGCGTAAAACTTACAATGTACTCTAAGCTAAAACAAAAGCTAATTAGAAATATGCATGATCCTAACTATGTTAACAATGCCTAATGCAACACATGCAATAATGCAATTAAATAGGCTCGGCTATCTAAGATGGCATATGAATGCAACAATTGATACACGTATTCAAAGAGGTATTGAAATACGATACAGTTTGTATGATGCGCCGAGCCCGGTGCATGCAAGACAAATGAATGATGCAAACATGCAAAGCATAAGGTATGCTAATCGAAACGTGCCCTAGTCTAACCATCGAAAGCGGTTAAGTAAAAGGGAAAAAGAAGTGGGGTTGGGAGACATGCACACACGCACGCACACTTATTACAACATTGCGCCCTCGTGAAGGAGGGTCCGAATAAATAAGCTACGCTACACTAAGCTAAGCTAATTATTACAAAACAACTAATTAACTATCCTAGTTAACTAATTATTACAAAACCGAATTGAATAACTAGCAACACTAAGCTAATTAGAATATTACAAAACAAATTGAATGATTAATTACACACAAACTAATCATAAGCAGTGAAATGGCCTCGCAGGTGAGGGAGACATGCATGCTCGGTTGGCGTCATCCCAAAAATCCATTACTTCGCGGTCAATTGCCTCTGTTTGTACTTGCCTTGGTTTCTGAACATTGAACCAACCTCCACACTGTTTCTGCTCCAAAACAGGATCATTTCTACAAAAAAATGGATTGGTGACCGATCGGCCACAAAGGTCCAAGCTTCTTCAAGAAGCTTGTGCAAAGGTCCAAGCTTCTTGAGGAAGCTATAACAAAAGGGTCAAGCTTCTTGAGGAAGCTAGAGCCAAAGGGTCAAGCTTCTTCAAGAAGCCTAAAAAGATTCAAGCTTCTCTTAGAAGCTTAGAGCAAAGGGCCAAGCTTCTTTAAGAAGCCAAAACAAGGTTGCCTACCAAAAATCCATTACTTTGCGGTCAATTGCCTCTGTTTGTACTTGCCTCGGTTTCTAAACATTGAAACAACCTCCACACTGTTTCTGCTCCAAAACAGGATCATTTCTACAAAAAAATGGATTGGTGACTGATCGGCCACAAAGGTCCAAGCTTCTTCAAGAAGCTTGTGCAAAGGTCCAAGCTTCTTGAGGAAACTATAACAAAAGGGTCAAGCTTCTTGAGGAAGCTAGAGCCAAAGGGTCAAGCTTCTTCAAGAAGCCTAAAAAGATTCAAGCTTCTCTTAGAAGCTTAGAGCAAAGGGCCAAGCTTCTTTAAGAAGCCAAAACAAGGTTGCCTGTATGGAGGATGCAGTCTGTGCCCTCCAGCTGGCATAGCTGGCACACACTCACAGAGACAGAAAATGGGGAAGTAGGCCGACCAGTTCAAGTGGTTGGCCGACCACCTACCCTGGTCGGCCGACCAGGGTCAAAAGGTTCAAGCTCCAAAAGCTGGTCGGTAGCCTCTAGGGGTGGTCTTTCAACTCAATGCATGCTAGTGGTATGGTGGGAGACCAGTAATTGTGGCTCAAAAGTCAAGGAGACCAGTTACCAGACAAGAAAAATCGGCTGGCGCGGAAAAGTGGTCTCCAAGAAGAAAAGGCGGTCTCCCACCCTTGTACCACCTTCCAAACAATGAAAACAAGGTCTATACCAAAAATGAACCATGGCAGATGCAAAACAAAGGTTCGGGGGCCAAAACGTGCAGCCAGGTGCCCCAAAAACTGACTGTTAAGCATCGAAAGTGGCGTGCGACCACGAAGGTGGTCTCCCGGACCACAGTGTCCCTCTAGAGAGAGGAAACAAGGTGTGTGCCAGAAACTGGAGCAAACGGAGAAAGTTAAGTAGTCCCAAACCGAGGCGCACGGCCGATGGCTCCGAAAACCGAAAACTGGTCTCCAAACGGGAACAGTGGTCTACGACCACGAAAAGTAGCCTACGGCCACTGAGAGATGGTCTACGAGACCTCTCCCTCCCTTCGGGAAGAGAAAACAAGACCTAGCTCGCAAATCGAGACAAAGCACAAAAGGATCCCGGGGTTCGGGGGTAAAGCTCTCAGCCGAAACTCCGAAACCTCGAAACGAGCACAACATGCACCATCACCGAGCGATCAATCGATGACGTCTAAGTCTTAAGGTCGGTCAAAAATGGGGTGTGTACAGTGTGTGAGAGAGAAGAAATATTTGAGCAGAGAGAGATTTTTAACAGATTTGGTGTGACTTGATATTTCAACAAAGAAAAAATAAAAAAATAAACAAATAAAATTTTAGCATATTAAATTCTGAAAAAAAAAAATTTAACGTATAGAAACAAATTTTGAATTAAAAAGATTAAAGAATTAAACAAATATGGAAAAAATTGAACAGATAGGAAAATATTTGAACGGATAGATATAAATTACAAGGTGCTTAGATTAAATTTTTATTTTTTATTTTGTGTGTAAACTCTTTATTAATATTAATATTAAGTAAATAAAAAATAAGAAGACTGAGTAACTTTTAAAGAGAAGTTGTAATATTTTTTAACAAAAAAATCACAAAGAGAAAATATATGAAGAAATTTAAAAAATATATAAAAAGTTTGAGATTCAAAGCAAAATATGAGGAAAATTAGTGAAACATCTCTCTCCAATTTTGTCTAGTAAGAGAGATCCAAGATATATATATATATATATATTATTAGCTAAGATTCCTCAATAAAATTTCTCTATGATCATACCAAATAAATTTCAAAATTTCTTTATGAAATCAGAAAAATTTCTTTGTAAAAATTGAAATTTCTTGTGTTGGGTCAGAATTTCTCTTAGTCGGACACAAATTTCTCTAGGTCGAATTTTCTCTATGAAAATGTTGAGGGATTCCAATTACTATGAAAATATTGTATGTCTTTTGTCTTATAAAATTTAATATAAGAGATCTTAAAAAAAATAATCTCCCAAAATATGAAGGGAGTTATAGTATTTTTTAACAAATGAAAAATAAAAAGACCATAAAAGATAAAGAGAAAATTCTTAAAGAAAAAGTCTCTTCTTTGAAAAGTGTTAAATTAGTATGTTTTTTGATTTTTTACAAAAAAAAAAAAAAAAGTGTCAAAAACCCTGCGTACCTTACACAGTTCTAATTTATTTATTTATTTATTTTTTTTTAAATGTTATAACTTACTTATCCCTAAAGAGGTTATATCATGCAAGAGAACATCACACCATTTTTTTTTTCTAAGATTGTTAAATGTTAGTCAATATATAATTTTTTTCCTACTCATTACATTTTTATTTTTCAACAATATTATTTATTCATTCTTTTACACCACATCACTTTCAATCTCTTTTTTTGCTTGAAGATCTATATTATATATATGCGCAAATGTGGTAGGTGTGCTCTTAAGCCTCCAAATCTCTATTCTTAATTTCTTATAAAATCTAAAATTTTAAAAAATTATGTGGCACTTAAGTTTCAAACTCACTCCTCTCTCATCACTTCCCTTTAAAATAAAAATTATTTTTTTAATAATTTAATAATAAATGCTCTTAGAATAATTATAATCCGAATACAAACTTATCAACAAGAAAGGAAAAAAAAAAAACAAAAGAGAGAGAGAGAGAGCTATCAAAAAATTTAAAAATATTTGAATTGAAAATCTATATAAAGATATTCTATATCTATCAACAAAATTCAAAATAAAGATAATTTAAATTTGAATTTGAATATATAATAAAGATAATCTATATTTATCTATCAAATTTCACATGTCTCTCATCCTATATAAATAGTTATATTTCAATTGATTATAAACACATACAAAATTATTATGTTGCTTTTTCTCTTTCACCCTCTCTCTTTCTCTATACATATAATTTTATATTGTTATACGTATGGTTGAAAAGTTTCACACATTTGTATTCTCCCTCTCTTTTTCTCTCAATATATAATTTTATATTGTTATAGATATGGCTAAAAAGCTCTACACATTTGTAATTTTTTTTTCTAAATTTTAATTTTTTTTGTAGGTGACATCATAAATATAATACTAAGCTTGATGGCTATAGAGTTTTTCTATTTATTTTTATTCCATCAATGTTGAATATTATGTACCAAAATTTCAAAAAAAAGAAAAAAAAAAGTGTAAGAAAATTATTTGTGTGTATCATTCTCATAATGAATTTCCCACCAAACTAAAAAACTCTTTCTAATTTGAGAATTTTGGAGTAATTTAACTAGGCCATTAAGTATCCACTATATTCTTTTGCTTAAAATTTTAACTTTTGAGGATATTTTGGTAATGGGTTCACATAGTTTATACGTTTTTACGTAATATTTAATTTTTCTCTCTTACATTTGATATCAAATTTGAATAATGGAGTCTTTTATTTTGTTTTGGTTGTGGGTTGGTAGTAGAATATTATTTTTATCATAGAAAAATATAGTTATCAATTATAGTTATCAATTATATGATACTTATTGATGTTTCACTACAGAGTTTTTTGATTTATTTGTTTGTTTAATTCAATTACTTTTTATGTTTTTGGTTATAGAAATATCATTGAAAAAAATAATAAAAGTCAATCAATGTGGATGATATTAAACCTAAAATTGTAACACATCATATGTCTTGCAATCCTATTTTTAAGTTATTTATTTTAAATCATATATACACGTGCATCGCATGGGTTACCACTAGTAGGATAATATGCTAAAATATCATATGCTATTTTAGCACATGCTAAACAAAACTTTAGTAATGACACACGTCAACCATTTAACACAGAAGCCCTTTAGAACATTCTAATTTAAGACTCTACTTTACTTATACTAGCAATTCTAGTAAGTAAGAATAAAAATAAATAATAAAAAAATAAATATTATAATTTGTATGTTACCTAAGTGATAAGAGTTTTCTTAATGAAATTGAAGGTTTTGGATTCAAACCTTACTTTGTTTATTTATTTTTTTAAGATAGAAAATTATGCCAGGTGACCTGAGGTTTTGAAGGTTATAGCGTTTCTGGCTTAGACCCAACCCATTGCATGTCTTGGAGCTGGGTTTCGCTATCTTTTATAGTTATTCATGTCTTATTTCTCTTATACCTCTTTGAGTTTGGCTATTGGGTTGTATCGGTTGCGTTTGAAACCGGTCGATAGCTTGTTTTTCAAACTTTTGTTGCCTAGATTTTTGTTCCTTCATTCGGGCGCCAATTCTTGCGCTCAAGCGGTCCTTGTGAAACTCTAACACTTTTGCAGGTCTACAAAAATACTGGGAGTTTGTATTCTTTGCTCAAGTGAAGATTCTTGCGCTCGAGCGACGACCTCTATTTGTAAAACTACTAGGAGTTTGTATTCTGCGCTCAAGCGAAACTTCTTGCACTCGTGCGGTAAAACTTATTGTGTCCGGTTGCTCGAGCAACACATCTTGCGCTTGAGCAAACTGTGCGTATATCATTTCGTAAACAGGCCATTTTAAGTCACTTTTTCATTTTTATCTCTCTCTAAACATTCCAAAAACCCTACATTTACATACTCTCTCTCTAAAACTTACCTTCTCTTTACAAAAACACCAAGACCTTGTGATTTCTTCACCCTACTCCCTTTGTTAAAAAGGTAGATTTCAGCTTCTTTGAGGTTTCTCCACTCTCTCCTTGGTCTTCTAACTTCAAGGTAGGGATTCTTTACACTCTTGTATGAGTTTTATCTTAGTTGCTTGCTATTTCAAAAGATTATAGTGGTTAGGGGATTTTTTTTTTGTAAAATCTAGGGTTTGAAATCAAAATGTAAAAGAGGGGTTTTTTAATAGTTTCTTGGAAATGGTTGTAGCTATGAAATTGGAGTTGATATATGTTGAAATGAGATATCCCTTATATTGAAATTGATTTTGAAAGAGAAATGAGTTTTGCCCTGAAATGTAAATATTTGTGATTTTAAAGAGAAAATGGAATCGATGTTATGTATTATGAAATTGAAACGATGTTGATGATAATGGTAGAGTTGGAAATGTCTTATCACTCCCACTTCAAGATTTTGGAAAGGTTTACCTTTATGGAATTATTTATCTATTTTGGGCTATTGGTGGAGGATAGTTATGAGTGTTATAGAAATTGCATGAGAATTAGGTGAACTAAAACTAATTTCTCATCCATTTGCATTGAGCACTGTTGCATACAAAATACATTGTAAGTGTATATGATTTTGAGAAAATGGGTGAATGTAGGAAAGATGTGTGTATCACCAAATCAAGTTGGCTTGTGTGTCCAGGGTGAAAGTCCTGAACAACGCGCATATACATGGGTGTCGGTTCCCGCGGACAAAATATCCATAAAATGACAATAGTAAAGCTTGTATAGCCTACGTTTACATGGGTCTCTTTGACAGTGTTCCGCGGATGAAATATCCGTGAAAGGTTGTACTGTTTTGAGATTTCTCCATTTTTCTATTGTAAAGGACATGATTTTGAGAATTGTGATATAAACTTGGCATGACATGGTTTTTGGAAAGAAATGTAAAATGTTTTGGCATGGGCATTGCATATGCATTCACCTTATGGCCTTATTAAGATTTATACATTGTGTTGGATTATTTCTATTGGGTTTTGGCTCACCCTATATGGAAAATCCATTTTCAGGTGCTGGTGATATGCCTCCACCAAGACAATAGCTTGGGAGGACCGTGGTGCTGAAGGATCATTTTTGTTATTCTGTATTTAATTCTGTGTAAGCCTAGGACTTTATCTGTATTGAGTTTGAGCTCACTTTTCTTGTAATCAATCATCGACTTGGAAAGATGTAAGCCATTAAGGCATAATATAACGGCATAGTTGTAACAACCCCGACCCATGATTAACGTTAATCAATGATTTCATATGCCTAATAAGTTATTAAGATCAATTTTTGAATTAATTACATGTGTGTTGCGTTATTTGTGTCTATATATGTTTAACGTAGGAAAATATGTTCATGTTTTTATTTTGATTTGTGAATTGAAGGCCTTATCGGCATCCGATACAGAAATTGACTTGATTTATGTGTTATTATGAATTTTTAGAATTTTATGGCAACTTCAATTGAAAATCGATTTGGATCAAAATAATTAGAATAAACTGATTGAATTAGTTAGAATTAAGCTTAGCTAATTAACCTTAATCACACTTGATTAGGCTAACTTAATTATATCCTATTTAAGGCTCTAATTAAGCCTTGAGTTCATATATACATGCTTCGGCTGAGATTTTGAGGAATGGAGAGGAAGAACTCAACAACTTAGAGAGAGAGAGAGAGAGAGGAGACTTTGTAGAGATTGTAGCACTACAAGAAATTGCATTTTTCGCAGCGCAACAAAATATGTTGCTAAAAGGGAAAATTCGTCAGCAAAGAGTTTTGCCGACACACAAAGCTACGTTGGCAACCCGTTGGCAAAAGTGAGTCGGCAAAAGTTTTTGCCGACGAAATTATCATTGCGTTAGTAAAAGTAATGCCTTTAGCGACGAACATAGTCGTCGATAAAAACCTTCATCCATCGTCGGCAATTTACCTTGCGTCAGTAAAAGTCATTCAAATATGATGATTGTGTGGCACTTTTCGCGACACAAATTTGCATGGGCAAAAAATATACTTTTAGCAACAAAATATGTGTCGGCAAAAGTAAACTTTTGGCGAAACATTTACATCGGTAAATGTTGTCATTTGCCTGCGATTTGTTTGTCAATAAAACTTCACTTTTGGTAACGACAAATTAGCATTGGCAAAAAATATACTTTTAGCAACACAATATAAGTGGGCAAAAGTAAACTTTTGGCAACACATTTACATCGGTAAATATTGCCATTTGCTGACAATTTGTTTGTCGATAAGGTTTACTTTTGGCAACAACAAATTGACATTAGTAAAAAATACACTTCTAGCACCACAATATGAGTGGGTAAAAATAAACTTTTGGCGACACATTTACTAACAAAAATAATTGAAAATAATTTATATATTTTTATAAGATTTACAGATTTACAAGAGGCATCCCTCAGGCACCACTATTACAAACTAATAACATTGATATGAAATCACCTAAAGTTGCTGTGCAATTATGTCAACGGTGTCAAGTTGTCTCTGTATGATCTCCTCACAAAGGAGTTGGCTCAGCTCGGGATGATCTTTGGCAAGCTTGCAAGAGAGTTTGTATTGGATTTGTTGGTAGGAGTCGGGGAGGTTGCCGACAACAGCAGCTGGATAACTTCTTGAGCCATCATTGTCGTCCTTGGCCCATTCACAGACAGAAAGTGTCTCAAGCATCTGATGAGCATCGTCATGTATTTGTCTAGAAGGGTCCACAACCTTGTAGAGGATCAGGCTCAACAATCTCTGAATTTCACATCTTGGTATCTCTTGGCGCATATAGACTTCAGCGAGTACACTGAAGTAGCCATCGACTATAGCAGCATCGAAGTAGTAGCACTGTGAAGGGAAAAAGAAAAAAAAGAAAAAGAAAAGAAGAAGTTGTATTTAAATCAATTAGCCCAGCAAAAAGATATAAACACGATAATCTATACCGAAATTGGAAATTAAACAAAAGGAGATGACAATCAGAATATAGGTAGCCCATTTCAATATGCTACTTAGGTTGGCAGTGTTCAATTACATATGTGGAAAAAAACTGAGTATGTGATATAGAGGATAATCAGAATGTGAAACATGCTCAAAGGTGAAACGCCAATGGGTGAGGAATAATGCTTTTCTGATTCAAACAATTGACTTTTGAAAAATACTACAGATTCCTGAACCATCACCACCCATCTGAACAAGCCAGTTCCATTTTTGGTAGGGATGCAACTTGTAGACGTCCCCGAACGTCCCGGGAAAATTCCGTTTTGTCCATTGGGTTTACTACAGTTCGAACTCAAATGTCACGGTTCTGAATCTAATCCCGCAAAGTACAATGCGAGACCGATAAATCACCAAAGAGTCCAAATCCGGCAAATCGTTTTGAAAAATAGATTTTTAGAAAGAAGTGCCAAACATGGACTGCTTTGCCAGATATAGAGTCGCCACCTAAATATTTTGTTTTGGGGCAATTTAGGAAACCCTGACTCGTGCCTAAGGCCACATGTCCGCCATCACCAAAGTTGCCTCGGCTCAGGAACTTGGGTACGATTGGGGAAGGTCATTTCATGAGCACCCCTGCTCGCCCGATCAAAGATCGGCCACTACTAAGCATGATATCTTATTTTTGAAAACACATGTGCTCTTATTCCAGTTATTTAATCTAGAATTACTATGTGATGTGCACAACATACAAGTATAGACTAGATTGCCTAAGTTGAAACAAAGCATCGCATATCCGTTTGTTTTGAAAATGAATTGAAGTTTGCTACTCGCAAGTAGGCTAAAACACGGGTTTCGACGAATTATTCCAATTTAAGAAACCCAACCTTCACCCACAGGCATTCAGGCAGTTATATCACATAAGCACATAGCCTTATGGCAAGCATGCTATCATGGCAGTCACTCACACGCATGCGAGGATGCTAAAGCATAAACACTTACCGAGTATTCCGAGCCAGAGAAAGAAGCTAATTAGAAAACATACATGAATCCTAACTATGCTGAGATACCTAATGCAACACGTGTAAGAATGCAACTAAGATAGGCTCGGCTACTCTTAGATGGCATATGAGCTGCTACAGGTAACATATATTCAACTTGGAATTGAAATACGATGCAGTTAGTATGATGTGCCGAGCCCGGTGCATGCAAAACAGATAAATGGATGCAAACATACGAGCATAAGGATGCTAATTGAAACGTGCCTTAAAACTAACCATCATAAGCTGGTAAATAAAAGGAAGAAAGACGTGGGGTTGGAAGACATGCATCACACACACGCACACTTATTATAACATTGCCCTTCTCCGAGGGTCCGAATGAATAATACACAACCAACTGGTTAATCTAAGCTAATTAAACTAACTATTACATAACCCAGATGAATAACGAATTACAACTAAATATTACACAACATTAATTAATTAACAAATTAAACTAAGGAAGCAAATAAATTAGCATGCAAGCTACATGAAATGGACTGCCTCGGCTCTGTTCTAAATGTTAAGGGATGCATGCATGCTCGAGTCGCCTTGTCGGGAAATCCATCGCGATGCCTCTACTCGCCTTTGTTTGCAATTGATTTCAAAAAGTTGCACGAGGCTCCAGAGAGATGAAACTCCACCCAAGGAAGCTGTGAGAAGGCTGCCGACCAAGCTATGGGCAAGGGAGACCACTTGCCAACCACCCTTGGTGGTAAAGACCAGAAAAGGTGGTCGGCTTGCCAGAAAACCTGGTCGGCCGACCAGTTCATGCTCCTGGTTTTTGCTTTTTCTTCAATAAAGGCAAGGGAGAGAGAAGGCAAGGTATTTTTAACATATGTGTGCCCAACCATTCTCCCGTCATTGCATAAGCTCTAGGGGGTGTGGTCCTCGATCCTCGTACCATCAATCACGTATCCCGATGCATGATGGCTGAGGAGTTGAATTGCACGACTCAATGGGACATGAATGCACATATAAGCAACTAAAGCCAACAACTCTATCATGGATAGTCAAGAGTGTCGGTGACCAAGAATCGAGGCACGTTTCGTCACTTTGAGTACGAAACGTCCCTCATTTCCCGTGTTTGGACTAAACCCTACTCCAAACACAATGCAACAAACAATGTATGGACAAATGCAACTCTAGCATGCGATCTAAATGCAATGCAACTAAGTGATGCGAAGATGCACGGAATGACATGCAAGCATGCAAATGGCATACACAATGCTATGAACTAATCAATGGCATACTCAATGCACATGGATTATATGGCATGCATACACAATGCACTAACATACGCAATGTTATGAACGAGGCATACGTAATGCAATGATCGAACATGCGATAACATGGATTATATGGCTTACACAATGAAAGATGGACTTAAACCAAGATGGATGAACCTCAGCTACACCCAAATCAGTGGCCAAAGATGATGAAAACAAGGCCCCGAGACACACAAGCATGCACAATGCGAGGGCTCCAAGCCTAAGGCACAAAATGCAACTCTACAAAAAGTATTGAAATGATGAAATATGGCACACAATGACACATATTCTAGCTCTGAACTGACATGCAAAAAGGCTCCGAATCATGCAAACGACTCACACAATGCATGTTGGATGACTTAAACACCGAAACTAGTGAAGTGCATTACACTATAGGCATGCAAGGCCATGCTCAAATGACAAAACCGACTCCAAATAGACCTTAAGCTAGCCCAAAACAGTGGCAAAATGAGATGGGATGAAGGCTCGAAAGACACAAAAATGAAGCTCATGCAAAGGCTCAAAAATAAGGCATACAAGCACAACTCTCAAACACATTGAAGGAGTGACAAACATGAGAATATGGCAACCTTATATGCTCTGAAATATCATGCTTAATGATGCCAAAACATGTCAAGGGCCCAAACAACGCATGCTAGTGGACCCGATATGCAAAGCTAGTAAGCTTAATTGAACAATGACCATATACAACAATGCATGCATGACCCAAAACACTTCAAATAGAGCTAAGCCAGCCCAAAATATGAATAAAATTAGTTTGGATCATGGCCAAAATATGCTAGGAAAGAGGGCCAAAATATCATGCAATACAAGCTAGTGAACCATGATTTACACTACAACCATATGAAGCACATGAGAGGCCACCAAACCAGCTGAAAAAAGAATCATGGCATGGCAAATGAAGCCCAAAAACCCACTGAAACCTGACCAATACATGCAAGAATAAAGTGCTACTTTGATAGGCCATGCAAGGGGTTACTCTACACATGCAAGAGACACACCCAAGGTGACAAAACCAACTCTGGACAGAGCCTAGGTAGGCCCTAAAAGTTACTTAAAAAGGCTTGAAACAAGACTTGGAGGTGTGCAAATGAAGGCCCCTTTGATAGGCCAAAAATACTAGTAAACACGGCAACAACAGAGAAGGTCACCCCTCTCTGATTTTGGCCCTCAAAACTACATTCCAACCACTGAAAATCCGCTGGATTTCAGTGGCTAGAGGGCCAAGCAAAGCTCAATACCAAAGCCTTAGGGCATGGCTCAAAACAAGGCAAAATGAAGCATGCAAGGGGGTAAATGACCCCCAACAACAAAATGACCTTAAACAAACATCAAAAGGATCTCAAAACAAGACTTTTTTCAGTTGACAACAAATCTCAAATATGCATGCAAGTAAGGCTAAGGGATGGATCAAAATAAAGCTTAAAAGAAGGAGAGATGATTACCCTTGAAGCTCAGCCAAAACCAGCAACTTCTGGACGAAAAAACTCAACCTTTGAGACCTCTCAAGACCCTCCAAGAACTCAGAAACAAAGGTGGAAGGGTTAGGCTATGAAGTGGTGTGCAAAGGTGCAAGAACAAGGCACTTTCTAAGCCTAAATGTAGAGATATAGAGAGAAAGGTATTGTATGCCTTCAACCAAAATCTGAACCCTTGCTAAGGAAGAGGAGGGCCCCTCTTATAGAGATACAAGGCCTTAGCTTCTCAAAGAAGCTAAAAACCAAGGCCAAAGATCCTCCATACACGTGTATGGAGGATGCAGTCTGTGCCTTCCAACTGGCACAACTGGCAACAACTCACAGAGACAGAACTGAAAGAAGTAGGCCGACCAGTTCAGGTGGTCAGCCAGCCACTTTAGGTGGTCGGCCGACTAGTTCAAAAGGTCCAACTCAAAGAAAGGTGGTCGGCAGCCCCATTTGGTGGTCTCCCAACTGAATGCAAGCTAGTGGTGTGGTGGGAGACTAGCAATTGTGACCCAAAAACCAAGGAGACCAGCTTCCTGACAAGAAAATCGGCCGGCGGGGGAAAAGTGGTCTCCAAGGAGAAAGGTGGCCTCTCATCCTTGTACCACCTTTCCAAACAATGAAAACAAGGTCTATGCCAAAAATGAACCAAGACGGATGCAAAACGAGGGTTCGGGGGTCAAAACGCACAGCCGGGTGCCCCGAAAATAGGCTGTTAAGCATCGAAAATGACATGCGACCACAAAGGTAGTCTCTCGGGCCACAGTGCCCCTCTAGAGAGAGGAAGCAAGGTGTGTGCCAAAAACCGTGCCAAACGGAGAAAGTTAAATGGTCCCAAACTGAGGCGCACGGTCGACGACTTCGAAAACCAGAAACTGGTCTCCAAACGGGAAAAGTGGCCTATGACCACAAAAAGTAGCGTACGGCCACTGAGAGATGGTCTACGAGACCTCTCCCTCCCTCCGGGAAGAGAAAGCAAGACTTCGTCCGCAAACCGAGGCAAAGCATAAAAGGGTCCCGAGGTCCGGGGGTAAGGACCTCAGTCGAAACTCCGAAACCTCAGAACGAGCACAACATGCGCAATCACCGAACACTCAATCGATGACCTCTGAGTCTTAAGGTCAGTCAAAAATGAGGTGTCTATACAACTCAGGTAGGTTCGATCGAGCTTCTGTCCAAGCTCAACCCAAAGTGTAAAGGGGTCTGCCCAAGTCTGAGTCTGAGTCTGAGTTTAACTCAAAGAATGTGGGCTAGGCTCAGGTTGCCCAAATTCAAACACAAACTATTTTTAGTTTCCTAAACTAATGTATTGCACTTACTGAAAGGAAAAATGAAAATTTATATATAAAAAAATACAAAAACAAACCTCAATGAAAACATTAGTTTGAGTTATGTGTACTAAACAATAGAATGTGCTACATTGTAATATGATTTACTTTAAATGGTCAGAAAATAATCCATAATTTATAATATTTCATGTTTATTATATAATATATATATATATATATAAATATATAAATAATAGAATTCGGGTTACTTGGGTTATGAAAACCCCAACCCAGGCCCTAAATTTTTTCGGGCTGGACTCAAGTTGCTCAAATTATGTCCACCCAAGTTGCACACATAATCATGGGATATGGCACATCAAAGAATCACAACAATAGGCACATCAAGTAGATGCCTATATATCCCGATAGGAATGTGATACTAAATGGAAGGACAAAGATATACCTGATCAATGCAAGCAGGAAACAGGTCCAAATTTGTAAGAAGGAGATTCTTGAAGGCCATTTTCGCAAGGGAGACACGAAGGTGGTTGCCCCTGTGTCTATCACGTCCAGTTGCTCCACGACCACCGTCTCCTGTGAATTTAGAGTATGATGGCGTTCTTGGATCCGTCGATGAATAACCAAACGGAGCCCTAAGTGCGGGCTCAATAAACAAACTATTAATCTACGATATAACTCGGCCGCACATTTTTCTTGTGTTGTCATCAAAGCAAGGACCATATAATAGAGAAGCCATAGCATTCATGGAGGCCCACAGGATGGCCTCAATTTGTTCGTTCATCTCTTTATCAAATGTAAGTTTATCAACAGAATCCTTTGACCGAGCATGCTGGCTAGACTTATAACGTTCAACTTCACGTCTGCAATCAGTAACACCATCCTGACTCCATGAACTGCCTGTGTCATCACACCAGGAGAGAAGAAGATCAAACAGTCGTTTTCTTGTTCTAAGGTCAAATTTCTCTAATTTTGACTCAATAAATTCTGGAGCTAATGATCTTAGAACAGAAGCAAGTGCATAATGAAGAGGTTGTATTTCTTGAAAGCTCTCAGGAGATACAGTTGAGAATTGTCTGGTTGTTTCTTCAATGAACTTTAAATAATGAAGGCGGAAAACTGGTTTGCGGCCTAGCGTTCCTGGCTAGATATTCTCAGCAACTGTGCAGTATATATTTGTAATGTGGATACGGAGTTCTTCACGACGAGCCTTTTGACTCTACATCCATAAAAGTGACATATTGTGCAAGTTCAATTGATCAGAATGCAAAATTGAACTACCTAAACATCAAAGCAAGAACAGAAAATATCGTACAATCAAAGGAGGCGTGTAATTATAGTAACCAGTAACTACACACAGCTTTTCATTTTCGATAAGCTGTGTCTAGCAAGGGTCATAAATAGATTGTAAAAACAAACGAACAAAAAAATTAGAAAGAGAAGACACAGCATAGAAACAGGAAAAAAGAAAAAAAAAAAAAAAGAGAAAAAATATCACAATTAGTCATCTACTATACCTTCCACTTGGGTTTTGCATCAGTTTCCAGAGAAACCTCATCAACGAAAGTTGCAAGCTCACTAAACATGACTTCGCATACCTCAAGATGTGAGTGGCCAAGAGCCATGGTAGCTGCATGCTGATAAAAGAAAAGCACAATTAGCCAACTCCAAAATGAATTTAGAAAATGTAGAAGCATTCAAGGACATTAATGATGAATACACACGATTGTCATAAAGCTTTCTCTAAATGTAGAAATAATGAAAATTTTGAAAGATAATAAAATAGCCAAAACTGAAGTTAAGAAGGCAGCTAGAGAGGATAAGAGAGTTCAGTAAAGGAGAAAATTTCTAATATAAACTTGCCAGAAAAAGAAAAAGAAATAGGAAATGTGGAGACCTAAACTACATTAAGTGTATTAAGAGTAGATAAGACAGTTCTAGTAAAGAAAAATGAGATTAAGGAATGGTGGAGTTATTTGATAAGCTATTTAATGAAAACCACTCCAGAACCTTGAGTTTAGAAGAAACTAGTGTGTTTGGTTTCAATTTTCTGAATTCAACTTTTTAAAAATTAAATTTTTTGTTTTTGATTTTTTCATTATTTTTAGTGAATATTTTTAAAATATTAAACAATTTTTTTTTACTTTTTTAGATGTACCTTGCTTAGATGTATCTAAAAAATAAACTATTTGTAAAAAAATATTTTAAAAAAATCAATAAATACACAAGAATACAAAAATAGACTGAATTCTTATATTTGTTTGTATTTTTGATATTTAATGAATTTTCTAAAGATTTTTCACAAATATTATACTTTTTAAGTGTATCTATGTTAGATGTATCTAAAAATTAAAAAAACAAATTGCTTAGAATATTAAAAAAATTCAGTGAAAACAAAAAAGCATGAAAACAAAAAAAGTTCAATTTTTTGAAAAGTGAATCCTAAAAATCCAAACCAAACAAACTGATAATTCTATTAGTAATATTAATAATCAATTCTTTAGCAAGATAGTGGAGATAAATGAGGTTATTAAGAAAATGGAAGTTGGAAAAACTATAGGACCATATGAAATTCCTATTGAAATTTGAAAGTGTTTATGTGATGAAAGGACAATTTGGTTGACTAATTTATTTAATATAATTTTGAATTCTAAGAAATGTTTGATATAACATTTATCAGTTCCAATATAACACAAGCATGCATCTAACTTCCATCCCACAATTTCTACAATTAAGCTTTTTATCATCTGTTTCTTTCAAGTGTTTCTTCCTGCCTCGTGGCTTTTTCCACCAATTTTATACCAAGTTGTCAACATTGAAGAAAATAGCTTTGTGATTGCAGGGAGAAAAAAACAAAGAAGGATATATAAGATTTTATAATAATCCAGTCCTGCCCTCCTTCAAGGTTTGAAATTACTTATCCCTTCCAATTTACTTTTGCTTCTTCAAGAACAGTGTGATTGATAACAATATACAACTTAAATCCTGTGCTCAGAATTACCAGTTTCTAGTTAGTCTGTACTTACAATGTGGGCTTCAGATCCAGATTTTAGTGAGTGGAAAATCAGATGGAAGATATCTTTGGTTGTTGCTAAGCCACCAGCTTCCTTACTATCTGGTGGACATGAGCATGCAAACATTGCATACATAAGACACTGATCTAGTTTGTTGTCGGCATCCTGTGACTGATGAGCCTTCCCACCCAACTCCATAGGTGTGATATGAGCAAGACGCTGAATGACCTCTAACCTGCAAATAAAGATCAACTCATGATGAGAGTTTGGGATTTTTCAATTTGAAAATCACATAATCTTTTTGGATAAAAAACAAGAAGAGCAAGACTCATGGTTTTAAAGAATGGCATCGCGAGATGCATCGGTATCAGCAATGCGATCATATATCGGTTGATGTCAAACATTATTGGACAATATAGATCAATACATTAGTGAATAACGGTATCAAAAGTCCAAAATCCCATTATGTAACGGCTGATACGATACGTAATGGCTAATATTTAAAACCCTGAGCAACAACCAGGAGACAATTCATGTCGTTAGTAACACTGTTTACCAAAGTTCCCCCGCATTACCTAAAATCAACAAAGTAACATGCTAACATGTTTATAACATTTGTGGTTTTATGTAGCAGAAAGCTACAAAATTGAGAAAGAGGGAGTCATCCAGTTCACAATACCGCAAAAACACTGTAAGTTCTACAAAAACCTTGCAATATTAATTTCTTTAAGAAGTTACTGCAATAAGTTGCATAAACAACTTCCTATTCATATTATGGAAAATAAATAAATAAAATAAAATTGATATATAAAGAACATCAATATTTGGCAAAACATCAGAATGTGTAACATATAAAGGAATTTGAAATAGCTTACTTTGCTTTCTGAACAGAGCCCGGGGAAAGCTTAGCAGCATATTTGACTAATTCACTAAGACATCGAGCCCATCTGTTCTTATCAGGGCTCTCAAATAAAATAGACTGAAGTGTCACATCTGGCGGTACTGCCTCAGATTCTCGTTTCAAATCAAATGGATGCCCAGAATCCCAATAGCAGCTTTGAACGATGTCATCCTGTAAAACTCATAGGTACATGTTTGATGTAATAATATTAGGGGGGGGGGAGGGGGGGAAAGGGTAATTATTTTTCATGGTATAGAAAGAGGGAAAATTAAGGAGGGTGAAAGTGTAACCTACCCCATTCTCTTCTAAAACATCAATCATAAATATTGGTTCTCACCTTACCACCAGGAAAAGATTTAATTTTCCCGATCAACGCATCCTTTTCTGGTGCATATGAAGCAGATCCCAATGATGTCCGAACATTTGGGTTGGTAGCATCGGCTGGAACAGGCAACTCAATCTCAACATATGTAGCAGTGTTGTAAAATTGATTCAATGCACGAATTAGTTAAGAAAAATCTAATGATCAGGCATTTCAAACAGCCCAAGCAATTGACCCATAAATCCTTAGCCACACCTGCGAATGAACAACGACAGGGCTCGACACCACTTCTCCCCCAAAACAAAGCTTTTGTTGCTGAGAAAGGTCTCGGATCTCGGAACAGAGACCACCCATAGCTTTGACAAAGGAACTAGGAGTAGTGACCTCGAACTGAACCCCAATTGAAGCCCTAGGGCTCATACCCAAAACGATCTCAGAGGCAGAAGACTGATTTTTACCCTCATTTCACTTCACAATGTCAATCAATTTTAACAAATCCCTCTCAAACAGTAAATCTTTCATGATGTGCGAACTCCCCTTAGGCGAAGGAGAACCTTCAGTCACTAACCCATCAACCATCGTAGCCAAATTGCGTAAATTAGATGTGAGATCAGCCATTATCAACGAAATGTTGAATGAGAAAACCCTAGAAATTTAGGCAATTTCTAGAGAGAAGACAGACTCTCTCTCTCTCTCTCTCTCTAACCCATCTTTTCCCGAACCCTCAATCTCTCCTTTCACACCCACTTTCTTGTCGATACCCTCCGGCGATAGTGTTGCTGAGATTTTAGAGAAGTTTGGAGAGGATGCCAGGGGTGAGAGACGCCATTGTTGTGGTTGAAATAGGGCGGCGCCACCACGTCGCCATATGGGATACTGCACATGGTGTTGCAGCTGCTGAAAGAGAGAGAGAAGTGTAAGATACTAGGGCAGGACTGGGCTGGGAGTGAGAATGAATTAGGGATTTCAGATACGCAACCAAGAAGAGAAGAGAAGTGTGAGACGACGATAGATACCTTCGATTTTAGGGGAAAAAAATTCGATTCAACATCATCATCATCAGAGATTGGCGCCCCAAATTTCATTTTGGCTCTTTTTTTTTATCATACAATTCACGACATGGATTGTGGGTCGCAAAAATATAATACTTTTAACAGCAGGTAATGTATGTGTCATAAAAAGTGTAATACTTTTAATGGTGGGGGATGTGTACGTCGTGAAAGGTATTCACTTTTCGCGACTGGCGTATGTGTGTCGTGTATAATTGATGTATTAACGGCACGCCATATGCACATTGTAGAAAGTTTTATTATTTACGGCGTGCATTGCAATTCGTAAAAAAATTATTATTATTACCATTCACGGCCTACGCAATAGACACGTCGTGGTTGGAAAAGTATTTACAACGTGCAAAAAAAGCAAGTCGTAAAAGTGAGACACTACGACATGCATTTATTGTATGCCGTTGATGTGGTGTCGTAAAAAGTCAGTTTTGTTGTAGTGAGTGAAATCGTGGAGATTGATTTGGAGAGATTTGATGAGGGAAAAAAAATGAGGAAATTTTAAAAGGAAAATTTCGATTAGTAAGATTTGTAAATTTTGATAATTATTTTTTATGGAGATGTAATTATTTTAGGAAGTTATCATTTGATGATTTGCATTTTTGATATATGATTTTTAACTTAAAAAAAAATCATATTGTCAAACCATCATGCATGGCAGATACTTCAATGTAAGAGGCTTGTCTGATGTCATAAAATTAATTTGGCTAAATAATTTGCAAAAATCAAAATTATATTTTTAAAATTTTAAAAAGTATTTATGACCTAAAAGATAAAAATATACAAAAATAATAAGTATTTTTTTTTTCATCCAATTTGTTTTTAGTTTTTTAGGAAAAACAAATTTAAAACTAGTTTCTGAAAATAAAAACAAACATTTTGAAATTGATAATCTAACCATATTCTTTGAAAAAGTTTAAATTATCTCAAATTAGTCATCTCAACTTAAGAGTGTGTTTGGGCTCAATGGGTTCATTTTGTGACCTAATTCAATGATCATTTTAATTTTACAATTCAGTAACAAAAATATTTAATACTCTTTCAAAAATTATAATAAAAAACAAAAATTACTAAATCACATCATTCTACTAGCAAAACTTTTACCGACGAATAGTGTCATTGTCGCTAAATGGTTAACTCTTTGCCCACGCCAACTTGTCATCGCCAAAAGTACGCACCCGAATAGCAACACTCATTGTGTTGCTAAAACATAAGCCTCGTAGATAAAAGTTTTGAAATTTTGGCGCCAACCAAAAAATTTGGCGCTAAAATAATGTTATGCCTTTTTAGCGACGGCAACAAATTGCGTCGGTAAAGGTATATTTTTACCAACGAAATTGATCACTGTGTCGCCAAAAATATACTCTTAGCGATGAAAAATTGACGTCGTCGACAAAAGTAGTCACCAAAAGTGCAATTTCTTGTAGTGTAGTAGATTTGAAGATTTGAGCTAGGATTGCACTTGAATTTAACTCTAGGTATGAAAACCACACTCAAATCTTGTAGATAATCCATATAAGGAATGAATTCACCAAGCTATGAGACCACTTGCATGAATTTAGAAGGTACATGCTAGGATCATCATGGTTATGGGAGAATTAAGCATGATTCCATACATGCATGAATATTTCATAGCATTTTGAAGTTGTTTTCAAAGCTTTCCTCATATGCATGATGTAATTCTAACATGGTTTGAAGAATTCATGACATTTCTCACATGTGGACCTCATTTGATCATGTTTTGGAAGTTATGAACTTAAATGAATACATGCATGTTATGTTCAAATCCTGTTCTTACATTTCAAATTGAATTTTGCACAATTGGCAAGCTATTGGGCCATGATTTCTAGAAATAATCCTTAATTCATAATGTTTTATGAGTTTCTAAGTATTTCCTTAAGTTTTGGCTAAGAAAAATTGACTTTTGATGCTTTAAGATTGAGTTTTGAACTTTGGGAACAAATATGGCAAACCCAGAATTTTGCTCCCACGCTCTAGCGACAGATTCCACACTCAAGCAACCACCTTTATTTTCACACTCACACTCGAGCGACCAAAAATTGGCTCGAGCGTAAATTCTATGCTCTCAAAAGTTTGTGTGTTTTGCAGTCCACTCGAGCAACAAGAGTTACACTCAAGCGAGGACCTGAGTCGCACGCTTGAGCGAGTGTCGAGCGACCGTCAAGCGGAAATTTCACACAACCAGAACTTTTTCATAATTTGCAGACCGCTCGAGCTAAGGAGTGTGCACTCGAGCGACCACTCACATTTTGCATGTCTACTCGAGCGAAGAAAGCTACACTCAAGCGAGACCCTTGTTTTAGCAAAATTTTTGTTAAGTGTTTCAAGTGCACTTTAGCATCCTCATTCCATCCTAGGCATTCCTAGGCCATGATTAAGACTCCATAATAAGGTTAAAGGCTAGAAACACATTAAGAACAAATGAAATAAGTTATGTACAATCCGAGCGTGTGTTTCAATGTATGAATCTGCTATGTTATGTAGGTCATGAGCCTCAATTAAGTGAGTTGCCCACTTTGCCGTCTATTTGGAGCTACCAGTTATCTGTAAGTAATAACTTTGTAAAGTTATGTTCAATGTTAAATATTTTCTGAATATTATGATACGAAATGATTAGTTTTCTGAAATACGATCTTTTGTATGAAAGAATGAATGATTGTCCTAATTTTTGAAATGTATTCGTAGCATCCTTAGAGACATACAATATGCGTCCCTTTACGGGTAATCGGAATAAGGAATAAATTTATGGTAGTCCCTTTATGGGTCATCGGAAGGCCTTATGGTTGTCCCTTTATGGGCCCTCAGAACAAGTTTATTGTTGTCCCTTTATGGGTCATCGGAATCGTCTCTGTACATATGAGTCATTGGAATGCCTTTACGGCCATCCCTTCATGGGTCATCAAATTTGTTAATGCTAATGGATGTGCCACATACCATGATGTGAAATATACGACCCTTGAACCTTGAATACAAATGTAATTGTGCCTATGAATCTATTTCTACTTGACGACTGATTATATGAGACCCTGTTTCTTTATGGACATCATTCAGTAAAATCTTTACTCTGTTATTATTCACTGGGCTTCCGCTCACTGTTTATATTATGTATGTAGGTGAGTAGGTGCGTGACTAGGCCTAAGTTGCCGCCTGGAGTTTTGGTGTCAGCCAGCCATCGTGCCTCCCGTGGAGGTTTCCTTTGAAATTTTGCTCAAGTTTTTGGTGTCTTTGGGACTTCTGTACCTTCAAATGTTTATGAGTGGTTTGAACATGTTTTGGAAGTTTTGTATAAGTGGCTTAGGTGACGTCAAACGAATGTATTTTTGACGTCACGTATATCTATATAAAGTTTTAAATTTTTGTCCCATATATGTTTTCACAGCTCATTGGACTATGTATGTTTCTATATGTGCTTCCGCAACCCCTACTTATAAGTTATTCTATTAAGAGGCCTTTTGTAATCCAAAGATTATTGGCCGGTTGCGACGGTAAACCCATAGGGGCGGATTTGGGTCGTGATAATAGTCTTTTATTCCTCTTCAATTGCATATGGTACATGTTATAGATTCAGGATTAAGACTTATAAATGTATCATTGCATGTGCTATCTTTTGTAACCATTAACTCATATAGAGGGAAGGACATTTCATTACAATATGGGTTGTTATTTAACAACTGTTATGGGTTGGATTATTTTATTTATTTTGGGGCATGACAGCTTGGATACCAAGTTATAGTATAGATAGGTAGGTAGGTATATTATATATGATGTTTTTTCCTATTTCCATTTATGTATTAGTGTGTACTATCCACAAGACAGGGCATGTTTCTCTGCAATCAATCATTTGGATTGGAGGGGGTTGGCTGGGTCTCTCACGGTTCTATTTTGATAATTTAAATTGTTAATTTTGTCGAGTGTGTATATATAATCTATAAAAAAAATTAAATTGATCCGATATTTATAACATATTCATTTTATTGCATTTGTACCAAAAAAATAGATGATTTATTTTTAAAAATATATTGACCATTAATTTTTTTAAAGATAAATTTAATAAAATAAAGGAATTATGAATATCGAATCGATTTAATTTTTTTTAATAAATAGTATACACACAAGATCTAATAAAATAAAAATTTAAATCATCAAAATAAAACCAATGATAAACTTTACGTTAGCCGAAAGTATCCTTGGGTCCAGGCCAAACGACAATGAATTCGAGCCTTCAATGGGAACCTTGGCACCAAAACACAAGAATGTTCCCATTTTTTATCGCATGTGGTACTTGTGGCATTTGTAGGTTTCAGTAGCTTGTCAATTCTTTATTAATTTTTTAATTAAAATCAAATTTAATAAAAAAAACTAAACAAGTTTCAATTATTTTATTAAATCTATATCAAATCAAAAGGAGTTTTTTTTTTAAATATTCTAAAAAATAAATTATTTATCAAAATAACTCACTTTTTAAACTATTTATCAAACTAACTTACTTTTTTAAAAATAAAAGTTCAAAATACAATTTTATTATGAAATTATATGTTCAAAATGTAATTTCATGGTGAAACCGTATTAGATGCGATTTCATATTATTTGACTTACTAGGGT
The DNA here is from genome assembly GCF_004153795.1 of Camellia sinensis. Lineage (NCBI taxonomy): Eukaryota > Viridiplantae > Streptophyta > Magnoliopsida > Ericales > Theaceae > Camellia > Camellia sinensis. The sequence continues at coordinate 768,840 of NW_021028626.1, forward strand.
GTAGATGTTAGTTAGGTCAATATGAAATCGTATGTACTATGAAATTGAACCAAGATGGATGGGTTGATCAAGGTGATGATTTGATCTTTACAAATTAAGCCGAGCTCACTTGCATGGGTTGAGCCAAGCTAATGGCTATGCTAGTGGGTTCTACCAAGATGAAGACTTGGCCGACCAAATAATAAGATCAATACCAATTTATCTTCTAAGGAATGGGACCGAGCAAATAAAGTGAGCCAATGTGTTTTTGAATAAGAATAAGCAATGGGAATAAATAAAGTGAGCCAATTGCTCGGCTCACCATCAAGTTGCTCAGTTAATCCACGTGCAAAGTAAATAAAAAAAGGAATATGTATTCCATGACCATGTATGGCAATCAAGGCATGGCCCACTAAACACTTTCATCAATAACATCAAGCCAGAACCAAAGATGCATGACCGAAAGCATACATAACCAAGCTAGAAGATGGGTATTGCTAATCAAGGTAGAAGATAGGTATTGCTAACCAAGCTAATGAGTGTCAAACTAAAAAAAAAAAAAACTATTAAACAAAGTTGTTATAGGTATGACTGAAATGTTCTACACGTTCATAATTTTCCACCAAACTAAAAAACTTTAAACAAAGTTGTTATAGGTATGACTGAAATGTTCTACACGTTCATAATTTTCCACCAAACTAAAAAACTTTCTTATTTAAGAATTTCAGAGTAACTTAACTAGGCCATCAAATATTCACTATATTCTTTTGCTTAAAATTTTATCTTTCAAGGATATTTTGGTAATTTTATATGTTTTTAGGTAATATTTAATTTTCTATTTTACATTTGATATCAAATTTATTTTTTTAATAAAAAAAATTTGAAAAATTGAGTCTTTTTTTTTTGTGTTGGCAGTAAAATATTATTTTTATCATAGCAAAACATAGTTATCAATTATATGATACTTATTGATGTTTCACTGCAGAGTTTTTTGATTTATTTGTTTGTTTCATTGAGTTACTTTTTATGTTTTTGGTCATCAAAATCTCATCGAAAAGAAATAATAAAAGACAATCAGTGTGGATAATATTAAACCTAAAACCATAACACATCATATATTTTGCAATCCTATTTTGAAGATATTCATTTTAAATCATATATACATGTGCATCGCATGGGTTACCACTAGTAGGATAATATGCTAAAATATCATGTGCTATTTTAGCACATGCCAAACAAAACCTTAATAATGACACACGTCAACCATTTAGATTGACAGCGTAGACACCCCATTTTTGATTGCCCGCAAGACTTGGGCGCTTTGTCCTGAGCACTCAGTGATGAAAGTTACATTGTCAATGTTTCGAATTCTCAACAAAGGAATCCGGTTTTTAGCTCTAAACCTTCCATACCCAAGCCATTTCTATACCTCTATACCACAAAAATCCATTTTATATAGCACTACTATCCCACACTAAGCCTGAAACAGAGGAACAGGGGAGCCACATTAGGGCCCAGCCGTGCCTTTTGGGCAAGAAATACTATTCTGGGCGGGAATCTGCTAGCTGTCTATTTTTGAAGATATTTGTGACCTATTTGGCTCAAATTCTATAAATACGAGCTGATGCCTTAGTTTTTGAGGGTTAGAAAAATTTCAAAGAAGTAAAAACACCTTTGAGAGCTCTTTCTTCTTTTGCAAGCTAGCTTTGTGATATTGTATCATCCTTGAACCATATCTATACATCATATACACCCTTAGAGCTGAACCTTGGAGCCTTGGTTGAGCCTTGAGAATCATAATTCAACCTTGAGAGTGTGCTATGATCAAGTTTTGTTTACAACCAAAGCTTGCTCACTTCAAGAGGTATAAGCTTGTCACCTTTTTTCTTGCTTTCATTTCAATCATTTTTCATCTATTTCTTGTGTTTTTGTGCTGTTTTGGATCAATTTCAAGTGTTGGAACTTGGGGTTGAATAGCTACCAAAGGTAGAGAGGCTTAACACCCTTTCTTGAACCTTATTTCATAGCTCATCCCCTTTGTTTTACCACTATTTTTCTTGTCTGACACACTTATTTTAAGAGTTTAAAAGGGCTAAAAAACATGGTTTAGAAGTCTAAAAAATGGAGGGGTTAGCCACCTCTCATTGGTCTTGTTTACTAGTTTTCTGTATCTTTGTTCTTATCTATCTTTTTGTGCTCTTTAAACATCTTTTAGCTACTGTTTATTTGTCTTAGGGGCTGTTTAGGGCTGTTTTAATTCATTTAATTGGTTTATGCTTTGAATACTTCACTTGTTGTGTCATACATCCTCATGGCTTTGATTGTTTAGGCGTTAGACATTGAGTCATACTAGTTGATAGCTTTCTTTACTTAGTTTCTATGTAAAGAGTTCCATTTTTGGTAATAATCAACTTCGCATAATCATTTTTGCGCCCTCCCTCCTTTCTTGGTTTTCTTTGTTTGAGAGTTGTTTCAAGCGATTGATTGTTATTCAAAGCATGAGAAAGAGATCTCCTATGCTCAATGGCCGAATCTCTTCAGAGGTTCATCGTCAAGGCATAGTCTCTCTTTCATGATAAGGATCACTTCTTGTTTGACACGTCTCTCCTTTTAGTGGATGTAATTCTCATTATCGGACTAAGTGATTAAAGAATGGAAAGGTTAGTAAAAAACTAATAAAATTGGCTTAAAATCAATGAAACCGACATAAAGAAAATCCTTAAAATTGGTTGGATTCAGCCGAACATTATGCCGAGTTCATCGCTTCAAGAATTGTCACATATCGATTCATGAAATTTTGATGAAACTTGAGGCGTGTCTGTAGACACCATTTTTGACCGACCTTAAGACTCAGACGTCATCGATTGAGCGCTCAATGATGGTGTATGTTGTGCTCGTTTAGAGGTTTCAAAGTTTTGGCTGAGAGCCTTGCCTCCGGGCCTCTGAACTCTTTGCGCTTTGGCTCGATTTGTGGACCGAATCTTGTTTTCTCTTCCCGGAGGTAGGGAATGGTCTTGTAGACCATCTCTTTGTGGTTGTAGACCACTTTTTGTGGTCGTAGGCCACTTTTTCTGTTTGGAGGCTAGTTTTCGATTTTTGGAGCCTTTGCCTTGTCTCGGGACCGCTTAACGTTCTCCGTTTGGCGTAGTTTTTGAACCATACCTTGTTGCCTCTGCCTAGAGGAACACTGTGGTTCGGGAGACCACTTTTGTGGTCGCATACCACTTTTGATGCTCGTAGACTGGTTTTCGAGGCTTTCGGCCGCGTGCTTTGCCTCCTGATCTTTCATCTTGCATCTGCTTTGGTTTGTTTTCGGTACAAACCTTGTTTTCCTTGTTTAGAAGGTGGTCCAAGGGTGGGAGACCAGTATTTCTCCTGGCCGACCACTTCTTCCTCTACCAGCCAGTTTTCTGGTCAGACAACTGGCTTTCTTGGTCTTTGGGGCATCTTTTCTGGTCGGCCACAACATCACTGCATTGTTTTTATGCCCTGGACTCTCTCCCACCATGGCCGATCAGTTTTTGTCTTTGTGGACCACTTAAAGTGGTCGGCCAACCACTTTAAGTAGCAGGCTGACCACTTCAAGTGGTCGGCTACTTTTTGACACACCACTTTAAGTAGCAGGCTGACCACTTCAAGTGGTCGGCTACTGTAAATGCGCCCGCGTGGGGCCCTGCCACAGTTCGGACTCAATTTTGTGTCACGGTTCTTAATCTGAATCAAAGAGTTCAAATCCGGCAAATCGTTTTGAGAAACAGATTTTTTGGAAAGAAGTGCCAAACATGGACTGCTTTGCCAGATACAGAGTCGCCACCTAAATATTTTAAAATGGGGAAATTTAGGAAACCCTGACTCGGTGCCGAACGCCACGTGTCCGTCATCACCAAAGTTGCCTCGGCTCGGGAACATGGGTACGATCGGGGAAGGTCAGCTATGAGCACCCCCTCTCGCCCGGTCCGAAGACCGGCCTCTACTAACCGTGATATTTTGTTTTGAAAATGTTATGTGCTCTTAAACCGGTTATTAGCCTAGAATTACTATGTTATGCGCACAGCAAACAAGTATAGACTAGATTGCCTAATTTGGAAATAAGCATTGCATATCCGTTTGTCTTGAAAAACACTTTGGAATTTGCTACTCGCAAGTAGGCTAAAATATGTAATTTGGAAAGAAACATTGCATATCCGTTTGTTTTGGAAAATGTTTTGGAATTTGCTACTCGTAAGTAGGCTAAAATATGGATTTCAACGAGTTTTTCCAACTCAAACAACCCAACCTTCACCCACAGGCATTCAAACAGTTTATCACATAAGCATCTAGCCATATGGTAAGCATACTGTCATGACAGCATTCACATGCATGTGATGATGCTAAAGCATAAATACTTACATCGTACTCCAAGCCAAAACAATAAACTGGTTAGCAAACATGCATGATCCTAGTTCATGTTAAATTGACTAATGCAGCACATACAGGATGCAATTAGATAGGCTCGGCTAACCTAAGCATGGCATGTGAAATGCGGTCAATTGATGCACGTATTCAATTTGGGATTGAAATACAAATGCAATTAGCATGATGTACCGAGCCCGGTGCATACAAGACGGATGTATGAATGCACGCATGCATAGCATAAGGTATGCTAAATTAAACATGATCTATTACTAACCATCAAAGTAGGTAAGTAAAAGGGAAGAAAGAAGTGGGGATTGGAAGACATGCACACACACTCACCCACACTTATTACATATTTGCCCTTGCTCGGAGGGACCGAAAGAATATTACAAACAATTAACCTACAAGCTAATTTACAGACCATCTAATTAGCTAAGCAAATTAACTAATCTAGGGAAAACAGATAAATCGCCTCGGGAGGAGAGCTCGATGCAATGCATGCTCGGTCCTGCTTGGGAGTGCACCGCCATGCCTAGGCTGCCTCTGTTTTCCTTGACATACTCCTCTGGAGACTTCCAAAGTCTCAGGACTGCTTCCTTGAACATTGGGGACACCACCGGCTGAATGGGATTGCTACCGGCAGTGGAATGCGGTCACCGGCCATTGGTGAAGATATCGGCACATGAAGGATTGCCGGTCGGCACTGAATACTGTCGGTCGGCAGAAAGTTCCTGTAGAATTTGCAATTGACAGCAACAGAGGGCAAGGCAGAGCATGGCAATGCAATTCAAGCAATGTATGCACCAATCATGTCCCTTATCATGTTATTGACTCAAAGGGACATGCTCCTTGGTTCTCGGACCACCAATCGCGCATTTCCATGCGTGATGGCCCAAGGGACCAAGTGTGCATTTTCATGTCAAATGAAATGCAATGCACACAATCAAACCAATGGGGACTTAACCTCTATCATGGATAGTCAAGAGGCCAAGCATGCATGCCAATGCAATGTGACCTAAGCATGTTAACTAGGCATGCAATATGGCAATGCAAATGAGCATGCAAGAAACAAACAACATGCAAGGTAAGCATGCGAGTAAGCAAAGGATGGACTTAAACATGATTTGGGCAGCTCTAATTAAGCCCAAAACAGTGGCCAAAGCCAAGGAAATGAGGCCCAAAACATACGCACATATGTATGCAAATATGGTCCAACTCCTAAGACACACCAAGGAAGCATTGAACTACACTTACTGCAACCACACATGGCATGAACTAAATGACTAAAAAGCAGAATTTTAGCATGTTAAGACAAGGCCTAAAGATCACTTAGATGGCATCCAAATGACCTAAATTCAAAGGCATGCACAAATGCAACTTCAAGGAGCATACCACACAAGCTCATAAATCATCAAAGAGGAATCCAAGGAAAGCATACAAGCATAAGGGGACTGAAATGATGCTATAAACGGTGCCAAATCATTAAAATAAAGCAAGTAACACATGCTATACCCTCACATACTTAAGGCCAACAAGCCAAAATGCAAAGGGGCTATACTAAACATGGAAAATGTGAATCTAAAGACCCAAGACAGACCTTAAGCATGTTAAAACATGACCAAAAACTTCACAAAGCTAAGCCAAAACATGCAAGCATGGTGGTCCAAAGGCAAGATGCATTTCTAGGCAAAATAGAGGAATACAAAGCAAGTATATGATGCACATGGAATCTCACCAAACCATCAAAAATTAGTGAATAAAACATGTGAAAATAGGCCCAAATAACCACTGATACGCAACCATGGCATGCAAAAATGATGAGTTACTTTAGAGGGCCATGCAAGGAGTTATTAAGCACATGCAAGATAGACATTCAATATGACCAAAACAACTCTGGAAATGGCTTATGGGGGTCCTAAAACCCACTGAAAAATGCCTGAAACAAGGCTTGGAAGTATGCAAATAGGAGCCCCTTTGGAAGGTCAAAAAGGGCAACAAATAAGGCAACAAGGGAGAGGGTCACCCCTCTCCTTCTTAGGACCTTAAACCACCATCCTCACCACTGAAATCCCTCAAGATTTTAGTGGTGAGGAGGCCCAAACAAGGTGGTCCCGAAGCTCACCAAAAATAGCACAAAATGGGGCCAAACAAGGCCTAAGAGGGGGTAAACGACCCCAAACACAAAAGTGTCCTTAATGACGTATCTTAAACACAAAAAAAAGAACTTTTTATGTTATACACAAAGCTCAAATCAGCAAGCAAGATAGGCTAAAATGGTGTGCAAAAACGGGGAATAAAGAGCGAAAATGGGTTACCTTTGTAGCCAAAAGGGGACAGCAGCCTCTAGACCCAAAAATGCAACCCTGAACCTCTGAAAATAAGACCCAAGAACCTCCAAGTGATGATGGAAGTGTTGTGCTAGGAGGTGTAGTTCAAATGGCCAAGAACTAGACCCTTTTGGACCCTTTAACCCACCCAAATGTAGAGAGAGAGGGAGATATATAGAGAGAGTGATATATATATCTTATATATCAGATTTTCTAACCCCTTAAATGGAAGGAGAGGCTCTCCTTATATAGAGAAACCAAAGGGGCAAAGCTTCTCTTGGAAGCTTTGACCAAAAAGGCCAAGCTTCTCTTAGAAGCTTGGATCAAAAAGGCCAAGCTTCTTGGAGAAGCTACGCAAAGGGGTCAAGAGGTTCAAGCTTCTTCAAGAAGCTTTAAAATAAGGGGTCAAGCTTCTTGGAGAAGCTAAAAAAAGGTTCAAAAAGGTCAAGCTTCTTGGAGAAGCTAAAAAAGGGTCAAGCTTCTTGAAGAAGCTAAAAAAAGGGTCAAAAGGTTCAAGCTTTTTGGAGAAGCTAAAAAAAGGTCAAGCTTCTTGGAGAAGCTAAAAAAAGGGTCAAGCTTCTTGGAGAAGCTAAAAAAGGTTCAAAAGGGTCAAGCTCCCTCAAAAAAAGGTCTCGGTCAGGACAAGTGGCCGATTGATCAAAAACAGTGGCCGGCCGACCAAACATAATGCCGACCGACCATCAAGAGTGCCGACCGGCCATCACCAATGGTCGGTGGCAAGGAAACAAGGCCGGTGGCCTCATGCCACAGCCGGTGAGGTGTGGGGATGGCCTACAAGCTACTTTCCACCCTCAGAAGCAAAACAACAAGTGTTTGGTGCAAAACCAGACACAAAACAGTTGAGTCGAGAGATCCTGACGTAGGGCGCGTAGCCGAGACCTCCGGGAACTCAAGACGAACACGAGCAAGGATGATCATCGAGTGTTCAAACGATGACGTCCAAGTCTTAAGGACGGTCAAAAATGGGGTGTCTACAGCTACTTTTTGACACCTTTTTGGAGATATTTTCCTCCAGCTAGCACAGCTGAAGGACATTAGGGCCATCCTCCATACACGTGCATGGAGGGATTGCCTTGGTGCTTAGCTTCTCCTAGAAGCTTTGCCTTTCCTCTTCTATAAGAGGGAGGTCCTCCTCCCTCCTCTAGGTTCAGAAAATTTCCCTTAGAGTGATACATATAGTTTTGTATCTATCTTGCTTGGTTCTTCATTTTTGTGCTTCAAAAGTGTAGATTTGTCTTAGTTTAACAGACAAACACAGACTCAAACACCATCCTTGGGTAGCTGAGGTGCTAAGGAGTTATTTTTGGTGTTCTTGGACTGATTTAAGCTCAAAGAACTTGTTGGTGTTGCAGCTTTAAAGAAGGTCTTCAAGGGTGAGTTTTTGACCTTTAAAACCCTCATTCTTGCTTAAGCTTTTGAGCCTATTTTCATGTTGTTTTGAGCTTAACTTATAACTGGAAAAAGTTCCATTTTTAAGTGCTTAAAATAGTTGTTTTAGGTCACTTTTTCGTTTGGGGTGATTTACCCCCTCTTAGGCCTTGTTAGGCCTTATTTTGAGCCATCCCTTTAGGCTCTTGTTGAAGCCTTTGCATGACCTTTCTACCACTGAAATCTAGAGGATTTTCAGTGGTGGAAAGGTGGTCTTGGTCTTAAATAGGAAAGTGTCATCCCCTCTCCTTGTATTGTGTTTACTAGCTTCATATGCCTCATGTTTGAGCACCTTTGTTAAGATTTTGTTGGCCATATCTTAGCTTGTATTTGTGGTTATTTTGCTGAGGCATACCACTTTTTTTGCTTGGTTTGGTCACCTCATGCATGGTTAATACACTTGTAGTGTAAATCACACAAACTAGCTTTGTCTGTTTCATAAAGTAGCATGTCATTCTAGCTTGTTTTCTTTCCATTTCAGTAGGTTTTTGGCATTTTTTTAGCATGCCATGACTTTATTTTGGGTGGGTTTGTTGGCCCCTTGCATGCTCCATACACTTGCAGTGTAATGCCATGAAATAGCCTAACATGCATCATGCCTTGACATGTCATTTTAGCGTGCTTTTGGCTTAGCTTAAAGAAGATTTTGTTCATGTTTTAACATGTTTAAGGTCTGATTTTGGTTGTTTTGGTCATACATGACTTGCTTTGTATAGCCTTGGTTCAATCTAGCTTGTTAGCCTTGTGTATTGAATCCTCTAGCATGCATTGCTTAGCCTATTCCAATGATTTGGCATCATTTATCATGTGATTTCAGTCCATGTTTCATGGCCATACATTCACATTTGTCACACATTCAATGCGTTGGAGGGTTTGCCCCTTTATGCCTTAACATGAACCAGTGCATATGCCTTAGCTTGCGAGCCATCATTTCAGTGGTTATTTGGGGTTATTTTGCCATGATATAACTCTGATTTTTGTTTCTTAAGTCATACCATGCTTGATCTTAATAGGTGTAGTGTAATCCACCTTATTTGCCTTGTATGCATTATGCCTTATGCTCCTCATGTTAGCATGTTTTGGCCTACCTTCCATGCATGTTTTAGACTCATTTTAACATGTACTAATACTATTTTGTGTTGCCTTAATCACATGCTTCATGTTTTGTATACTTGTAATATAAATACTCTTGCTTGCCTCAAGCTTTGAGCACCATAACATGCTTCATTTATGTTGTGTACATGATTTGGCATCACTTAACATGACATTTCAGAGCATTTAGCATTGCCATGTTCCTACTTCAATCATGCTTTAAGTGCCTTTGAGTGTTATGCATTGTTGCTTAGTTTATGCCTTAGCTTGTATGCTTGCATGCCTAGGCCTTTGAGCCCTCATCTCAACATGTTTAAGTCCTTATTTTAACCTACTTGAGCTCTATCCATGATTGGCTCATGCATTGGAGCCATGTATTGCATGCCTCCTTTGTAGTCCTCTTCACTAGCTTAATGCTTTAAGGACCCTAGCATGCCATACTTGTGTTACCTAAATGATTTGGCATCATTTCTTACCTCATTTCAGTGCACTTAGTGTTGCTACACTTCTATGCTTTTCACTCTTTAAGTGTTCTTGAGAGTTGCACCTTAGTGCCTCAATTGGTGAGCCAATTGACATTCATGTTTGTATGAGCTTTCTGTGCCTTTATTTTAGCATTATGGCCACTGTTTTGGCATGACTGAGGTTTTTCCATTTCGGTTTAAGCCCATTGAGTTTGTGGTTTGCATGTTGTTGCATGCTTGGTGTATTGTATATTGTTGCCCTTGTTGCATTGCACTGTGCATGCATGCATTACATTGTGTTAAGAACCCTCATGATTGCCTTGCATTGAGTATGCCATCTAGTTCTTAGCATTTAGCATTGTGTATGCCATGTTATGCCTTGCATTGTGTATGCTAGGTTGCTAGTTGCATTGAGTATGCCATGTAGTTGCATGTTTGCATGATAAGGTTGCATTACATAGCATTGTGCATGCCATGTTTCTTACTTGCATCGTGTTTGGAATAGGTGTTAGTCCAAACGCGGGAAACGAGGGACGTTTCATACTTCAAGTGATGAAACGTGCCTTAATTCCCGGTCGCTGACGCTCTTGATCATACATGATAGAGTTCTAGGCTTTATGTGTTTACTTGTGCATTCATTTCCATATTGAATTGTGCAACTTTACCTCTCGGCCATCATGCATGGAAATGCGTGATTGGTGGCCCGAGGGTCGATAACCACACCCCCTTGAGTTCATCACATGATAGGGAGGGTGGTTGTGCACACATATCTTGCAAATACATTGACATGCCCTTTCTTGCTCTCTGTTGCAGAAAACTGGGATTCAGCAGCAACAACTAGCCGGCCAGCCAGAAAAACTAGCTGGCCGACCACTTTTGCACTTTTCTGGTTTTTCAACAACCAAAAGTGGTCGGCAGGTGTCTGGAGAGACCAAAAGTGGTCGGCCACCCTCCCACAGGATTCCTAAGGTGGAGTTTCATCTTTCTGGAGCTTGGTGCAAGTTTCTGAGGACAAAGGAAAACAGAGGCAAATTGGGGCATCGCATTGGATTTTCTGAACGAGGCGTCCGGGCATGTATGCATTCCTCTCCCTCTGAAACTCCTGATTTACTGCTTTCCTTAGCTGCCATGCTTAGATAGCTTGCTTTTGCTTTGGTTTGTACTTTAATTAGTTAATGCGTTAGCTATTCAATTCATTTTGTAATAATTAGTTAACGAAGATTAGTTAATTACTTTGTTGTGTAATAATTAGTTTAATTAGCTTAGATTAGCTAGTTAGCTCTTTATTTGGTCCCTCTTTCGAGAGGGTGCATTGTTGCAATAAGCGTGCATGTGTGTGATGCATGTCTTCCAACCTCCATTTCTTTCTCCCTTTTACTTAACCGCTTACGATGGTTAGTTTTAGGGCATATTTCATTTAGCATACCTTATGCTCGCTTGCATGCATCCATTCATCTGTATTGCATGCACCGGGCTCGGCGCATCATACTAACTGCATTGTATTTCAATTCCAATTTGAATACATGTATCAAGTTGCGTTTCATATGCCATTCTAGAATAACCGAGCCTATTTTTAGTTCTATTTTCACATGTGTTGCATTAGCCATTTTAACATGAACTAGGATCATGCATGATTTCTAACTAGCTCTCTGTTTTGGCTCGGAGTACACTGTGAGTGTTTACACTTTAGCATACTGCATGTGTGTTAATGCTACCGTGAAAGCATGCTTGCCATGAGGCTAACTGCTTATTTGCTATAACTGCCTGAATGCCTGTGGGTGAAGGTTGGATTACTTGAATTGGAAAAATTCATTGAAATCCTCATTTTAGCCTACTTGCGAGTAGCGAACTTTAAACTGTTTTCAAATGAATATGCAATGTTTTGTTTCAAATTAGGCGATCTAGTCTGTACTTGTTTGTTGTGCGCATTACATAGTAAGATTAGCTAATTAATTGGAATAAGAACACATTGTTTTCAAAAACAAAATATCATGCTTAGTACAAGCCAATCTTTGATCGGGCAAGCAGGGGTGCTCATTAAATGACCTTCCCCAATCGTACCCAAGTTCCCGAGCCGAGGCAACTTTGGTGATGACAGACATGTGGCCTTAGGCACGAGTTAGGGTTTCCTAAATTTTTCCAAAATAAAATATTTAGGTGGCGACTCTGTATCTGGCAAAGCAGTCCATGTTTGGCACTTCTTTATAAAAATCAGTTTTTCAAAACGATTTGCCGGATTTGGACTCTTTGGTGATTTATCGGTCTCATATCGCACATTGTGATTCAGAACCGTGACTTTTGAGTCCAAACTGTGGTAACTCAGAGAACAAAATGAGAATTCACAGCCCTCATGAGGCGCGCGTGGATACTCGGAGAGTTCTCCCCGGGAGGGCATCCACAGTGTCTACTTCCCTCTTTGAGCTAAATTCAAGATAAGAGGGAGGGGTAGTCATTTTTCATTGCATTTATTAACTTTTTGTCCAAACATGTCGAAAACCATCACGCTATTCAACTCACGCCTATTGATGGTTTTGGAACCAAATCCATTCTTCTCTTAAAGTTCTCCATGATAGAGAAGAGCAGAAGGGAAAAATAAGGCTCAGAAAAGCTCTGTCTATACTACTTTTACTTCAGAGCACAAAAACATTTCTTTTGCATGAAATTAGGGCACGACCGACCTTGTTTGGACCCAGTCGGGCCTCATTAGAGGCCGGCGAGGCTCCAATGTTTGGTAAACAGAGCATTTTAGGAGAAACAAGGGGCAGTGGCTGAGGGTGAAACAGGACAGATTCCTAGGGAGGCAGACAAAGTAGCTTCTGAAGACTGTCTGTATGAACACGCATCTGATTCTTGTGCATTATTAATGTTGTTCATGTTATAGTTGTAATCATTGTTGTAATTATTATTCATATTATTGTTGTAACTTATGCTATCCTTGTTGTAATAAATTAGATAACTAGTTATTTATTCAGTATTTATCCGAATTTGTAATAAAACAGTTAGCTAGCTAACCCATTTGGTATTCATTCGAATTTGTAATAAGTAGTTTATTCAAACATTCATTCAAACCCTTTTGCACGAGGGAAAAATATGTAATAATTGTGTATGTCTTCCAAACCTATTTCTTTCTCTCTTTTATTTACCCGCTTATAATGGTAGCATCATATTTTCCTTAGCATTTTCCATGATTTGCATCCATTCGTTTTGCATGCATAAGGGTTCGACTCATCATACTAACCAATGTCAATTTCAAATTCTCTACTCCAATACATGCTTTATCGCATGCCTTGAATTGGTTCATATTTCCATGCTAGTAGCCGAACTCATTATTTACATAATGTGTGTGTCGCATTAGTCATATTGCATTGTTTGAGAGCATGCATTTCTTCTAATTATTTGGCTTGCCTTGGAGTACTCGGTGAGCACTTATTGCTTTAGCATATTGCATTGTATGTTTGTGTTGCCATATCAGGCATGTTTTTCCATTAGGCCAAATGTTTAAGTGATATACCTGTTTGAATGCCTATGGATGGAGGCTAATTGCCAAAATTGGAATGATTAGATCAATGTACATACAAACTCACTTTTTTTTTTTTTTTCAAGTGACACAAATTCAAAACAATTTTCAAAACAAACATAAAATCAAAGAGTTCCAACTTTCGCAAATTAGTCTATATTTGTGTGCATCACATAGTAAAGAAAGTATAAAAATCAGAACAAGAGCATATAATCTAAATAAAAATCACATCATGATTATTAAAGGCCAATCTTTGATCAGGTGAGTGGGGTGCTCAATTCATGACCTTCCCGGCTCATACCTAAGTTCCCGAGCCGAGACACTTTAGTGATGACGGATAAGTGGCCTTTGGTGCGAGTCACGAGTTTTCTAAATTTTTCAAAAATATTTAGGTGGTGACTATGAAATCTGGCAAAACAGTCCATTTTTTGGAATTTGATTCAAGCATTGATTTTCCAAAAGATTTGCCAGATTTGGACTCATTTGTGATTATTTATTTCACATTGCACTTGCAAAATCAGTTTCAGAACCACGGGAGTCCGAACTGTAGGGCTAATCGTATCCGAAAGGAGCACGAAAAGCAAGCTACAGACACACAGAAGTCTTTTAGAACATTCTAATGTAAGGCTTTACTTTTCTTATACTAGCAATTCCAATAAGTCAGACTAAAAATAAATAATAAAAAAATTAATATTATAATTTGTAGGTTACCAAAGTGATAAGAGTTTTCTTAATGAAATTGAAGGTTTTGGATTCAAACCTTGTTTTGTTTATTTATTTATTTATTTTTGTAGGATAGAAAAATATGCCAGGTTATCTGAGGAGAAGGCTTGAATACCAGGTCATAGTTAGGGGTGTGCGCGGTGCGGGTCGGTGCGGTTTGAGGGGAAAATAGAAACCGTATGGCGGGTAGCGGATTGATAAAAGTGTCACTAGAATTTGCCATTTTTCTTATCAAAAACCGACGGTTCGATTAGCAAATAATGACCGATTTGCCTTGGCAGTTCAGGCGGATTGGCGGTTTATAAAAAATATAATTCAAATTACAAAACTTAAATCAAAGAGTAAAAAAAAGATGAGAGATATCGTGATGTTAAGCATCTTGCGAAGCTTTCTTCTGATGCAGCAAGTGTAGCAACAACATGATAATATCAACAACTATACCATCAGTTCATTACAAGCATCTGTGGAAGCTACAATGATCAAATACAATACATAAAATTAATATCATTCAAGGTTTACAATATATTGAATGGAGATGTTTACTGGTTTGAAAGTATTTAGATTGAAAAGTGAGCTGATGCAAGTTTGCAACATGGCCAGAAAAAAAAAAAAAAAGATTGAAAAGTGAATTGGAATCCAACTTTATTTTGGATTACTGACATTTTGAATTCCCCTTGAATAATAATGTAATACTATATTCTAAGGTATAGAACAACAAGCAAAACTTAAGTAAAAAGAATTTTTAGAATCTTATAAAACATGATTTAATAGCGGTGCGGGTCGGTGCGGTTTGGAAGAAAAATAGAAACCGGCGGATTGATAAAAGTGTCACTAGAATTTGCCATTTTTCTTACCAAAAACTGGCGGTTTGACTAGCAAATAATAACGAATTTGCCTTGGCGGTGCGGCTCAGTGCGGTTTTGGCGGTTTCAGCAGTTTCGGCGGTATTATGCACACCCCTAGTCATAGTATATGGATAGATAGATAGGTAGGTATATTATAAATATATATATATATATATTTCCTATTTCCGTTTATGTATTACTGTGTACTATTCACAAGACGAGGTGTGTTTCTCTCCAATTCATCATTTGGATTGGTGGGTGTTGGCTAGGTCTCTCATGCGTTTCATTTTGATAATTTGAACTGTTAATTTGTCGGGTGCGTATATATGATCTATAAAAAAATTAAATTGATCCGATATTTATAACACATTCATTTTATTGCATTTGTTCTAAAAAAATTGATGGTCTATTTTTAAAAACATATTGACCATTAATTTTTTTAGAGACAAACTTAATAAAATAAAAGAATTATGAATATCGAATTGATTTAATTTTTTTTTAAAAATAATATGCACACAAAGTCCAATAAAATAAACTTTTGAATCATCAAAATCAAACCTATGAATTCTTATCGCGTAATGTGCGTGGTTCTTGTGGCATTTGTAGGTTTCAGTAGCTTATCAAGTCTTTATTAATTTTTTAATTAAATTCAAATTTAATTATAAAAAAAATAACTAAACAAGTTCCAATTATTTCATTAAATTTATATCCAATCAAATGCCTTA
Source organism: Camellia sinensis (assembly GCF_004153795.1). Classification (NCBI taxonomy): domain Eukaryota; kingdom Viridiplantae; phylum Streptophyta; class Magnoliopsida; order Ericales; family Theaceae; genus Camellia; species Camellia sinensis. The sequence continues at coordinate 784,356 of NW_021028626.1, forward strand.
AATCAAAAGGAGTTTTTTTTTTTTAAATATTATAAAAAATAAACTATTTATCAAAACAACTCACTTTCCAAACTATTTATCAAACTTACTTTTTTTAAAACGCAAGTTAAAAAAAAAAAAAAAACTTTATCATGAAATCGTATGTTCAAAATGTAATTTCATGTGAAATCGTATCAAATACGATTTCATAGTAACTTGACTTACTAGTGTGTATGTTAGAACTCGAATATGAAATAAAATAAATAATTAAATAATAATGATTTTACAATGTCAAATATTTTGCTTGTGAATATTAAAGTGCACATTAAATATTTTTAGAGAGTCTTTTAATTAATTTTAAACCTAAAATAAATTTATGGTGGAATTCTCCAATTTAGAGATAAGATTTACTATTAAAATAAATAATAGTAATAATGTTAGATAATAATAATAAGTGGATTGTTGGTTATATATATAAAGATAACAAAAACCCTAACTCTTATTATAATTGTTTTCCACGACACTAGCAGCCCTAGCAGTCGGGGGCTTATGAAGGAAAGAGAGGAGTGATTCAATCATCATGATTATTTGTTGTAGCCAAGGAGGAGAGCTTTGGGTGTGTTGTGCCGTGTGGCGCCCTAGGTTTGCTTCTCTTCTTTCTTTGTTCGTTATCCTTATTCTATTATTATTTAATTCATTGATGGAGAGGTTGTAGGTGTATATATTTTGTATATATATACATATATATACTATTAAAAGATCTAAGGAGATAAATTGTGTAAAGAATGAGAGTAATTCTTAGTTTAAAAATTCTATACACAAACACAAACTTTAAAAATCAAGAAACCTTATCAAACGGATGATTTTTGAACTAATATTTTTACAGTGGATTAATTACATATTGAATTGCATATCAAAATTTTATCTTAATTTTTGGGTGTCAAAATCTATATTAACTGGTGCGTTCAAATCTGTCCAGAAAACTGGTGTAAAAAAGTAATTTCAGAAGTGTCATTCTCTTTGGGTATAAATCCGAAAATTATCAAATTAGCGTCCTTAGAACTGGTTACAAGTCTAGTTTCTTACATTTTTTTCCTTGCATTGATAGCTCGTGTATACTAAGAGAACCATTAATTTCTTTAAAGTACTGCAGAAAACAATCTATTTGGATATAATTAATTGTAAGTAATTATTTTGATAAACAAATCAAGTGAAACCAATTGGGTTTGAAACTTGGGATATATTTGTAGTGTTGTGCATGTTTCAATTCAATATACTTTAAATTTGAAACAAAAAATTAATTAATTAATTATGACTTAACTGATTAGGCTAAATCATTTTTTATTTGATTGATTTGTTGGTTTAATTGCGATTTTAGCAGTTTTATCAAAATATTGATTTGATTTGTTTGATTTGAAATAAACTTTTGATTTGAAATTAACTAAAGATTGATCTGATTAAAGATTGAAAGACTGAGATTGCTTGATTAGAAATAAATTTGCTTCCAAATAATTGTTAACTGTTATTTTATAATTCCACATCGGAAAAAGAAAAAAATATGCTAAAGTAAAACAACTTCTCTGTCTTGTTTTACCAAATCCAGAATGGCCGAAGATTGTAGAAATTGATGCCTTTAACTATACTTATGGAGGTATTTTGAAACAGATTAATCCTACCAATCACATAGAAGAATTATTACGATTTACATTAGGAAATTAGACTAAAGCTGCTCTTAACTATCCCACAATTAAAAAAATGTGTTTAGCTATTGTTAAATGTGTTTTAAAATTCTAGGATGATTTGCTAAACCAAAAATTTCTAATTCATGTGGATTGTTCCACAGCTAAACATATATTTAAAAAAGATGTTCTTAATCTTGCTCACAAATAGATATTTGCAAATTGGCAAAGTGCTTTATCTGCATTTGACTTTGATATTACTTATATCAAAGGTTAATAGAATTTTTTACCCGATTTTCTCACTCGTGAATATTTGCAGGGATCATGACTAGTAAAGGTGGTCGTGGCCCAAGTCGTAGTGGCCGAGGCAGAGGAAACCTTTACTAGAATCCCTATATAACAGAATTTTCGGCATTACAAGCCTCTAACAGTCATCAAGGAGAATCCTTTGGCCAATCCGCCAAATATGTCCTCCTAACTCCTGAACAATACACTCCTAATAGTATTACTGAAGAACAGTGTTTTACATTGAACTAGTAGATGAAAAATGGATGATAGATCCATGGGAAATTAAACGTCGTTATCTTGCGACTCGACAATTTCCCCCACATTTTGACTAGTACCGTTATATCTATGAACAGATACTCATTGAGACTGCCGCCATGGAGATTAAGCATACTTTGCATGATCCTTCCAAGACTGCCAGTCCAATCCAATTCAGTAAAACTACCATCCGCAATATTATGCCCATTGCTACATGGGGCATTCATCTGCATACCACTCGTCAATTTGACATTCGCAACAGAGAAACTCGCTATAGTTATTGAGACTATATCGATGCATTTATTTATGCCTTCTATTACCAGAATCCTATTCGCAATCATTACTGGTTTATCCGCATTTGTCCCGACGTCCTCAAAAACGATTTACCAAATTGGTTTCTCATTTGGTGGAATAAATTTGGGTTACAACTAGAAGTTTTACCAGTATCTATCCGAGAAGCCTTTAACGAATGGCAAATTGCTTATTCTCATTTACCAGGACAAAAAGATATTTCCATGACCAAATCTTTGGTTCATTTTACTATATGTTTCAGTATTCCATGGATATGGAATGGGATTTCCCGAGTGATTATCAGAATAAGATTCCACGTCTCAAAAGAGTTTTCTTTGTGAGATGGTGGGCTAAGGGTATTGTGGGAGCCGAGTATTAGGGGATGTGAAGAGGTCGAATAGTATTCTTAGGGAATCGAGATGTATACATTGCATTCGGTCCTGTCTTATATAAATTCAGGGGGATCCTAATCAGCCATAGAACCAGTTGAGCAAGGAGCCGAGTAGAGGTTGGTCAATGACAGAAGGAGCCGAATGAATAACTGCATGGTGGACCAAAGGTGGGCCCAACTCTGAGGCCCAGAGGGAAATATAAATAGAGGAACATCAACCAAAGAGAGGTATGTAAGAACAAGTAAGCTTAACTTAAGACATAAGCAACAAAGAGAGTAGATACTAACTTATCCGTCGGAGTGCTAATTCTGGCATCCCCGACCGGAGTGTTCATTCTTTTTCAGGTGGCTAGCTGAGGATCACAAGCGCCCTCTAGGACCCGAAGAGTATTTCCGAATCACTTCTCCACAATTGGCGTCGTCTGTGGGAATACTCAAGCACATCCATGGCGGGCGTGACGGAAGATCCTCCGACATTCGCTGGCGACCCTACGCCACAAGATAAAACCACTCCAAGCAACATGCTTGGGCCAGAGAATATTACCTCAAGAAAGGCCTTGAACTTCGATTCACCCTCGACATCAGCACATGAAACAATTCAAGCGATTATGGAGCAAGCGAAGCAAAACGAACAGAGGTTGGAAAACATGATGGCTGAGAACAAGTGCCTTCGACAAGATTTGGCCTTGGAGGTGGCAAAATCTCAACAAGCCGTGCGCTAAGACCTGGGACGACCTCCGAGAAAGGATGGTCGACGATCTCGAATTCGGAGACATGATAGTAGCAGTGGCTCTGACCCATCATCCCTAGAATCTACAAAGAAGGGATGAGTCGACATCTCCAATTCTTTTGAGGGAAGTCCGCGTGCACGGAAAAAGCAAAGAAGAAATGATTCAAACGAAGAGGATCAACATGACCCCTTTGTACGACGGATTGCAAGAGCAGTGCTACCCAAAATGTTCAAAGCACCATCATTCACCATGTATGATGGTAAATCAGACCCCAGCGATCACATTCGCCACTACAAGCAAGCCATGACGCTTCATGCAGACGACGAGGCCCTCATGTGTTGAATATTTCCGAGCAGTTTGGGACCACTGGCTGTCATGTGGTATTATAAACTGGAGCCGGCATCAATCAAGAGCTTCCACCAACTCCAAAAATCCTTCAGGGCAAGGTTTATCACTAATGAGGTCCAGCCGAAGTAAGCCGATTCTCTGTGGGCAATGCAAATTCAACCAGGGAAAACTCTTCGTGCATATTCGGCGCGGTATTGGGAATGTTTTAACCTAGTAGATGATGCCTGTGATGACTCTACGGCTATCACCGCCTTCAAAATGGGGTTACATCCAGACAGTGCCCTCCGCAGCTCTTTGACCAGACGGCCCCCAAAAACGATCTGGTCGTTTATGAAAAAAGTTAAGGAATACTGCAAAGTAGAAGACGATGCTCTACAAGTCAAAGCCGGGCACAACGCCACTAAGTTGGCCCTGCCTGAAATCGTGCAGCCGATGAGCACTGTGCCACCACAGAGTCCTGAATCATGAAACCGGGCTAAACGAGATCGAAGACAAGATTCGCGGCGATCAAATGACCATTGTCCACACCGAGCTAATGAGTAGCTTCAAGTGGATAGCAGGCGCGCAAGGCGCGCTGACAAGAAATACACGGAGTTATCGAAACCGATCAGTATGGTTATGGCTAAGGTTCAACACTTGTCGTTCTTTAAGTGGCCGTCTAAAATGGTGGGACCTCCCGACACGAGGAGGCGGGATAAGCGGTGCGAATATTACAAGGACCACGGTCATGATGCCGACAGTTGTTACGCGTTGAAGGATCACCTCGAGGAGTTGGTACAAGACGGCCGGCTTAAGCAATATGCCCAAAAGGACAACTCAACCAAAACTGTTGCTTTGTGGTCGGAGTCACCGCCACTGGGTGTAATTCATATTATACATAGCTTGCCAACGGCTTCTGCGGTGCATACAATTTAGTCACATCCTAACCTCCCAAAGCAAATCACACCGGCGAAACGTCCCCACGAAGCTGCGAGTATTTCTTTCGATGACTCCGATTTGGTCGGCGCAACACTCCGCCACATTGATCCCTTGGTAATTGAACTACGCATAAATAGATTCGCCGTTGAACGGGTTCTCATTGACCAGAGGAGTACTTTAGAGGTTATGTACTACAAGACCTTCATTAAAGTCGGTTTCACTGAGTCAGACCTATCTCTGACCCATTTTCCCTTATTCGGCTTCAATACCAATCCAGAATACCCGTTGGGCAAAATCACACTACTTGTTCGAGCGGGCTCCCGATCAGTGGATGTGGAGATTTTGGTTGTCAAGCTTCCTTCACCGTATAATCTCATCATGGGACGAACTTGGCTGCATACAATGCAGGCCGTGCCAAGCACCTATCATCAACTGCTCCGCTTCCCGACTGAACGCGGCATTGAACAAATCCGTGGTTCCCAGAAATCGGCACAAGATTGTTATCTCCTTGCCGCGAAGACTCCAAGAGAGCTGGAAGTGAATTCTATTGAGGTGCCGAATCGAGAGAGCCTCGACGTTGTTGGGCAGCCCCCAAGTGAAAAGGCCACAGAAGCCCTGGACCGAGTTGAAATTGATGGGAATCCTGATAGGTTCTTCATGGTTGGCGCCTCCTTGAATAAAGTCGACAGACAACAGCTAATTACCTTCTTACTTAGCAACCTTGATGCATTTGCATGGTCGTTGTATGAGATGTCGGGGGTGGATCCATCTGTTTCTCAGCACCATTTAAATGTTGACCCCAAACGCAAACCGATTATTCAGAAAAGCCAGCGTTCAGCTACAAAACACACTACTGCCGTTGTTGAAGAAGTTAATCGGTTGCTTGTTACTGGGGCAATCCAGGAAGTAACCTACCCAACATGGCTGTCAAATACAGTGGTTGTAAAGAAGAAAAATGGGACTTGGCATGTTTGTGTGGATTTCACGGACTTAAATACAGCTTGTCCCAAGGATTGTTTGCCCCTCCCCAGAATAGACCAACTCGTGGATGCCACGGCGCGTCATCAACGCATGAGCTTCCTCGATGCCTACAGAGGTTATCATCAAATTGCAATGCACCCGAAAGACCAAGACAAAACTGCATTCCTCACCTCAAGAGAAACCTACTGCTATAAGGTTATGCCTTTTGGGCTAAAGAATATGGGGGCAACTTACCAAAGACTAGTCACTGCCATGTTTAAGGAGCAACTCGGCCGAACGATGGAAGTGTACATTGACGATATGGTGGTTAAGTAAAAAAAAGAGCAGACTCACCTAGCCGATCTGAAAGAGACATTTGGCATTTTACGCAAATACAAAATAAAGTTGAATGCTTCCAAGTGTGCATTTGGGATCGGTTCCGACAAATTCTTGGGCTACATTGTCAATCACCGCGGAATCGAAGCGAACCTGAGGCAAATCACAGCAATCCTAGAACTCGGCTCTCCTCGATTGGTCAAGGAGGTCCAAAAGTTGATGGGGATGGCCGCCACACTTAACAGGTTCATCAGCCGTTCCACTAATCGATGTCGATAATTCTTTCATACCCTACAGTAGGGTAAAGCTTTTGAATGGACCTCTGAGTGCGAAGCCGCTTTCAATGGTCTGAAGACCTACCTCCGATCAGTCCCACTCTTGACAACACCCTCGACCGTCGATCCGCTCATTTTATATTTGGCAGTTTTCGACCGGGCCGTCAGTGCTATGCTATTAAAGGAAGAGCTTGGGAAGCAGCGGCCAGTTTATTATGTGAGCAAGGCAATGGTTGACGCCGAAACATGTTACCTCCTGTTGGAAAAACTCATCCTAGCCCTCGTCATGGCAGCAAGAAAACTGATGCATTACTTTCAAGGGCACACCATTGGGGTACTAACAGACTACCCCCTCCGGACAGTACTCCGTAGTGCAGAAGCATCGGGCCGCGTTTCAAAGTGCGCTCTCAAACTCGGCCAATATGATATTCAGTTTCTGTTTAGAACCTCAATCAAGGGGCAAGTCCTTGCTGACTTTGTGGCCGAATTCACTGGAGGCCTCGCCGGCTATAAGTCCGATCAGACTCAACCTAAGCCGAACTGGAGAATTTATGTTGGGGACATTTGTCAGTTGTATTGTGACGGATCATCCAACCAATGGGGTAGTGGGGCCGGAGTAGTGATAATGGCTCTCGACGGAGCAATAATCGAGTAGACGGTTAAACTCGGCTTCAAAGCATCAAACAATGAGGCCGAATACGAAGCTCTACTAACCGGCTTATGGAACGCACATTGTCTGGGTGCACAGCCTTTGTTTGTATTTTGCGATTCAAAACTGGTGATCAATCAGCTAAAGGGGAAGTACGCGGCTAAAAACGACTGTATGGCAGCCTATATGAAAACAACAAACTCCTTGCTGGCACAATTTGACCATCATGAATTGAACCAAATAACCCGTGATCAGAACACACATGCAGACGCCCTGGCCTGCCTAGCCTCTGCCATTAACTTAGAGATTAAACGGACAATTGAAGTGGGTTTCACCCCTAAGTCGAGCATTGGCCCTTCAGAGGAAGTCCAGGTCAATGTCATAGAGTCAGGACCGAGTTGGATGGACTCCATTGCTGCATTCCTATCTTCCAAACAACTCCCGTCAGATAAGAAAAAAGCGCACAAGTTGCGAAACAAAGCCCTGCGATACTACTTGGATCCACAAGCAAAGCTTTACAGAAAAAACCCTTTCTGGTCCATACCTATAATGCGTTCATCTGGATCAAGTCGAGGAACTCCTGACTAAAATACATGAAGGTAGCTATGGTGCCCATTCTTGCGGGCGCTCTTTGGCTAATCGAGCTGTGACACAGGGGAAGCCGATTCCGAATGTTACATGAAGAAATGTGAACAATGCTAGAAATTTCCTCCCTTAACCCATCTGCCTGCTGAAGAGTTGAGCTCTATAACCAGTCCTTGGCCGTTCACCCAATGGGGACTTGACATCATCAGACCATTGCCTCGCGCCCCGGGCAACAAGCGATTTTTGATTGTCATGACAGATTATTTCACAAAATGGGTCAAAGCGGAGGCACTAACACACATTCGAGATACCGATGTGAAGTGTTTTGTATGGAGGAATATCATAACACGATTCGGCATTCCAAGAGCACTTATTTCGGACAACGGCACCCAGTTTGATTGCGGCGTCTACCAAGAATTGTGCAGCAAGTATGGTATTCGGCCTTATTTCTCCACCCCGGCATATCCACAGAGCAATGGTCAAGCTGAAGCCTCCAACAAAGCCATTTTGGACGGCATCAAGAAACGGCTGGAGAAAGCTAAAGGAAAGTGGGTGGAAGAGCTCCCTAGTGTACTGTAGGCTCATCGCACTACACCAAGGCGATCAACTAGAGAAACGCCGTTCGCCCTGTGTCTTGGGACTCAGGCAATTATCCCACTAGAGATCGGCCTACCCACTTTGAAAACAAAGGTCTTTAACTTAGGCCGTAACGACATGATGCTACCTTTAGACCTAACTTTGATTGAAGAACGGCGAGACCGAGCCCTCGCATCTATGGCACGGTATTAGCAGCAGCTCGCTAAGTCATACAATTAATGTGTGCATCAGCGATGTTATATACCCGAAGAACTGGTTTTGAAGAAAGTTCTTCCCGTTACTAAGAACCCCGCCAACGGAAAGCTAGGTCCCAATTGGGACAGCCCCTATCAAATTGAATCAATCGCTAGCATAGGGGCATATCGGCTCAAAGACATGTCTGGGAGGAGTCTGCCACGGCCATGGAATTTCACGCATTTGCGTAAATTCTATCATTAACCCAACTTGTAAGGTACGATACTTGTTTTGAATGTTCACCATGTACAAATTTCACTTTTGCAATACAAAGTCTCTTATTTCCTCACTGAAATTCAGCTCGTTAAAACAAGTCTTCCCGATTAAGCCTCCGGATTCGGAGCACCCTTCGTGGATATCACGATTGGCTGAGATTTAAGTCTCCGAATTCGGAGCCCCATCAGTGCATGACACTTTTGGGCCAATTAAGCCTCCGGATTCGGAGCGCCCTTCGTAGATGTCACGATTGGCCAAGATTTAAGTCTCCGAATTCAGAGCCCAATCAGCGTGACACTTTTGGGCCGACTAAGCCACCGAATTCAGAGCGCCCTTCATGGATATCACGATTGGCCAAGATTTAAGACTCTGAATTCGGAGCCCCATCAGTACGTGACACTTTTGGGCCGACTAAGCCACCGAATTCGGAGCGCCCTTCGTGGATATCACGATTGGCCAAGATTTAAGTTTCCGAATTCGGAGCCCCATCAGTGTGTGACACTTTTGGGCCGACTAAGCCTCCGGATTCGGAGTGCCCTTCGTGGATATCACGATTGGCCAAGATTTAAGCCTCTGAATTAGGAGCCCCATCAGTCCGTGACACTTTTGGGCCGATTAAGCCTCCAGATTCGGAGCTCCTGTCATGGATATCACGATTGGCCAAGATTTAAGACTCCGAATTAGGAGCCCCATCAGTGCATGACACTTTTGGGCTGATTAAGCCTCCGGATTTGGAGCGCCCTTCATGGATATCACGATTGGCCAAGATTTAAGTCTCCGAATTCGGAGCCCCATTAGTGCATGACACTTTTGGGCCGATTAAGCCTCCGGATTCAGATTGCCCTTCGTGGATATCACGATTGGCCAAGATTTAAGCCTCTGAATTCGGAGCCCCATCAGTGCATGACACTTTTGGGCCGATTAAGCCTCCTGATTCGGAGTGCCCTTCGTCGATATCTCGATTGGCCAAGATTTAAGTCTCCGAATTCGGAGCCCCATCAGTGCATGACACTTTTGGGCCGATTAAGCCACCAGATTCGGAGCGCCCTTCGTCGATATCACGATTGGCCAAGATTTAAGTCTTCGAATTCGGAGCCCCATCAGTGCATGACACTTTTGGGCCGATTAAGCCTCCGGATTCAGAGCGCCCTTCATGGATATCACGATTGGCCAAGATTTAAGCCTCCGAATTCGGAGCCCCATCACTGCGTGACACTTTTGGGCCGAGTAAGCCTCCGGATTCGGAGCGCCCTTTGTGGATATCACGATTGGCCAAGATTTAAGCCTCCGAATTCGGAGCCCCATCAGTGCGCGACACTTTTGGGCCGACAAAGCCTCTGGATTAGGAGCGCCTTAGTAGGTCTCATGATTGGCGCAGATAAAAGCCATGGATTCGGCGCGCTTCTCGTTAATATTACGATTAAAAAGCAGACGTAGTTGGCGAAAGTTGAAACATGCAAGCATTGAAAACGAAATGTTTCATTACATCAGCCGACTGGCTCAGAATGTATAAATCGAAACATGCAAATATTTAAAATAGAGTGTTTTATTAGATTAACCATTAAATACATAATTTGCTCACAATCTATGTTGGGAGTATTTACAATATCTAGTCTAAATCGGCATCTCCCTTATCATCACTCCTCAACTTCGAATGCTGGGAAAGGAAATTGATAACTCTGATATAGCAGCGACGCCGAATCAACGCCGGCTGCCTAGAGAGCGTCCGAGGCCTGTAGTGCCTTGATCCATCCGTGCTTGAATCCACGATTCTCACATCGGCAGACCTCCTCGGCGAGTTTTTCCTTGGTCTTGTCTATCCCGACCTTTCGGCAGTTGTGGAAGCCTTTTTCATAAGCCCTGACCTTGGTAGTCTCAATTGCAAACATGCTAGCTGTATCTTGATCGGCAATTGCATGACTTATTAGTCATTGGGTCACCCTCTCCTCCACGATCGGTTTCGATTTGCAGGCCGATTGAGCCTCGGTAGCCTTGACCTCTCTTAGCTCACGCTCAGCCTTCTCCGCGCGAGCTTCTAAGCTTTGAATGTGTTCATCTCTCTGCCCTATATCCCACCGTGCGGCACGTAGACGCATGCCGATTTCATAGGCGATGTACAGCCCTTTCACCGCCCCATGGATGCCCTACCGAAATACTTCGAAATCCTGTCGACTGACCATCGACTGCTGGACTTCTGGTGGAAAAATTTATCGAGCGAACTCGACCACCACATTTGGGTCATGAACGATTGAATCCGCCTCCGTCATCAGTTTTTTCCCCACAAAGACCGCAAAACTCAACGGGCGCTGTGTCGCACCGGGTTCTCCTCTCGAGCGCGGTTGAGGGGATTTGCCCCGCTGCTACTTTTCCCTTCTGGGTGACCTGCATCGACAACGAGGGGACTAGCGCCTCTCCCGCTCCCTCATCACCCTACTACTCGTGCGCATATGCTCGCCACATTGATTCATCTCTACATCCAGTTCACCCAATGTCCTCCCCTCTCCTCTGTTGTTGAAGTATAGTCTATTTGACATTCGCACTTGTCTAACCTTCCTCAACAGACTGGGCTAGGATATTGAATTTGAGCACGCTAATGGGACCTACGCGCATGAGGCACTGACCCCATTTATTCCTTACGGGTGCAACACCCCCGAAGCGATCTCATTAATGATAAACTTCAAAAGTCTCATGCCGTGAACTAAGATCATTCGACCTTCCAGTTCATGCTGGGCGAGGGCAGATTCATTAATCCATTTGGCTTAACTATCAGAGAGCCGAATTAGTATTGTGCCCCAGCAAATCCCTGAACCGCCGTTTTTAGGCTGATTAGTTCAATAACCTGCTGGGGCAAGGGTAGATTCATTAATCGATTCGGCTTAACTATCAGAGCTTAGCCAAATTGCCATTGTGCCCCTGCAAATCCCTTATTGTCCTATTCGGCGTCTCCGGTTCATTAACCAGCTGGGGCAAGGGCGAATTCATCAATCTATTCAACTTAACTATCAAAGCTCAGCCGAATTACCATTGTGCCCCAACAAATCCCCAAACCGCCGTTTTTAGGCTGACTGGTTCATTAACCTGCTGGGGCAAGGGCATATTCATTAATCTATTCGGCTTAACTATCAGAGCGCAGCCGAATTACCATTGTGCCATAGCAAATCCCTGAACCACCGTTTTTAGGCTGACTGGTTCATTAACCTGCTGGGGCAAGGGCAGATTCATCAATCTATTCGGCTTAACTATCAAAGCTCAGCCGAATTACCTTTGTGCCCAAGCAAATCCCCGAACTGCTATTTTTAGGCTAACTGGTTCATTAACCTGCTGGGGCAAGGGCAGATTCATTAATCTATTCGGCTTAACTATCAGAGCTCAGATGAATTACCATTGTGCCCCAGCAAATCCCCGAACCGCCGTTTTTTGGCTAACTGGTTCATCAACTTGCTGGGCCAAGGGCATATTCACTATCATATTCGGCTAAGTTGCAGCACTTAACAGTTATGTTTAATTCGGTAGCTTGTCCCATTCATTTCATGATTTTACATCTCACTTAGCTGCTAACAAGCACATAAACTGAGCACAAATAGCAAAATTAATTTTCATTCGTAAATTGAGCATAATTACAATTCATTTTACAAATGAAAACTACCCTACATCAGCTTCTCACAGCAATGAATAACCAAAAACCAAATGCATTTAGCAAAACCAACGTACACCTACTACCAAAGACAAAATGGAAAATATTCAACTCAGTCTTCGGGGTCAGACTCTGGCGGCTCAACGTTTACCTGCTCGTACAGAATCGGCTGTTCTGATACCCTATTAGCAACAGCCAAGGCTTTGAGCCAGCCGTGTTTGAACCCCCTATTTTTGAATTTCGGTACTTCTTCTACGTAGTCCGCCAGGGCCGCATCCTTGCCAGCCATGAACGACTCGGAAAGCACAGACTCGGCGTTTGCCCTCACCCGGTTCGACTCTTCCAGGTCAGCCTCCAGCTTGGCAATCATCTCGTTGGCCAATATGAGCGCATCTTCATTCATTTTCGTCTTTTCCTCAGCGGCCACTTTTAATTCGTCAGTAGTCTTGGCCTTATTTTCTTCGGCATCGGCCCTAGCTCTCTCTACCGCCACTTTCGCGACCTCAGACTCAGCTCAGAGAGAAGCCTCAGCTGTTTTCCCCTTCTCGATTTCCAACTCGGCTGAAAGAAAGCCGATCTGTTCGATAGCATCGTGTTGGTCCAATCTTGGTTATCCTCCCCGCCGCCTGCAAAACAAAGGATCAGTAAGCTAATATAGAAACTCTTTCGGTCAGCCTTGCAAAACTATAAAGGATCACGTACCAATATCGCCGATTGAGCGGCCAACGCGATGGCCAGAAGATCGGCCTCTGGCTTAAAAGTTGCTCTGTCTGCCGGCGTAGAAATGGAGGAAGCCAGGCTCAAAGCCATAGCTGGATCTCTTATAGTCGATGCATCAAAGCCAATCGACATGTTTTTTATCCTTGGTTGCACTATGAATGGAACAACCAAGTTCGTTTCTTCCAAGCGTGGCCGTTTGTCCACTGGGTCTTCTGAACAAGCGGCTTCGTGTTGGGCCGGGCATTTTTTACCCCTGTGCTCTGTCACTTGACCCTCTTATTCTTCGACAACAGGATCCTTTTCAGCCACTTCATTCTGGACCACCTCTTTAATGAGAACAGGTGGAGGAGTTTCTTCACTAACGACAGGTGGAAGGGGTGGAGGTTGGTTTTGCTCGGCTTCAGCCCTTTTTCGGGCAGCCATCCTCTAGGCGTTTTTTCGTTTAGCCAATTGGCTAAGCGACTCACCGGCCATGTTATCAGGGTAGGAGCCGGGTAAGTCCCCTAAGTTTGTAAAAATGTCTTTGAAGGAGACGTCCCCTTAGCTTGAGGTGGCCAGAGGGTCAGACAAATTGAGGCCGGCTTCCTCAAAGGCCAACTTTAAAGCCTCATCTACCTCGGCTTCAGACTGGCTTGACTCCTCAGCGACCTCTTCAGCTACTTCTACCTGCTCCGAATCGGATGCTTCAAACCGACTTGCTTCAAGTTTTTGAAGTTGGTTAAGATAAGGGCTGTAAGATACTCTTCATCCCTCGGAACTGGAATGCTGTCCGCCGCCGAGAATGTCGTATACGTCTGCTCGTATCGAAGAAGAATATGGGCCGCCCTCCCTTGTCTCTGAAGGCTTGGACAACCAAAGTATTGGCGCGTGACTTTGATTTCCGCAAGAATGGAGTCGTCGGTTGAAACCAAAATTTTCTTCAAATTGTTTCCTATACAAGTGAAATCATAAGGCCACGGGAATAAAGCCGAACACATATATGGAAAATAAGCGCAAAGAGTTATATGGCCACCTAGTTCGTCTCTCCATCTAGGAATTCGATCTAGGCAGTCTTTGCCTTTGCTGAATTCCCAGTTACCTTGGACAACGACCATGACATCATCAACCCGCTTACCAAAGCTGGAAAGCATGGTCACTAATTGATGGTCGGTGTCCTTGGCCCTGAGGAAATAGCGTCCATGTCGGCCAGAAGACTTGGCCAAGGCATAACAATGCCAAATAGCAGGTATGCCGAGATTAATCCTAAGGCGACGGTTTAACTCTATAATCCCCATTACGATTCAAAAGAAATTTAAATTAGGTTGTGAAGGGATTAGACCCCAATGGTGAAGGACGGCCCTAAGGAATGGGTGAAGGGGGAAACGGACCCCGCCCTCAGTAATTGATAAGAGAGGGAAGACGATTGTGCTTTGATCCTCCCTCTCCATATCAACGGTGCTGTCTGTCACGAGGGACAGATGGACGTCGTCGGGGATGGAAAAATGGCGTCGAAAGCCAGAGACTCGATCTGCAGAAAGGAAGTCTTTCAAATGCTTTTCCATTTTCGTCAGTCTATGGAGTACGTAAAATTGAAAACAAACAAGGAAATGGGCTTCGAAATAAAGAGGAAAAGAACTTACAAGAGACGGAGAAGACAATGAAGAATGGACAGAGGTTGCAGAGGTGTATCGAAAGGCAGAACAAGAGCTTCAAGGATTCAAAACAATATATACGCATTCGAAAAGACAACTAAATTTTAAATCATAATAATAAATGAAAGAAGTGTACGAAGGGGTGGGAAGTTGTAATGATGATCGTAAAGCGCGTGCGTTCTGACACTCGCATTGGAGTGAGGTTAACCGCCGAATTTCGGCTCTGACTTTTCAAGTTCAAAACCAAACACGCCAGCCAATTGTTGTTAGTGGAGTGTTTGGGGGGCAATTGTGGGAGCTAAGTATTAGGGGATGTGAAGAAGCCGAATAGTATTCTTAGGGAATCGAGATGTATACATTGCATTCGGCCCCGTCGTATATAAATTCAGGGGGATCCTAATTGGCCATAGAACCAATTGAGCAAGGAGCCGAGTAGAGGTTGGTTAGCGACAGAAGGAGCCGAATGAGTAATTGCACGGTGGACCAAAGGTGGGCCCAACTCTGAGGCCTAGAAGGGAATATAAATAGAGGAACATCAACCAAAGAGAGGTATGTGAGACAAGTAAGCTTAACTTAAGACATAAGCAACCAAGAGAGTAGATACTGACTTATCCGTCGGAGTGCTACTTCCGGCATCCCCGATCGGAGTGTTTATTCTTTTTCAGGTGGCTAGCTGAGGATCACAAGTGCTCTCCAGGACCCGAAGAGTATTTTCGAATCACTTTTCCACAGGTATGAATCCCACCTTATCAAAAACTTTTCAAAAAATTAAGGCCCATACTCAAGCCTGTTGGGATGCTATTCCCAAAACAATTCCCAGTCAACCAGTCATTTAAAATCCCTTTTTACAAATTCAAATAGAATTACGCCAAAAATACCCGAATTTGTCAGAAATAGAATTAGTCATTAAAAGCAAGGATTTCATGAAGAAACAATTTCTCTAGACTATTTCCAGTGATGACACCTCCATGAAATATGTTACTAGCAGTCAAGACTAAGAAAATCCAGACCAAGATGAAAATGAATTTGTTGCTCTGGCCGGCGAATCATAGGATCCAGTAAAAGATGAACCTAACTTTGGTATTTTTGGGATTCACTCACCAGCATGATTGCCGAAAATATTGACAAGGAAAAGGATAAAAAAGGAAAAGGCAAAGCATAAGTCTTTGTCTTGTCCCTCACTAGAATCATTCATCTAGAGTGTTGGCACAAAACGACAACTAACAGTACATCTACTTTCTGCAAAACCATATTCCTTGTCTGCCATCCAGTAGTGAGATCAATAATTGCCTCACTCTAGTCCAAAGACAATAAGGATGCTGAGTAAAAAGTAGATTCCCACTCAGCTTTGAGGATATGGACGATCGACTCCAACCAACAAGGACACGCCACCTGTCCTCACCTTATCTTATCTTTTTTATTTCTTATCTATAAAAGGGATGCCCTCACCCTTGTTGAGGCAGAGTTGGTTTTTTTTTTTTTAGAGTTTTTTCCTTTTGAAAATTTGTTCTCTTTTCAAGAGTGATATCTGAGTGTGCTCTCTCTCTCCCTTGTAAAATTTCCCAGTTTATGCTATATAAATTAAGTGTTGAAGAATTATGTTGTTTTGAAGATTCGGATTGTAAGTACTTCCTTCTTTATTATGCATGCCCGTAAATTTACTTGTTGATTTGATTAATGTTTTAGAATTTTATCTTGATAGTAGAAAAATATATTTACAACAGCTTCAAGAAAATGACCTATATTACAACCGTATCTTTCTAACTAGTTAGAATTTTGTAATTAGCAAATAACTAGGATCCAACAGCAGATCCAGGAGCAGATCTGCCTATGGGCGGCCGTCGTCCGGCCTCCACCTCAATAGTAAGACCATGAGACCATATATGTAGGAATTTAAATCTCATATAATAATAATATAAATGATAAAATTCTTGGGTTTGTGCTTAGTAAGGATAGAACATAGTAAGGTTAAGTGGGACGTCATCCAAGTCACGTATAGGTTAGAAGACCATAGTTGCAGTGGTTGCATTAAGGTCTAGTCCCTAGTAAAGCGTTGACAGACGTGCTTAGCTATAACCCTGTGTCAAGCACCTTATACATATATAGTCAAAGTACATTTATTATGTCTTCCACTGATCCTTCATATATAACAATTGTAGCCAATATAGTAGCTTCTATATCAGAAATAGCAGAACTAGTTGCATATCAGGATGTCAAGGAAGCCCTAGACAAGTGGACTATCCCGAATGTAAAACCAGATACAATTTATAGAATTGGAACATTTGATTTCTCCAGCAAAAAGATAATTAAAACTTTTGAGCATGCAATACCACTGGAGAATAATGATGAAATAATTAAATTACTTCATGTCCAGGATTTAGCACCTTTCTTCAGAAAATATAAATACATCTACATAGGATTAGTGCAGATAGCTTTTAAACCCTTGACCTTGCTAGGCCAAAATACCAGTATTCAGTATACCTTACAAGATGGTAGGTGTCTTGATTGGAAAGCTTCCCTTATGGGAGCTATTGAAACCAGTTTATCACATGGACCAGTATGGCGCTGTTTAGAAAGGATATTTTTTTGTTTTTTTTCACTAAAAGACAAATTGGTTACAAAAAAAAAAAAAAAAAAAAAATCCAAAAAATCCAAACAAAATATCACATCAAACCCCATAATCATTTCACTTTTTCTCTCACAAACATCACATCCAACCACAAAAAAACCCAACTATCTTCCCAAAAACAAAAAAAAAAAAAATTCTCCAATAATATCCTACAACTAAAAAAACCCACTTCCCAAACACCCACTATATTTCAACATTTCTCCTAACCTGAGTGTAGGACTCATGGATCCAAATTTATCGGAAGTATTAGAATTAAGAGTTCTTACTCATGGTTATCAGTATCTACCGGGAACACCCCCTTTATCTGCAATTTTTTGAATTCACTTAAAGGTTTTGACAACTTTAAATCCTTATACTAGAAAACAAAGCAAATTAGGACATACTGTCTTAATTGATACTAATCTTTTTCAGGTAGTAGTTCCAAGAATGATCCCTTGGCAAAACATTACCTTTCTAGAAACATGGCATATTCCAAATGCTATTCCAACTAGACCAGT
The DNA here is from genome assembly GCF_004153795.1 of Camellia sinensis. Taxonomy (NCBI): domain Eukaryota; kingdom Viridiplantae; phylum Streptophyta; class Magnoliopsida; order Ericales; family Theaceae; genus Camellia; species Camellia sinensis. The sequence continues at coordinate 802,199 of NW_021028626.1, forward strand.
CATTAGATAAACCACTGACCAGGTTGTGCAGCCTCGAGAAGGTAATATATACCTTAATTTTTGACAACCTCTAAGCCAAAACATGTCTGGTACCAACTTTAGAACTACTACTTCTTATCGAGTGGATTTACCAGAATCATCCCGATAATCTATTTCAAATCCTATTGAATCAATCATACAAGGAATGCTTTCCAGACCACCTAGTCGGACACCTAGTGATCCACTTGCAGACCCAGTTATTCAGGGTATTCACATATCAGAAAACCAGATACCTCATGGAGTATATGAAACTAGAAGGTCTTACAGCACAATCGCTAGTGATATGAATTTTGAAGTTTAATAGACTTTTCTCCAAGAAGTGAGCTTAGGAGACAATTAAACCAGGATTTAATGCAATCTAAATATCAGGAATTTAGGATATGGTATTTTAACAACCATACATCACAACAGTTAGAAACAGTAGAACAACAGTATTATTTTCATTTAAATAAATATCAGATACTAAGGTCCTTTCCATAATGGTATTTTAAGTTTGCCACTGTTATGGAATTACTACCAAAACACCAACTTAATGTTCTAGATGATCTACAAAAAACATGGCTAACAACTGATGGACAAAGTATTAAATCCATCCATCCGCCTCCACAATAATTAGAATTATCACCAAGCGTAGATTCCTGCTCCAGTAACCCTTTAGTCATAACTGCCTTTGTCAAACCACCTGACACTACAGTTGAAAAAAGAGAATTTTCTCAAGCCAAAGATCTTATCCCTATAATTAAACAAAATAATCATACGAATCTTTATTTTCAAATTGTAGGCAAACAATTGACCAGAATTGAAGAATCAATAGGAGAATTAGTACAAAACCAAAAGAAACACCTTATACCAAATCTCCCTATCCAACCGGTAAATGTTAAAACATACAAAGTCCATTGAGCTGTGTAGACATACACGGGACAGAAAATTTAAAACTTTATATATTCACATAGAGATAGAAGTCTCATGTCACATTCATTACAAATATTGCCAAAAGGGGACTTAGCCCATTACATAGATAAGTAGAAAACTTGTTCATGTATAAAAAAGAAAACAAATTCTTATACGTTCACAAAACAGGACCACATGACATTAGGAACCTCCTCAGGAGGCACAAGGACTGGCTGAAAACCAACTCTAGGTCATCAACTCTGAGCCTGGTCACGCGTCTAGTCACCTACATACATAATATAAATAGAGTGAGCTGGAGCCCAGGGAATAATAACAGAGTAAAGGGTTTAAATGAATGACGTCCCATAATAGATTCAGGAAACAGAAACATATTCATATTCATATTCTTATTCAAATCATGTACAGAAATCAGAGTTCATGCTTAATCATACGTGGTACATCCATAAGCACTAACAGATCAAATACAAAGCATTAAGAGTCATACTTGTCAGTTCCATAAAGGAACCTTTGGTACCAGGAACGGATAACATACTTGAGCCACAGTATTATTTCCCCCAAGCGAGGGTCTTGACCTAAGGATGCCACGAATACTTTTCAATATCTGGACAATCATTCATTGACACAGAACATAGTATTTTAGAAAAACAGATTACTGCTTGTCATATCATATCATATAGGAAAATACTTAACATGAACATAGTTTTACAAAGTTATTACTCACTGATGACTCTGAAAGCTGACAGACAGAGCAGGCAAATCAGATATCTTGTGGCTTGTGACCTACACAAACATAACAGACATACATGTTGAAACACACACTCGGATCGTACTCAACGTATTGTATTTCATTTTTAGTGTATTTCTAAGTCTTATCCTTATTATTGTGTCTTAATCATGGCCTAGGAATGCCTAGGATGCAATGAGGATGCAAAAATGCACTTGAAAACACTTAGTTAAATATACTGAAAACAAGAGCCTCACTTCGAGCGCAACTTCCTTCCCTCGAGCGGATGTTCAAAAATGTGAGTGATCGCTCGAGCGTAGCTTCCTTCACTCGAGCGGTCGATAAACTCTGCAAAAGTATTGGTTGCTTGATTTTTTCGCTTGACGCTCGCTCGAAAGTGAGACTAGGGTCCTCGCTCGAGCGCAACTCTTGTCACTCGAGCGGTCTGCAAAAATGGTAACTTCTGGGAGCATGCACTTTACACTCGAGCCAATATTTTGTCACTCGAGTGGAAGTGCAAGACACAGAGTGGTCGTTTGAGCGCAGGACCTGTCACTCGAGCAGAGGGTCAAAATTTTAGAATTTCCAGGTTGCACTCCCAAGTCCAAACTCAAATTCACAACTACAAATCAAGTTTTTTTTGGGCCAAAAACTTAAGGAAACATGTGTAAACTTGTAAGACATGATGAATTCAAAATCATTTCACAAAATCAAAGCCCAAAAACATGCCAATTGTTCAAAATCAAACTTGAATTATATGTATACACATCATGCATGTATTGGTATGAACTCTAACCTTCCAAATCATGTACAAATGAAGTGTTAAAGTGCAAAACCACACTGAGCTCCCATAATTAAACAAAAATAGGTCTTTGCATTTAAGAATTTGTTGTAATCAAAACCCAAACTCAATGAATTATGCATGCATGCATGGTATGGCTTACTCTTTCATTTCTAGCTCAATTCCCATGTTAAACAGCTAAACCTCTTGAATCTATGCCTTAGTTTGTTCAATTATATAGCTAAGGGTTGAATTCTTACCTTAGATGCCTTAATTCCCTTGAATTCTAGCAAGTCATGCTCAATACCACCAAGCTCTTTCAATTTCCCTAGCAATTCCTAGCTTGTTTTCACCTCTCTCTCTCTCTCTCTCTCTCTCTCTCTCTCGTTTGGAGTCTCAAGAGTGAAGATGAAGTGATGAATAAGTGGGTTCAAGAATTACATTGGCCTTATATAGGTTACTTAGTGGAGCTTAATCAAGCTAAACTTAAGTTAACTAAGTTGCATTATTAATTCTAATTATTTGGTTCCGAATCAAATTTTCATCAAACCTACCATAAAATTCTAAAAATCCCAAATAACACATAATTCAAATCAATTCCGTGATCGAATGCCAAAAATGCCTTCAATTTGCAGAAAAAAATAGAAACTCAAACAAATATTCCTACAGTAGACAGATATAAATACAAATAATGCAATACACATGTAATTAATTCAGACTTTCACCTTAATTACGTCTTCATCATATTTAATCATGGATTAAAGGTTAATCATAAGTTAGGGTTGTTACAAAGCTAAAACAAAATAATGAATGTCCTAGAGGTCCATACAATTGAGTCCCCGCTACGCCATGAGTCCACTCTAAGTCCTTCTAACACCTGGAAGTGATAAACAACTATGTCGACCGATAGGTCAGTGAGTAGCAACATGTGTAGTAAATACAGTTTTGAAAACAGGGTTCAATTCCAAAATAAGATATATATCACAGAAACTAGATTGGCATACAGTTTTGATAAAGATAATTTGTTTCAAAAAGAAGATTCCATAGTTTAACAGTTAAAAATACTCATGTCTCTCAAGAACATGACAAATGACATTCTCCACTTAAAACAGATTACAACATGATCACCAAATAATTTTTTGGATACCAAGAATAACAAGTAACATGCCACGAAGTTCTCAAAGGAAATAAGGCTATCGGATCCAATATCGAACCAAGACTCATCATCGAGGTGGCAATCCAGGCCTTTTCTCAAAGACGATCCGATTGAAGGTCACCTAGCCTAGCCTAGGTCTTTTCTTTACAATCGTTGAGCACTAGAGTCATCACGGCCCAACCCGGATTTGTTCCCTAGTGGCCAGAGTCACCACACACAGTGGAATAATTTCCCTAGACTAAATATACAAATGGTCCCAATAAAATCAGTACAATTTAGTTTCGCAAAACATAGTAGTTCACCATTATAAACAGGAGACCAAAACAAATAGTTTACAGTATGCCAAGTTTACACATGTTTCAGAAATAATTTAATTCCATTGATAATATAATAATTTATCAAAATAGTTTAGTCCTGAAACAACAATTTAATTTTCCAACAGTTCAAGGTAGGAGAACATTTATAAAAATATGTAGCATGCAACTATTCACTTGAAAATGAAATAATATAATCCTCAAATAGAGTATGAAAGTCGAACTAGTGTCCGGAACCAAGTATGAAAACTACACGTCACTACTAATTTAAAAATACTAAAGAGAAATAATAAACTAAGTACCCCGCACTAAAGCGCACTAACACAACTCAATCCCACTCACCGTTACTCTTAAATAATACCTAAGTTCATGTTCTTTAAGGTCTCAAATTACCCAGGACATGGGTTCAGATCGAAACTTAATTAAAAGTAACTTTAAAATAAAATAGAATTTCAAACAAGTTTTCCCAATCTATTCGCCGAAAAACTCGGGGAAAAAGCTTAGGGACCGCCATAATGGCATGCAAATTCCTTATAACCAATATACTTATGGCCAACTTGTTGGCATTGTCATCGAAGAAGGTCTTTCCCTTTCTAATGACCTTAAACTCCAGTATCTTATGAAAAAATAGAATTTAACAAGCAGAAAAGAATTAGGTGAATTTTGCGAGCAATTTGCTTATGACACCAAAATTCAGTATCCTTCTAAATCTAAGAAACAGAGACAATATAAAAGATCTTTTAGGAAACCATATTCCAAAAAGACTGATCTAATCACCAACAGTCTTATCAAAAACCTAGAAAATCTACTAAAGGAAAACAGAAATCTTACCTTAAGAAAGATAAATCACAAGTCACTTGCTATAAGTGTGGAAAAACCGGACATTATGCGAATTAGTGTAAAACTAAGTTAAAACAGAAATTAAATGAGATGTCCTTAGATAAACATCTTCAACAACAGATTTTACAAGCCCTATCTAGTGATGATAGTATAACCAGTTCAGATGATGATCTAGCCAAAATTTATTCCCCATCTGAGTCCGGTTTTGACTCAAATACTCCAGAACAATGTCTTTGTAAAACCAATAACGTAAATTCTTTAGCCGAGACTAATTATTGGAAAGCTATCGTTGAAATGAATGGTTTAGACTTAGGAGGCCCTAGCCTTAATGTCTTAACTGATAACCAGAAATCTGTGTTAGAATTAGCAGATCAGATTAAGGATCCAGAAATGAAATTAAAATATCTAGAATTATGTTATCACAACCATAAAAATGAAGAAACTATTCCTCTAGAGTATTACAGTATGAAAGAGCTTTTGAGTAGGACACAATCCTCTCTGATACTTGAAAAACTAGTTACTATCCAAGATCTTAAAATGGAAATTAATGTTCTTAAAACAGAAGTAAAACATCTCCAAACTGCTAACCAGTTTATTTTTAATGACATCAAGACAATCAACAGTCAACTTAAAAATAAAGGGCAAACCTCAAAATAGAAGGAAGATCAAGGAAAATCAGAAAATCAATATTTAATGTTTATGAACCGGATTACCTTTCAGAAATGGTATATTAGAATCACTTTTCTAATAAAACCTAATTTTATTATGAAAGATGCCATCACCTTAATTGATAGCGGTGCTGATATGAACTGTATTCAAGAAGGATTAATTCCTGCTAAATATTTCCAGAAAACCACTTAATCATTAACCAGTGCAAGTGGTAATTCTATGAAGATTAAATACAAAGTACCATAAACTTTCATCTGTAATCAAGGCATATGTCCTCCCACTGCTTTTGTTCTTATCAGAAACATGTCTCAAAGTATTATCATAGGGACTCCATTTTTATGTTTATTAATGCCTGCTACTAAAATAGATTCCATAGGCATTAATACAACAATCAGTAATCAACCCATTATTTTTGAGTTCATAACAGAACCTTATACTAAAGAATTAGATCAAATTAAAGATCTTCTTAGTTTTAAAGAAAAGCAAATCAATTTTCTCCAAACAGAAATCATTTTTCTCACTATTGAGCAAAAATTACAACAATCATCTTTATAGAACAAAATTAAAATAATTGAAAGAGAATTCCAAACAAAAATTTGTAGTGATATTCCCAATGCTATTTGGGAACGGAAGAAACACATAGTTTCACTTCCTTATGAATCCAATTTTGATGAATGATTTATCCCAACCAAAGCTCGCCCTAGTCAAATGAAAAAAGAATATTTAGAAATGTGCAAAATAGAGATTCAAAATCTTCTCCAAAAGAAGTTAATCAGAACTAGTCATTCTCCATGGAGTTGTATGTCAATAAAAACGCTGAAATAGAAAGAGGTGTGCCAAGATTAGTCATTAATTATAAACCTCTTAATGATTTCTTGAAATGGATCAGATATCCAATCCCGAATAAAAAAGATTTGCTTGACCGATTACATGATGTCGTCATATTCTCTAAATTTGACTTAAAATCAAGATATTGGCAGGTACAAATAGCTGAACAGGATCGATATAAAACTGCTTACAGTACCCTTTGGACATTATGAATGGAATGTTATGCCATTTGGTTTAAAAAATGCTCCATCAGAATTTCAGCATATCATGAATGATATATTTACTCCTTATACATAAATTAATAACTATTATATTGATGATGTTCTTATTTTTTCATCATCTATTGATCAGCATATCAAGCATCTTAATATATTTAAGCAAGTTATTATCAGAAATGGTTTAGTCATATTTACACCAAAAATGAAACTTTTTCAAACAACAGTACACTTTCTTGGTCATAATATTAATAATGGGACTATTATACTAATTGACAGAAGTATTGAGTTTGCCTCTAAATTTTCAGATGAAATTAAAGACAAAACTCAATTACAGTGATTTCTTGGTAGTTTAAATTATATTAGAGATTACTATCATCAGTTATCACAGGATGTTGCTATCCTTTACATCAGATTACAGAAAATTCCTTCTCTATGGACAGACGCGCACACTACTGCCTTACAAAAAATTAAAGCTAAAGTAAAACAACTTCCCTGTCTTGCTTTACCAAAATCCAGTATGGCCGAAGATTGTAGAAACTGATGCCTCTAACTATGGTTATGGAAGTATTTTGAAACAAATTAATCCTACCGGTCACACAGAAGAATCATTACGATTTACATCAGGAAATTGAACTAAAGCTGGTCTTAACTATCCCATAATTAAAAATGAGTGTTTAGCTATTGTTAAATGTATTTTAAAATTCTAGAACGATTTGCTAAACCAAAAATTTCTAATTCGTGTGGATTGTTCCGCAGCTAAACAGATATTTAAAAAAGATGTTCTTAATCTTGCTCACAAATAGATATTTGCAAATTGGCAAAGTGCTCTATCTGTATTTGACGTTGAGATTACTTATATCAAAGGTGAACAGAATTCTTTACCCGATTTTCTCACTCGTGAATATTTGCAGGGATCATGACCAGTAGAGGTAGCCGTGGTCCAAGCCGTAGAGGTCGAGGCAAAGGAAACCTTTACCAGAATCCTTATATAACAAAATTTCCGGCATTACAAGCCTCTAACAGTCATCAAGGAGAATCCTCTGGCCAATCCGCCAAGGATATCCTCCTAACTCCTAAACAGTACACTCCTAATAGTATTACTGAAGAAACAGTGCTTTACATTGAACTAGCAGATGAAAAATGGATAACAGATCCATGGGAAATTAAACATCGTTATCTTATGACTTAACAATTTCCCCCACATTTTGACTAGTACCGTTATATCTATGAATAGATACTCATTGAGACTGCTGCCATGGAGATTAAGCATACTTTGCATGATCCTTCCAAGACTACTAGTCCAATCCAATTCAGTAAAACTACGATTTGCAATATTATGCCCATTGCTACATGGGGCATTCATCTGTATACCACTTGTCAACTTGACATTCTCAATAGAGAAACTCATTATAGTCATTGGGACTATATCGATGCATTTACTTATGCCTTTTATTACCAGAATCCTATCCGCAATCATTCATGGTTTATCCACATTTGTCTCGATGTCCTCAAAAACGATTTACCAAATTGGTTTCTCGTTTGGTGGGATAAATTTAGGTTACAACTAGAAGTTTTACCAGTATCTATCTGAGAAGCCTTTAACGAATGGAAAATTGCTTATTCTCATTTACCAGGACAAAAAGATATTTCCATGGCCAAATCTTTGGTTCATTTTACTATATGTTTCAGTATTCCATGGATATGGAAATGGGATTTCCAGTGTGATTATCAGAATAAGATTGTTACACTACTATTACTCACAGTGATCGGCTCCCAGTAGTAATGGGACAGTGTCCTCGTCTCGACCTACAAGTACGGTGCACAACACATAATATGAGATTATAATCGATCCTTTACATATTCTCTTTTACCATTCAATCAATTAGCCATGGTGGTGCCAAGCTCATTATTCCTTAATAAGTTATAATCCATGTCTCAGAAAATAGGAGAAATCGATGGGAAATGGTTTAGGTGAAGAAATGGTACAAAACTGGTTGACAGAAAGTGAACAATAGTCACTAATTTGGGCATAAATATATCTGTATTTAGAATTGGGGAGTGAGACCATCACCATTGGAAACTAGACTTCCGGTGCTTAATTTTAGGCTCAAGAATCACTCAAAACGAAGTCCGGAGGCAAAAGATATGCTTATTCAAAGTTGGCTGAATAGAGCTGTCTCCCGCACGTGCGGGAAACAGAGCCGCACGTGCGGCTCTGGGCAGTTTGCAGTCCGAAAATGGCTCTTTTTGCTCCAACACTTGGTTTTTTCATTTTTAAGCTTGGTTCTTAACGTAAATCACTCAAAAACATGTAAAATTATCTCATAACATGATAAACTAACATCAATCAAGTGTAATTCCATTTTAAACAAATCAATCATTGCCCCAAAAATAGAAATTCAAGTTTCATCTTCTATATAATCAAACTTCTATAATATATACACCAAAATCATACAAATACATCTTACACATGGTTGATCTTCACACCAAAACTTGGTATTCCATGAATCATTCTTAAGATTGAACCCAATTCAAGCAAATTTAAGGAAATCAAGGTTCAATTCCTTGAGTTTAACTCATTTCATTCATAACCTAACACACTTGTTCATTTACATATTAATTTTCCAAGTCAATCCTTGATTTCATGTAGTAGATGAATTATTTACAAAGCTAATAGTTGAAGCCACATACCTTAACTCAATTCCTTGTTTTTCCCTTTAATCTCTTCAATTTTCCAAGCTTCCATGGATGATCTTCTTTCCCTCACTTCTCTCTCTTTCACAATTCTCTCTCTCTCTCTCCCTTAGATATTTTGTTTGACTTCAAAATGATAAGCTCCCAACTCACATGGCCTATCCATATATGTACATATCACACACTTAAGCTTTTCACAATAAGGAGGGCCAAACAGGCCCTTACGAATCGCACAAAATCAAATTTCAATTAAACTTCCCAGATAACTCTAAAAATTATACTATTCATAAATATGTCCTTTATTTTGATTTCTGAAGCCTCTAGGGCCTTCAACTTGCAGTATAAAGTTAACCACCCAAATGTGCATTAACAAATCAGACAAATTAGATTTCCAATTAATTTTTCCAAATACTTCTAAATATTCTCATTAACATACCCAAGCACTCAATTTCGATTTCTGAACCTGTAAAGGTTGGTAATTTCAATTCTAAAGTCGTAACTCAACAGATAATACGTCAATTCAAACAGATATCAGCAAATTAAAATGCGTTAACCCACGAGGGCATAAAAGTAATTTCAGATACGAATTTTGGGGTCATTACACCAGGTGTCAACGTTTCGGAGGTTCTGCTCATCGATGGCTGGCAGGGGCTCATCAATGGCCGATAGGGGCACATTGATGGCCGGCAGAGGGAAATGATGGCCGATAGGCCATCCTCCATAGCTGGCAGCCTCCTCTTAGGCTCGCTGACCTTCTTTGTGAAGATTCAGTTGTTTGCTATAGTGGAATTCTGTTATTCGTACCTTTTGAGGTCTTGTTTTGGTCCTTTTGGACTTGAGTGTGTTTTGTTTAAGTCGTAGTCATCTTCATTTTGTTTATCGAGTTGTTGCAATTTGCTTATCGAGTTGTGTTTACATTGATTAGCCTTTCAAGGCCTGATGTTGTTTATCGAGTTGTTTTGTTCTTTCAGTTGTTAGTTGGTTCACTACCCGATCAAGACAATGCAATTTGAATATGCAGTTTTCAAAAGAATCAATCTCATTTTCATGCTGTGCGATGTTATGCGATGCTCAGGATATAAAATACAACACTTTTTAATCAAAAAGTTGAGTTTTCATTCCATACTTTTTGCAAAAAGTACAAGTTTTAAGAAAATAAAACTGCCTAAGGCTATACAATGTGCTAACACTATTAGTAAAAAGAAAACAAAGCAAAAAGCATCTAAATCAATGTCGACTATCTCAAGCTCGAGAGGCCCTCTTCGTCCTCTTCCTCAGCGGAGCGGACTCTGGGGCACTATCACCATCAGCACCGCTGTCTGAATCTAGATTAGAGCCTAAACTGGAACCCTCCTCAGCCTCTCCAGCCACACCGCTAACAGAATCCAAGCCGGCGTCGTCGTCTCCATCCTCAAATGACTCTGACTGTGGACTCGCTGTCTCACCCTTCTCCTTGCTCGTCTCGTCATCATCATCGCCCAGAATGGGCTCTGAAGGGCCACTCTCGCTGTGGATGCCCCTAGCTCTACCTCGACTGTGTGCCTAAGCCTATCTCCCTCTCCTCTCTACTGCTGGAGGAGGTACTAAAGGTCCTGCTGTGGCTCCTGGTGGGGCATCCAGTGGAGCTGGGGTCTAGAAAGGGGTCTGAAAATGGCAGTTTGTCAGAATATATTAGTTGTGGTGTATATCAAATACAGTGTATTGATGCAGTATATGTGTACAGTGTATGAAGGCAGTGTATCTATGCAGTGTTTTGATGCAATGAATCAAATCAATGTAGTGTGGAACAGTTAAAATGCTAATGCATTAGCAGCGAATTTCGTGGCATGAAGTACAAATTGAAAGAACTTACCAGAATCTTGTAGAGGCCGAATAGGTTCATGCTCGTCTGTACCATCCCTATCAGAGAAGCCGCTAGCTCATAAGCCTGCCCAGTATACTCTATGGATGCCTGTAAATGTGTTAAGATGATCAGTGGTCTATAAAGCATAGTTGAAATGAACTGAATGTGCAAAATGTAAAGTATGGGACATACCGGGGTCGAGCCTCGAACTCCGACAAGCTTGTGGCTAGCGGGTGCGGGCTCAATGGGAATCTGATAAGTCTCTCCAGCACATCCCCAGCAAGTCCGTATAGAAGCCAACTCTGGCCATCCCACTCTCTGTCTCTCCCCGGAATCTCTCCTGCCACGGGACTTGGTCGCTCTCGCCCCTCTGCCTCTCTCTCTTGCAGCAGAAGCTCTCGCTTCCTCACCTTCGCGGACACCGGCCAAAGGCGGCATCAGATATGTCTGGACAAAGGTCGCATAGTTGCCCTCCACACGAAAGTAATCCACCTCTAGCCCTACCATAAACTGGATCACCTCCTTAGCAGAAAGTTTGTGTGTCTCTCTCATCGATACTGAAGGTGTCATCGGTACAAATAGGGCAGGCAGTCCTAAAGTCTGGCGTGTGAAATGCTCGCCCAAGAACCAAGCGCGGCAGATCAGGCCCTCAAGAAGGACATGGTGGTGAATGATGACCCTAGCTGTGTCATACTAGGCTCGAAGCCTCGATGGTATCGCATCCCACGGCTGCCATGTGATCTGAGAATAAGAAAATGAACAGATGATTAGTCGCCGTCAATTGATTAATGGGTATATCAACATTGATTGAAAGCAGAATAACTTTGTTTTGGGTTACCTTATGTGCTGCAACCACATCAAAGTACTCACGGAAAAACATGAAGTTTTCCCAGGTCCTATGGCGAAGCTGGGCGTTGTATACCCGAGAAAACGGGACTGTCGCCGGAGGCCCCTCTACATGCTCTGGAGCAAGAGTCGGGAAGTATGCGTACACCCACAGCTGCAAGAAAAATGTGATCAATACAGTGTATGAGCAAACGCAGAGAATGCAAAGTAGAAAGCACACAGTGTATGAGCAAATGTAGAGAATGCAAAGTAGAAAGCACACAGTGTATGAGCAAACGCAGAGAATAAAAAGAAAGAAGTACGTGTGTGGAACAAATGTAAAGTAAGAAATGCATTGCAAAAAATGTAAAATGAAAAGGGAAAACTAAGTTGTGCACCTCCCAAGCCTGCCAGTAGCCGCCGATCAAGCTCCCACTCATGCGAGAAGTTGACCTCATGTATCCATACAAGGTGGTGAGGCCGGCTTCGCCCCAGTCATAGAACTGAACTCGATGGAGTACTACCAATGCGCTCAGCAAGTATAGGCCCACGGTATTCCACCTGTTCGAAAACAAGGTGTCACGCCCGAAGCTCTGTGACAACGCCACACACTCATATAAGTGAGCATGCAAGGCTAAGAATCCAATCACATAACCCACAAAATAAAATACTCAAATTAAATCCTTAATTGTCATAATGCCAAAATCCATAAAAATAATTAGTTCTCATATGAAAATGTCCACCAAGTCCACTAATTTAATCCACTAACAAAACAATAATCCAAGTACTTAAATCATGGTCCTACTCTCGGCACTCTCACATGTAAAAAAGATCCCGCGCAGCTCTACTCTTCAGAATCTGCTAAGAATCCAATCACATAACCCACAAAATAAAATACTGAAATTAAATCCTTAATTGTCATAATGCCAAAATCCATAAAAATAAATAGTTCTCATATGAAAATGTCCACCAAATTCACTAATTTAATCCACGAACAAAACAATAATCCAAGTACTTAAATCATAGTCCTACTCTCGGCACTCCCACATGTAAAAAAAAGATCCCGCGCAGCTCTACTCTTCAGAATCTGAAAAAAAATAAGAGTAAGCTAGATAGCCTAGTAAATAACCAACCATCACTACTAGCTGGATCAAGTATACAAAAATAAATAAATAAATTGATAACCAATAAATATAATTTTTTTTTCTACAATTCAATAAATGAACAATTATTTGTAAGACGGTTTCATAGCTAAAAATAAACAATGTACAATACATTTTAATTGAAAATCCAACAAGATAATTCAAAGGAAATTCGTTGTTCAAATCGATGGTTCGATATTCAGATGGTTCAATGATTTGATTCACAGAACCAAAGTCTTAATGACTACGGTCACTTAGCTCGTGACAAGGCCCAGAACCACACATAGGCCGGTGGTAAAGCCCCAAAAGAAACTAGTTTTTGTGCCAAAAAATAACCCCCATTGGCTAGGGTCCAAATCATAGTCAGACTAGAGTGATGTTCAAAATTCAAACAATACACAACTTTTAAATAAAATATTTGATATTTTCGGAATAAACATTTGGTACAATTTTCAAAATAGTTTCACAAAATATTCAAATAACTTTCATAATAATATTCGATGTTGTTTTATACTTGACCCATATTTTATTTTAAGAGAACATGAAAGCAATAAATAAATATTTATAATTTTAAACGATTCAGTAGGAATAAAAATGAACCAACAGTGATAGAGGGTTACTTACCTTCAAACAGCTAAAATAATATTTTCCAAGCTAATCTCAATTTACCAAGATCCACCTCAATCTCACAAACCAAATAAAATATTACACCGCATAAACAATTATTATGTGCATCCATCCATCTCTTCTTGTAACAACAATAGAATAAATTAACCCAATAGTCTATTAGGAACTCCCATGATTTAGCATCAAAACAAAGCCATCACGGCTTCAGAAATTCTCAACCCATATTATTCTCTTGTTGTTTATATACATGTAAAAATTTGTAATTGCTTGTAGTCAATCGTGTATCCCACAAATACACCACCATTAAACTTAACCCATCACATATCAATCTCAAAATATGAACTACCCAAATGGGATGCAAAATACACTCTAAAATTGAGCAAAATTGAGACCCCCAACATAGACTACATCAATATATCTATTTAATCATATATGCCCATAAAATCATCTATTGATATATTAACACTAAAATCATAGATAGGAATACAATAAAATAAATCTTACCTAAGTGATGAATAAAGCAAAACCACCACTCTTATGAATCCTCCCTCTTCCTTGGTTTGGGTTTCTTTTCTTTAATTTTAAACTTTTCCAAACCCTTGCTTGCTGCCTTCACCGTTAACTCTTCCAAACCCTTTCTGCAGCACAAGCCTCTCTTCTCTTTTTCTTTTCTTTTTTCCTTTTACCTTCTCAAACCCTAGCCGCCTATAGAGCAATTCCCAACCTCTATTTTGTTTGTTTCCCAAGACTTAAAGCCACAATAGGTGGGCTTATTAACCTAATTTCTCAAAGTTACAAAATTACCCATCTAAGTAATAGAAAATATAATGCCATCTCATAACTAATTCTTTGATATTAATAAATGACCCATATAAATTAATTTAATTACTAATCTATCCAATAAAATAATCCTACACATAACTTGGGTTTTACACAAGGTAGTACCAAAAAGGAACACGAGGAAGCCCCACGTGTACTGCTCCATCTCCTCGAATGTCTCAGGCTCAGACCCCCTGTACTGCTCCTCGAACCAGCTATATCGGACCATGCCCGTCCGGAGTGTCGGTGGATGTGCCCCAAGGAATGCGGCCCATGCTGCCTCCCACTCTCCCATATTAGGGTTGAGAGGGATCGAATCACCCCCTACGCCTAAGCCGGTGATCACGATGAAGTCGTAAGGAGTCATTGTCATCTCCCCCGTAGTGGAGAAATGGAAGGAGTTGGTGGTATCCCACCACTTCTCCACTAAAGCCCCTAAGAGGGAATGGCTCACTACAACCCGCGTCAGGCTAGAGTAGAACAGACCGAAGTCTGTTTTGTCAATGATGTCGTGAACTCTAATTGGGAGCTCGCCGTACCAGTCTCGAGCGGTCGTCGTACCGTAGCCTCTGAACGAGCGAGACCCGTCTTGTGGTAATGCATGAGATGCAATCAGATCAAGCAATGAAAGTACAGTTGAGTACAAAGCAGTGATGATAGTACAGTTAGATTAAGGCAGTCTATGCAATCAGATCAAAACAGTGCAAGAAATGCAAACAGTTAAAGGTAATACTGTAGAAAATAGTATTTGTACCTTTATGGCGATAGCTGACAAATGAGATGCTAGCTCTCTTAGTAAAAGGTCATCTGACGTATCCTCAGCGAAGTCGGTGAAGGCCTTGATGCCTCCTGCAGTAGGCACTATATGAGTCTCGGGGTGGTACCTCTCTAGATCGAAATGGCGTATGCTCGGCGGTAATGGCTCCGGCTCGGCCTCTAGCTCGGCCACAAAGTCTGCCTCAAACTCTACCGGAGGAAGTGCGGGGATAGTCTCGTCATGTGGGATATCATCTACCATCTGAAATAGATGCAAGAGAAACGAAAATGAGAAAAAATGAAGAAAATGGTGAAACTTTGAAAAAGTCAACCCTAGGAGAGGGGAAAAAGTCAAAGAAAGTCAAAACCTGGAAGAGTGTACTAACCTTGGGAGGAACTCGAGGGAAATAAGCCTAAAGCGGTGGAAATGACGAAAAAAGCATCGAAATCAAATTCTGGTCGGTTCAAAGTGAAGAGAACTAGAGGGTTTTAGCGAAGAAAATGTTTTTAGGGTGTTGGAAAATGCATAGAACGCGTGGATCTAGAGAAAAGAAGCAACTAGAGAACAAGGGAGAAGAATTTTCTGCAAGGGTTTGTGAGGAAATGAAGTGCCTTCACTTGTTTTTAAAGACCCAAGTGCGAAAAGTCAGATTTACCCCAATCTGCCATCGATGGCCGGCAGTGGCACATCGATGGCCGACACTTGTTTATTGATGGCCGGCAGTGGCCACCAATGGCCAGTAGGGGGCCGATAGCCTCCCCTGATGGCCGGCATGCTTCCACAAGCTTCCCATGCCTCTGTTTATTTGATTTGTGTCCTTGGATTTTGAGAAGTACAAGGTATGCTCAGTGTTTGACTCAGAATGTCTTCACGGAAGCTCGGAATCGCATTTCCAATGCACGATGGTCATCACTCATCAACACGAGCAAGGTGTATCCTTTTTAACTTACTGCAACTCTTCCGAGAGGTAAATCAAAAGTTGCCTTTGAGTCGTCTTTAGCATAGTCGCTTTTGTCGTTGCATTGAATGTGCATTGCCTCTACCGTCGCATGGAGCATGCATTTTGAATTGTTGCATAAAACATGCATCATCATGGTTGCATAGAATATGCATGTTGCATTGAATACGCATCATTGATTATTGTGCATAGAATGTGCCTCTGTTTTGTTTCTTGCATGTTGTGCATAGAAGCATGCCTCTAACATTTGTGTTACGGTTATTCATCTTGCATGGAATATGCATGGCATTGTACCTGTTAAGTTTCTTTCTTTTGCAGGCACGATATTGTATGTACGGTTCATTTGAAGCTGGTGCAACCAAACGATATTGTATATACAGTTCATTCAGAGGGATTCCGAGTAAGATCATTCTTGTCCTTTGAACACCTTACATTGGTTAAAAACATTCGAGTACGCCCAGTTGTAGACACCCCATTTTTAACCGTCCTCAAGACTTGGATTTCATTGTTTGAACACTCAATGATCATCCATGCTCGTGTTTGTTTTGAGTTCCTGAAGGTCTCAATTGTGTGCCTTGCCTTAGAATCTCTCAACTTGTCTGTTTTGTGCTTGGTTGTGGACCAAGACCTTGTGGTTTTGTTTCTGAGGAAAGAGGGTGGCTTGTTGGCCAGCCCTACAACCCATCGGCCAAGCCTTGTGCTTATTGGCCTTGTTTTCTTGTCATCGGCCATAAGTGATGGCCGATCGGCACTCTTTTTGGACTATCGGCCATATCTTTTGGCCAAGGCCTTTTTATTTGCTTTTGCAGATATTTTTGTGCCAGTTGTGCTAGCTGGTGAGCACAGATTTCATATGGGGGGATTGAATCAAGTCTCAAGCTTGCTCAACAAGCTTGAGATTTGATTTTCTATAAGAAAGGAGACCCCTCTCCCTTTCCAGAGGTTCTGAAAATTTGATATACAAGTTATATCACTCTCTCTCTATATTTCTTCCTTTCTCTCTATATTTGTGCTTGTTTGTGCTCTAAAGTGTAATTTCTTCACACTTTTTCACTAAAGCACCAACTCAAACACCGTACTCTTGTTGCTGAGGTACTTGAGGATTTTTTTTAACTCAAAGTTCGGTTTTTAGCTTAGAAAGTTGCTGGAGTTGCCTCTTTGAAGTTGTTCTACAAGGGTGAGTCACTAACCCTCTTTTAAGTTTTGTGTTCATTGCTTACTTAACCTTATTTGCATGCTTATTTTGGCTTAACTCTCAATTGTAAAAAGCTTCATTTCCATGTGTTTGAAATGATCATTTAAGGTCTTGTTGGTGTTAGGGGTGGTCTACCCCCTTTTGTGCCTTGTTTTGCCTTGTTTTGGGCCACCTCTTTAGGCTTTTGTTTTAGTCTTTGCATGGCCTTTCTACCACTGAATTCCAAAGGAATTTCAGTGATGGAAAGTGTGTTTTGAGGTCTTAAATGGGAGAGGGTCATCCCCTCTCCTTGTGTCTTGTATGCTTGTATAGATGGCTCATAAAAGTGGCTTGTTTGTCAAGCTTGTTTTAGCTCCATCTTAGCATGTATTAGGCCTTATTTCAGCATGGCATACCATTGTTTTGACTTGGTTTGGTCACCCCATGCATGCTATTTACACTTGTAGTGTGATCCTTACAAACTAGCCTTGTGTGCTTCATGAAGTAGCATGTCTTTCTAACTTGTTTTGAGTCCATCTCATCATGTTCTTGGTGTTGTTTTGCCATGATATACCTCTGTTAAGGTTTGGTTTGATAGCCCCATGCATGCTCTATGCACTTGTAATGCATTTCCATTCACTAGCCTAATTTGTATCATGCTTTTTATCATCATTCTAGCATGCTTTTGGCTCAACTCTAAGAAGCTTTTGTCCATGTTTTAGCATGCTTAAGCTCTGATTTGTGTTGTTTTGGTCATGCATGCATTGTTTTGTATAGTCATGGTTCAATCTTGCTCACTAGCTTTGTGTATTGAGTCCATTAGCATGCATTACTTGGACAATTTTCATGATTTGGCATCATTTGAAATGTGATTTCAATACATGTAGTGTGGTTATACACTTTCATTTGTCACTCTTTCAATGCTTTGAAGGTTGGTCCTTTATGCCCTAAACATGAGTCATTGTGTATGCCTTCATGCCTAAGCTTGCGAGCTATCATTTTAGTATATTTTTGGGGTTATTTTACCATGATATAACTCTGATTTTTGTTGGCGAAGCCATCTCATGCTTGGTCTTAGTAGGTGTAGTGTAATCCTCCCTTTTGGCCTTGCATATTTCATGCTTCATGCTCACAATGCTAGCTTATTTCGGCTTCCTTCCATACATGTTTTAGCATCATTTTAACATGCTCTAGGACTGTTTTGGGTTGTATGTGCCGTATGCTTCGTGTATTGCATAGCTGTAATGCAATTGGCCTTGCTAGCTTTAAGTTTTGAGCACCATAGCATGCTTCATTTGTGTTGTTTGGATGATTTGGCATCACTTAACATGACATTTCAGAGCATATAGCATTGCCATGTTCCCATTTCTTTCACCCTTTGAGTGCCTCTAAGGGTTATGCATTGTTGCCTAGCTTATGGACCAATATGTGTGCATGCATGTTTTGCATTTGGTGCCTTAGTTTTGATGTTATTGGCCACTGATTTGGGCATGATTGAGGTCTGTCCATTTTTAGTTTAAGTCCATTGAGCATCTTGTTCAAATGTTGTTACATTGCATCATGTTTGCATGCTTGAGTTACATTGTGATTTTTGCATGCTTGTTGTATTGCATTACGTGTGCATGCCTTGCATTGCATTGTGTTTGGATTACGGTGTTAGTCCAAACCTGAGAAACGAGGGACGTTTCATACTTGAAGTGATGAAACGTGCCTCAATTCCCGGTCGCCGACCCTCTTGATCATACATGATAGAGGTTAAGGCATTTATGTGTTTGTGTGCATTCATCAACATTGATTTGTGCAACTTGGCCTCTTTGACCATCATGCATTGAGATGCATGATTGATGGCTCGAGAGCCGAGTACTACACTCCTTTGAGCTTTGAACATGATAAGGAGCATGGTTGCATACACATTTTCTTGCAAATACACTGCCATGCCTCTGTTAGTGCTTTGTTGCAGCAAAAGGAGAATCTGCAGGAAGCAGTGGCCGACTGGCCATCAGAGCTGTCGACCGGCCATCAAAGGCTGCTGATCGGCTATCAAAATTGGTCGATAGCCATAAACTTTAGCCGATGGCCATTCCCCTTGGCCGACCACCTCTCAGCATGGTCCTAAGGTGGATCAAAATCATCTTGGAAGTTGGCACAATTTTCAGAAGTCCAAAACAATGTGAATAGAGGCAATATGAGGCACGGTAGTGGATTTCTGAGCGGAGCTGACCGAGCATGCATGCACCCCTCTCCTCGAGACTGTTTTAACTGCTTTGTGTAGTTAGTTAATTTGTTGATTAATTAGTTAATGTATTTGCTAATTGATTCCATCTTTGTAATATTATAATTAGCTTAGTATAACTAGTTTTAATTTGGTTTGTACTTAATTAGCTTAGATTAGCTAGTTGATTCAAATTCAATTTGTGTTGTGTAAGAATTAGTCTAATTAGCTTAATTAGATTAATTGCTTAGCTTAGCTTAGAATAGCTTAGCTTTCATTCAGACCCTCTGCCGAAAGGGCACAATTGTTGTAATAAGCATGTGTGTGTGTGATGCATGTCTTCCAACCCCACGTCTTTCTCCCTTTTACTTATCTGCTTTCAGTGGTTAGTTTTAGGGCATATTCCAATTAGCATCCTTATGCTCGCTATAGACACCCCATTTTTGACCGACCTTAAGACTTAGAGGTCATCGATTGAGCACTCAGTGATTGCGCATGTTGTGCTCGTTCTGAGGTTTCGGAGTTTCGGCTGAGGTCCTTACCCCCGAACCTCGAGACCCTTTTATGCTTTGCCTCGGTTTGCGGGCCAGGTCTTGCTTTCTCTTCCCGTAGGGAGGGAGAGGTCATGTAGACCATCTCTCAGTGGTCATAGGTTACTTTCGTGGTCGCAGGCCACTGTTCCCGTTTGGAGACCAGTTTTTGATTTTCAGAGCCGTCGGCCGCGCGTCTCGGTTCGGGACTGCCTAACATTCTCCGTTTGGCATGGTTTTTGGCACACACCTTGTTTCCTTTGTCTAGAGGGAAACTGCGGCCCAGGAGACCACCTTTGTGGTCACATGCAACTTTTGGTGCTTAACAGCCTGTTTTCGGGGCACCCGGCCGCGCGTTTTGCCCCCCGAACCCTCATTTTGCATCGGTGTTGGTTCATTTTTGGCATGAGCCTTGTTTTCATTGTTTGGAAGGTGGTACAAGGGTGGGAGACCACCTTTTCTCTTGTAGACCACTTCTCTCTCCGCCAGCCGATTTTCTTGTCGAAAAACTGGTCTCTGTGATTTTTGAGCCACATTTGCTGGTCTCCCACCATACCACTAGCTTGCATTCAGTTGGGAGACCATCAAATGGGCTGGCCGACTAACTTTTTTTTGGGAGACCACTTGCCTAGGTCGGCCGACCAGGGGAAGTGGTCGGCCGACCACCTTAATTGGTCGGCCTACTCCCTCCAGTTTTGTCTCTGTAAGTTGTTGCCAGCTGGAAGGCACAGACTGTATCCTCTGTACACGTGTATGGAGGATTTGCACCCTTGCTTTAGCTTCTTGAGGAAGCTTGAACCCTTGTTCTAGCTTCTTGAGGAAGCTTGAACCTTTGCTCTAGCTTCTTGAGGAAGCTTGAACCTTTGCTCCTCTATAAGAGAGGGCCTCCCTATCCTTATACTGGGTTCCAAAAAATTTGTTTAAGGCAAAATATATATATCCCTCTCTATATCTCTACATTTTGGGTTCAAAAGTGCATTGTTCTTGGCCTATTGCACCAAACCTCATAGCTACACACCTCCACCATTGATCTGAGGTTCTTGGAGGGTATTTTTAGAGGTTAAAGAGTTGGTTTTGGGCTTGAGAAGTTGTTGGTTTTGCTAAGCTTCAAGGGTAATCACTTTTCCCTCTTTTAAGCATTTTTTTTATCCTTCTCTTAGCCTCATTTGCATGCTTATTTGAGCTTTGTTTTCAACTGAAAAAAGGTTCATATTTAAGTGTTTTTCATGTTTGTTTAAGGGTCTTTTGGTGTTGGGGGTCATCTACCCTCTTGCATGCTCTATTTAGCCTTGTTTTGTGCTATGCCATAAGGCATTCCAGCTAGTCTTTGCTTGGCCTTCCTACCACTGAAATCCAGTGGATTTTCAGTGGTGAGAATGTGGTTTTGAGGGCTTAGGTCAGAGAGGGGTGACCCTCTCTCTTGTTGTCTTGTTTACTAGCATTTTTGGCCTACCAAAGGAGCATATGTTTATACCATTTGGAGGCCTAGTTCAGGCACTTTTTGGTGACGTATAGGACCTTCCTAGGCTCTGACCATGGCTGGTTTGGTCCCCTTTTGCTTGCTTTTTGCATGTGTAGAGTAATCCCTTTCATGGCTTATCAAAGGAGCATGTCATTCTTGCATGTTTTGGTCATGTTTAAATGGGTTTTTGGGCTTTATTTGGCATGTCATTCTTGCATGTTTTGGTCATGTTTCAATGGGTTTTTGGGCTTTATTTGGCATGTCATGTCTCTGACTTTTGCTGGTTTAGTGGCCTCTTGAATGCTTCATATGCTTGTAGTGTAATCCATGTTCACTAGCTCACATTGCATGTTGTTTTGGCCCTTGATTCTAGCATATTTTGTCCATGTTCTAAAGTGATTTTATTTAGGATTTGGGCTACCTTAGCTTTATTTTGAGGTCCCATGGTCGAATGATGCTTGCCATGCATGCTTGTAGTGTAATACCCTTGCCTAGCTTCGAGTTTTGAAGCCTCTTGCATGCTTAACTTGAGTTGTTTTCATGTTTTGGCATCAGTGAACATGTTGTTTCAGAGCTTATATGTAGACACCCCATTTTTGACCATCCTCAAGACTTGGACGTCACTGCTCGAACACTCGGTGATTACTCATGTTTGTGTTTCGTTTTGAGTTCTCGGAGGTCTCGGCTACACGCCTTGCCTCAGGATCTCTCAACTCGACTGTTCTGTGTTTGGTTTTACACCAAACACTTGTGTTTTTGCTTCTGAGGGTAGAAAGTAGCTTGTTAACTACCCCTATCACCCACTGGCCTTGGTTTGAGGCCACCGGCCATGTTGTGAGGCTACCGGCCATTGGCGAATTATACCATTGGCCGGTCGGCACTCAGTATGGCCGGCCGGCCATCTGTTTGGCCGGTGACCTCCTTTTTTGGCTGGTAGCACTTTATTACATTTTTCAGGCGTGCATGCCAGCTGTGCCAGCTGGAATGCACCAAACCTGCCCCGGGACATACATGTGGCTGTTTTGTCCTTTTTGCACCCTTTTGGTCAAAGCTTCTTGAGGAAGCTTGACCCTTTGTCAAAGCTTCCTCAAGAAGCTTGCCAGTTGTCCTAGCTTTCTCAGGAAGCCTTGCCCCCTTTGCCCCCTTTGACCC
This sequence comes from Camellia sinensis, assembly GCF_004153795.1. Taxonomy (NCBI): domain Eukaryota; kingdom Viridiplantae; phylum Streptophyta; class Magnoliopsida; order Ericales; family Theaceae; genus Camellia; species Camellia sinensis. The sequence goes on from NW_021028626.1 coordinate 824,875, forward strand.
CTTTTTTTGTTTAGCTTCTTTGAGAAGCTTCAAACCTTTGTTTTGTCTATATATAGAGCCCCTCCTCCTCCTTTGTTGGGTTCAGCAAAAAAACCAGAGGGATATACATATATACATCTGAGATATACCTTCTCTCTCTATATCTCCCTCTCTCTCATCATTTGTGTGTGTTTGAGGGCCTTAAGGTGTATTTTATCCTTAGTTTTGCACACAAACACACACTACTACACCATACTTCGAATTTGAGAGGCTTTGAGGGTTTGTTCTTGAGGTTTTGGACTGGTTTTGATCAAAAGAAGAAGGCTGCACTTGCTGTTCATCAAGGGTTCTTCAAGGGTAACTCTTTTACTTTAGATTCCCCAATCTTGCACTAGACTTTTTCCTATCTTGCTCATTGTTTTAGACTTTGTGTATAACTGAAAAAAGTATTATATTTGCAGGCTTAAGATACTTTGGCCCTTTTGGTGCTCTCTTTGCTAAGCTTTGGTTACCCTTGAGTATTAGCCTTCTCACCACTAAAATCCAGTGGATTTTCAGTGGTATTTTGAGGTCTTTCATAGGGGAGGGACACCCCTCTCCCTTTATCTCTCTTTTGCCCTCATTTTTGGCTCATAAGGGTAGCATGTATGCTTCGTTGTATTTGGCCCCATTTCAGAAGTTTTTGGATGTTATTTGGTCACTTATTGCCTCTGTTTTTGGTCAAATTGTTGGTCCCTTACTTGCCTTGCATTCCTCCATTTTGCATAGAAGTAAGCCATGCATTTAGGCCATGATTCTTGCATGCTCTAGCTTAACTCCATGAAGGTCTTAGCACTATTTTGCCATGCTCAAGGACTGTTGGGGGCTGTTTTAGTCATATTTGCCATGTTTAGGGTAGTCTCTTTGCATTTTGGCTTGTGAGCCTTGAGCATGTGGGTCTCTAGCATGCTTAGCCTAGCTTATTCTCATGATTTGGAACCATTAGGGACCATGTTTCAGTCCATAAATCATGCTTGTATGCATACACTCATCATCTCTTTCATGCTTTAGGGGGAGTTGTTTTGTTGTGCCTTGAAATGAGCATTGTACATGCCTATGTGTTTTAGGCTTTGAGTTGCCATAACAGTGGGTTTTGGGACTTATTTTGGTACATTAAAACACTGTTTTTGGTTGCATGATGCATGTCATGAGTGTTTGGGGTAGTTGTAGTAGAATGCTCCTTGTTTTGGACCTATTAGTATGCATGTTTGCTTGAACATTTATCCATCCTTTTTGGCATTTTTGGTTACTGTTTTGGGAGTGGGTCTTAGGTCCACCATTGCATGATCATGTTGCATTGGTTTCATGTTTGCATTGTATCATACTTGCATGCTTGCATATTATTAGCTAGTTGCATTTCATGTCTTAGCTTACATGTTTAATTGCATTGCATTGCATCTTACATGCCTAGCATTGTACATTTGCATGTTTAGCTTGCATCACATTTGGCATGTTTTGCATCTTAGCCTCATGTTGCATCTTTGAGCCAAGTTTGTATACATACATTGCATTGTTTGGTTTGGGGTGCCAAACCAAACTTGAGGGGTGAGGAGTGTCCGTACTCCAAGTGACGAAACACATCTTTACCCTCGGTAGCCAATGCCCTTGACTTCAATATGATAGGGTGTTGGCACTCATCTCTTTTGTTGCATTCATTCACATTGAACTGCAAACTTGGCCTCTTAGGCCATCATGCGTCAAAATGCGCAATTGATGGCCCGAGGGTCGAGGGTCATGCTCCCTTGAGTCCCTTGCATGATAGGGAGTGTGTCCATGCTCACATTTGCTCAAAAAAATTCCATGCCATACACTGTTTGCCCTCTGCTGCTGTCAACTGCAGGTTCTGCTGGAAATTTTGACCGGTCGGCTACCAGGAGTGCCGACCGACCAATAATTTGTGGCCGATAAGCTTGATCAGTGGCCGGTGACCATCCCCTTTGGCCGATGATGTCCCCACTTGGTCGGTGATGCTCCCCAATGTCCATATAAGCATCCTTGGGAGTTGTGAGAATTTTCAGAGGAGCAGGGCAGTGCAACCAGAGGCAACAGTGCTATGGCAACGAGTTTCCGGGCGAGACGAGTCAAGCATGCATCGTCCGCGCACCTCGAGGCGGGGCTGCGGCCACCTTTCTTCTACATTTAATTTGTTAATTAATTAGAAATTTTTGTAATTAATTATTTAGCTTGAGAGTTAATTAATTAGGTGGTTTGTAATATTTATTCGGACCCTCTGAGCGAGGGCAATTGTATAATAAGCATGCGTGAGTGTGTGTATGTCTCCCAACCCCACGTCTTTCTTCCCTTTTATTTACTATCTTTCGATGGTTAGCCTAGGGCATGTTTCAATTAGCATACAGTATGATAGCATGCGTGCATCCATACACTTTGTCTTACATGCACCGGGCTCGGCGCATCATACTAACTGCATTTGTATTTCAATTCCAAAGTTGAATACATGTTAGTTGTAGCATCATCACATGCCATCTTAGAATAGCCGAGCCTATTGTAGTTACATCATGTATAACTGAACAAAGTCTTGTATTTCCATGCTTCAGATACTTCATTAAGGTTGTTTTGGTGTTGGGGGTCGATCTCCCCCTCTTAGGCCTTGTTTGGCCCTTTTGGTGCTCTCTTTGCTAAGCTTTGGTTACCCTTGAGTATTAGCCTTCTCACCACTGAAATCCAGTGGATTTTCAGTGGTAAAGAAGAGGTTTTGAGGTCTTGCATTGGGGAGGGACACCCCTCTCCCTTTATCTCTCTTTTGCCCTCATTTTTGGCTCATAAGGGTAGCATGTATGCTTGGTTGTATTTGGCCCCATTTTTTATACACATTGCTTGCGTAGACCGCATGCTTTTCTTACATGTGTTCAAGTTCTTTTTTATACACATTGCTTGCGTAGACCGCATGCTTTTCTTACATGTGTTCAAGTTCTTTTTTATACACATTGCTTGCGTAGACCGCATGCTTTTCTTACATGTGTTCAAGTTCTTTTTTATACACATTGCTTGCGTAGACCGCATGCTTTTCTTACATGTGTTCAAGTTCTTTTTTATACACATTGCTTGCGTAGACCGCATGCTTTTCTTACATGTGTTCAAGTTCTTTTTTATACACATTGCTTGCGTAGACCGCATGCTTTTCTTACATGTGTTCAAGTTCTTTTTTATACACATTGCTTGCGTAGACCGCATGCTTTTCTTACATGTGTTCAAGTTCTTTTTTATACACATTGCTTGCGTAGACCGCATGCTTTTCTTACATGTGTTCAAGTTCTTTTTTATACACATTGCTTGCGTAGACCGCATGCTTTTCTTACATGTGTTCAAGTTCTTTTTTATACACATTGCTTGCGTAGACCGCATGCTTTTCTTACATGTGTTCAAGTTCTTTTTTATACACATTGCTTGCGTAGACCGCATGCTTTTCTTACATGTGTTCAAGTTCTTTTTTATACACATTGCTTGCGTAGACCGCATGCTTTTCTTACATGTGTTCAAGTTCTTTTTTATACACATTGCTTGCGTAGACCGCATGCTTTTCTTACATGTGTTCAAGTTCTTTTTTATACACATTGCTTGCGTAGACCGCATGCTTTTCTTACATGTGTTCAAGTTCTTTTTTATACACATTGCTTGCGTAGACCGCATGCTTTTCTTACATGTGTTCAAGTTCTTTTTTATACACATTGCTTGCGTAGACCGCATGCTTTTCTTACATGTGTTCAAGTTCTTTTTTATACACATTGCTTGCGTAGACCGCATGCTTTTCTTACATGTGTTCAAGTTCTTTTTTATACACATTGCTTGCGTAGACCGCATGCTTTTCTTACATGTGTTCAAGTTCTTTTTTATACACATTGCTTGCGTAGACCGCATGCTTTTCTTACATGTGTTCAAGTTCTTTTTTATACACATTGCTTGCGTAGACCGCATGCTTTTCTTACATGTGTTCAAGTTCTTTTTTATACACATTGCTTGCGTAGACCGCATGCTTTTCTTACATGTGTTCAAGTTCTTTTTTATACACATTGCTTGCGTAGACCGCATGCTTTTCTTACATGTGTTCAAGTTCTTTTTTATACACATTGCTTGCGTAGACCGCATGCTTTTCTTACATGTGTTCAAGTTCTTTTTTATACACATTGCTTGCGTAGACCGCATGCTTTTCTTACATGTGTTCAAGTTCTTTTTTATACACATTGCTTGCGTAGACCGCATGCTTTTCTTACATGTGTTCAAGTTCTTTTTTATACACATTGCTTGCGTAGACCGCATGCTTTTCTTACATGTGTTCAAGTTCTTTTTTATACACATTGCTTGCGTAGACCGCATGCTTTTCTTACATGTGTTCAAGTTCTTTTTTATACACATTGCTTGCGTAGACCGCATGCTTTTCTTACATGTGTTCAAGTTCTTTTTTATACACATTGCTTGCGTAGACCGCATGCTTTTCTTACATGTGTTCAAGTTCTTTTTTATACACATTGCTTGCGTAGACCGCATGCTTTTCTTACATGTGTTCAAGTTCTTTTTTATACACATTGCTTGCGTAGACCGCATGCTTTTCTTACATGTGTTCAAGTTCTTTTTTATACACATTGCTTGCGTAGACCGCATGCTTTTCTTACATGTGTTCAAGTTCTTTTTTATACACATTGCTTGCGTAGACCGCATGCTTTTCTTACATGTGTTCAAGTTCTTTTTTATACACATTGCTTGCGTAGACCGCATGCTTTTCTTACATGTGTTCAAGTTCTTTTTTATACACATTGCTTGCGTAGACCGCATGCTTTTCTTACATGTGTTCAAGTTCTTTTTTATACACATTGCTTGCGTAGACCGCATGCTTTTCTTACATGTGTTCAAGTTCTTTTTTATACACATTGCTTGCGTAGACCGCATGCTTTTCTTACATGTGTTCAAGTTCTTTTTTATACACATTGCTTGCGTAGACCGCATGCTTTTCTTACATGTGTTCAAGTTCTTTTTTATACACATTGCTTGCGTAGACCGCATGCTTTTCTTACATGTGTTCAAGTTCTTTTTTATACACATTGCTTGCGTAGACCGCATGCTTTTCTTACATGTGTTCAAGTTCTTTTTTATACACATTGCTTGCGTAGACCGCATGCTTTTCTTACATGTGTTCAAGTTCTTTTTTATACACATTGCTTGCGTAGACCGCATGCTTTTCTTACATGTGTTCAAGTTCTTTTTTATACACATTGCTTGCGTAGACCGCATGCTTTTCTTACATGTGTTCAAGTTCTTTTTTATACACATTGCTTGCGTAGACCGCATGCTTTTCTTACATGTGTTCAAGTTCTTTTTTATACACATTGCTTGCGTAGACCGCATGCTTTTCTTACATGTGTTCAAGTTCTTTTTTATACACATTGCTTGCGTAGACCGCATGCTTTTCTTACATGTGTTCAAGTTCTTTTTTATACACATTGCTTGCGTAGACCGCATGCTTTTCTTACATGTGTTCAAGTTCTTTTTTATACACATTGCTTGCGTAGACCGCATGCTTTTCTTACATGTGTTCAAGTTCTTTTTTATACACATTGCTTGCGTAGACCGCATGCTTTTCTTACATGTGTTCAAGTTCTTTTTTATACACATTGCTTGCGTAGACCGCATGCTTTTAAGAGAACCGTCAATTTCTTTAAAGTGCTGCAGAAAACAACCTGTGTGAGGGTGAATCCTGTCGTAAAGCAACTATTTTGGATGAATTGTCAACAGGGGGAGAACTATGTGTGATCCAAGGGGATAGTTTGGGACAGGGAACAGATGATTTAAGGGCTGTGGAAGAGGACCTTGCCAATCTCCAGTTTTACAGTGACCAAGATCCAGGGGGCGCAGCAGTCAACTGGTTTGATTGTGAGGAATCAGTAGAGGCTACTGGGTGGTTGGATGATCAACCAGATGTGGTGGAAGAGTTCCAACCAGGACAGGGTCCGGCAGGGGCACGAATGTTGGTGACAGTCGAGGGAGTCAAAAATCAGAATGCATCGCCGAGGAGCGCCAGTGTTAAGAATTTCGCTCGGGATTGGAGTATTCTGAATACAGGAATTATTGAGCAGCCAGCTGTGTTGATACGGTCGGAACAGGAAAGATTTGAAGATCCCGCGAGAATCAGAAAGGCAAAGGCCCATGTGGGGACTGAAACTGCTGTGTGCACAGGAACAGAGAATGCTGCGAGCATAGGGATGGAAGGTACCGCGAGTACGAGAACAGTCATACCAGAGCCGGACAGGTGTTTGTCGACTGCTGATGGAATGTGGTGGGAAGATGAGGATTTATGTTTTGCCCATACGGACGAAGATTGGGGGAACAACCAACCCAATAACACCTGGTACCTTGGAGAAGTCGACCATATGACACGGAGCGGGCGGTACTTCAAACCCCCACACCTAGATCAACCAAAGGCTCCTCGGAAGGATAGGGAGGCTGAGAGGCAAAAAGAGAAACAACTTGAAGAGGAGGCTGTGCTCAAACAGTTAAAAAAGATACAAGCAGACATCTCCATCTGGGGACTGCTTATGGCATCACGAGTGCACAGACAGGCTGTCTTATCAGCCATGGACAAGGCAAAGCTTTCGATAGAAACCACGCCAGAACAGCTAGTAAGATTAGTTTTTCTAGGAGGGGCTACCCCGACGCTGACTTTTTCTGACAAGGTACTGCCACCTGAGGGGGCAAACCATAACAAACCGCTCTACATCTCTGTGGAGTGTAAGAATAAATGGATACCGGTGGTTCTTATTGATACCGGATCCACCATCAACGTCTGCCCAGCAAGGACAGCGTATGCGATCGACTTGAAAATCGCGGACTTTTTTCCAACAACCCAAGTAATTCGGGCATACGATAACACAAGTAGAGAAGTCATGGGGACGGTGAAAATTCAGACTAAAGTTGGGCCAGGACAGCATGAGATAGATTTTCATGTCTTAGAAGTTCCGACAACTTTCAACCTGCTTTTGGGGAGGCCGTGGCTGCATCGAGTGAAGGCCGTCTCGTCCACTCTGTATCAGATGGTGAAATACCCCTATGAAAAGGGAGTAGCCATTGTTTTCGGAAATTCATCGATCCACCCACCTCCAGAGGTATCTACACCAGTCTTAGAAATTGAGCACGGCATGGAGGACGTGTTTATATCAGGTTTCACCCTTGCTGAGGCTCGGGTTGTACAAAACATCATGGATGCTAACGAGGGGATATATGTCAGTGCTCAAGCGGTATACCTCATGAACAAACTCCAACACATCCCCGGGATGGGGTTAGGAAGGAGCGGCCGGAAGGACGTCGCAGCATTGGCCGAAGTGCCACATAACCCTCATACCTTTGGCTTGGGTTACCTGTCCACCAAGGAGGATTGGGTAAGGAAATGAAAGGAAATAGCTGGAAGAGCCAGAGCGAAACAGATGGGAAAGCCTTTTGAGTTGATGCACCGGCCCATCCAGGGTACCCTAAACGGACGCTTCGTCCGGGAGGGGGAAGATTTTCCATTCTGTGGTTTTCCGGAGCCGTGGCTGAACGCAGAGAGGAAGCACGTACCGGGGTTCGAGATTTTCTTTGACCTATAATTATCTGGGGACGATGTTGCCGAAGAGCAGACAGACCCGACAGTCAAGGTTGAGCATAGTGGGGAAATGGAGTCTGAGACACCGAACTTGAAATGGGGGTAGCACTAGCATGTCTACTTTCAGATACTCCGATCGAACAGAAGTGCTTGGGGGATAACTTCTCGGTGTCCATGATCGGGAATGAAACGGCTGCGGGCCTACCATCAACTATTTTGGATGCATCCATTGCACCCTCTCTCGTTTGGCAATACGAAGAGGGATTTTTGTCGAACAGCGCCGGGTTAGGTAGTGAGCCGGAATCTGATTCCACTGAGTCTTGTGAGTCGGAATCAGGTTCCAACTCGACTGAGTCTGAGTCTGGTATTCCTGGGGGTGATAACCCGGATGCCACAGTCCTATCCAGGTCGTCTTTTTCTTTCTCCTTTGAGTCTGTTGTAACAGAAGAATCAGACGGTTTGGAAGTACTTAATGAGAATAATGTGGATGTGGTTTCTGAGTACTTTTCTGTGCCTTTGATATATTACTTAAATCAGGACTTTCAAAATTTTGACGAAAACGACGAGGGAGAAATTCCTTCGGTTCTGCAACGATTAATTGATCAAGAGCAGGAAAGATTTGTTAAACCTTTAGTTGATGAAATCACTACTGTGAATATTGGTACTGAGAAGGATCCGCGGCTGGTCCAGATCGAGTCCACGTTGTCTTTAGAGGAATACGAGTGCTTAGTCGCTTTATTAAAAGATTTCAAAGATGTTTTCGCATGGTCCTACGAAGACATTCTTGGAATCGATCCTGAGATTGTACAGCACCGGATCCCTCTTGACCTTGAGGCCCGACCTGTCAAACAAAAACTCAGAAGGATTCGTCCAGACTGGGCCATCAAGATTAAGGAAGAGGTCACCAAGCAAATCGATGTAGGCTTCCTGCTGGTATCCGAATACTCGACTTGGTTGGCCAACATTATTCCAGTGCCGAAGAAAGATGGCAGAATCCAAATATGCGTGGATTTCAGGGATCTGAACAGAGCTAGCCCAAAGGACGACTTCCTCTTGCCACATATTGATGAGTTGGTGGATTTCACGGCAGGGCATGCTTTGCTTTCGTTTATGGATGGCTTCTCAGGTTACAATCAGATAGTGATGGCACCTGAAGATCGGGAAAAGACTAATTTCACCACCCCGTGGGGGACATACTGCTACAGAGTGATGCCGTTTGGGTTGAAGAATGCTGGAGCTACATATCAACGGACCGCGACCACAATATTACATGACATGATCCACAAAGAGGTTGAGGTGTACGTGGACGACATGATTGTCAAGTCCAAAGAAAGAGAGGGCCACTACACCGCCTTGCAAAAGTTCTTTCAAAGGATCAGAGAATTCCAGTTGCGTTTGAATCCTCAGAAGTGTACATTTGGTGTTACAGCAGGGAAAATGCTGGGGTTTCTTATTGCACAGAGAGGTATCGAAGTTGACCCTTCCAAAATCAAGGCCATCCTAGAAATGCCACCACCAAGGACTGAAAAGGAGGTAC